>JAEAOA010002232.1:245000-765000 GCA_016746295.1 Potamilus streckersoni
CTCCTGTACAGCCAATGAAGTTTAGACGACACTTTTCTGCATACATTTTTACGGCTATAAGAACGCTTTACGCTTTAAAATCTAAGCCCTTATACTGCTGTGGTGGCACTCTACAATTTCATATTTAGCATAGGGTTAGAATTTTAAAGAAAAATAGTTTCCCCGGGTTTCCTCACTAGTTATACTGGCTATTTAAAAGAGACTTTGTCTATCTTAGGTATTGTTCAAAGAACCTTTAATTCTCTTTATTTTGGTGTATGATTGATGGGTGTAATATGGATTATAGAGTATACAGCTTGGCATTACTCCAGATGTGCACCTTTCAAGAAAGTGCTAGCTCCACTTTTGTATATTTGGTAATTCATTCATTGCACCTTCAGAAGCTGGTATTTATTGTCTAGTCTGGCAAAATTCACTTTCCCTATTTTAATAGCTGCCAAGGATAGCTGACTTTAGACAAATTCAGGTTGATTTTTGGAGCACAAGGGTGCAGTCATTTTAGTTAGCAGTGTCCTATGATCATTTACAATTTCAAAAAGTACAATATCCTAAGTAATGTCAGCCATATTACATGAAAGTAGGATAAAGTTATGCCAACATTATCTCCACTGTGCATGTTTTAAATGCAAACAATTTCACCTTACATACATCACTCTATCTCAAAAATACATAATAACTGGTGAGCGCCACATGCAAAGTCAACGAAGTTTAGACGACACAATTTGAGACACAATTTTGCGACTTTAAGAACGACTTACGCTTTAAAATCTTAACCCATATACTGCTGTACAGCCAATAAAGTTTAGACGACAGACACATTATGAGATTAATTTTTGCGACTATAACATTCATGAACGCTTTAAAATCTAAATGCATATACACCCAAAATAGGCTTAAAATTCAACAAATCTTATTTTTGATTTGTGTTTAACTTACTATCATTAAATGACGTCTACGAGATTCAACTCTTTATACATTTATAATTTAATTTGACTAATTTTCATTTTATAAAATGATTACATTTTCTAATGTTAGGTGCGCGAGCACACACACACTCACACACACTTAAACATATGTAATAAATATAAATATATTGCAAACGTGAAGAAATCAATATCTCGGTCAATGTATAACATTTTGTTTTGTTGAACATGAAATAATTATATATATATATATATATATATATATATATATATATATATATATATATATATATATATATATATATATATATATATATATATATATATATATATGCAATAAACTGACGACGAACAGTACGAAACTAGTAACTAACTAGCCTAAGCGCTTTCGACTCTTAATGAGTCTTTCTCAAAGGCAAATACAAAACATATATATACGACAACCAAATAAACACAAAAACGTTGTGTTTATAAACATCTACATGGCTGTCTTCACATGTGCTAAAACTATAAATACAAACAGTTTCCGCAATTAGTCTATACAAGCTATATATATATATATATATATATATATATATATATATATATATATATATATATATTATATATATATATATATAGATAGATAGATAGATAGATAGATAGATAGATAGATAGATAGATAGATAGATAGATAGATAGATAGATAGATAGATAGATAGATAGATAGATAGATAGATATATATGCATATGCAATAAACTGACGTCGAACAGTGCAAAATAAATTTAGATCTAACTAGCCTGAGTGCTTTTGACTCTTAAGGAGACTTTTTCAAAGGTATATACAAAACATAAACAAGACAAACAACCAAAAGATAAATTAATTCACGCAAAAACAGCCTTGTCGACTTTTTGCAAACACAACGTTTTTATGTTTAATTTGTTTGTTTTGTCTTTATTTTGAACATGCCTTTGAAAAGAACTAATTAAGAGTCGAAAGAGTTCAGGCTAGTTAGATACAAGTTTTGCATTGTTCATCACCAGTTTATTACATCTATCCCAATCCCTGACACACGTGATCCCTTGCTGGATCCAATGTGCGTGAAAGGGCAGTTATTGGCACACACACACACACACACACACACACACACACACACACACACACACACACACAGATAGATAGATAGATAGATAGATAGATAGATAGATAGATAGATAGATAGATAGATAGATAGATAGATAGATAGATAGATAGATAGATATTACTGTTTATTTTTAATTATAGCATTTAGAACATGGTTTTTTAATACGTAATCTAGGAATGGAATGTACTATCACGAACAATATTTGTCTTTTTTGTATTTCACAATATTAACTTTGTACTGTTGTTTTTTTTTCTGTTCTTCTTCGACTCAATGGCGAACAAAAATTAACTCTCTTGAAGAGGATTGCGAAAGTGAAGTATGAGAACGTTCTGTCAGAAGAATTGTGGTATCCACAGAACTGTTGGGAGTATATGCACACAGAAAATATTTTTTTTTAGGGACAGAGGTATCATTATTTTCTAACAGCTGTAGCAAATTATATTTTAAGACGCAGCATTTTTCTGCATTCGATTACCTATTAAATTTACATTGATCTAATGAATTATATGTGTTATATACTATTTTCCCATAATATTTTTTAAAAAGGTGACCAATTTATAAATGGTACTGATAGGTTTAAATCCAATATTTTGCAACGTTGCACTCTTGGTACAATTGATAAACATACCTTTTTCATGAGATGGATTGTTTTGTTGTTAGTAAAGTGGCTTTCTACATTGTAATTGTTGTTTGTTAACCGTCTGAATGGAGTAGCATTTTTAAACGTTTTTTATTCCTTCTTTTTCTTCTGACATATCTCATCAATTTTAAACAAAACTTTAAATAATACTTTCAAACAGGTTCAGATTGTCGTCTTAAACATGCATCATTCTTTTGATGCTTGCCGTTTCATCCGCTAATCATTAATTTTTTCTTGTCTGAGAGAGAGAGAGAGAGAGAGAGAGAGAGAGAGAGAGAGAGAGAGAGAGAGAGAGAGAGAGAGAGAGAGAGAGAGAGAGAGAGAGAGAGAGAGAGAGAGAGAGAGAGAGAGAGAGAGAATATGTTCACCGTGAGTTTGCAAAAGCCTGAACGTAAAACATTGTGTCTCATCAAAATGATTAGTTCATTTTCCTCATGAGCAAGGCGCACTTAAGACAGCGACAGAAATGTATAACTACAAGTTGACTTGCCTACAGGAAATTATTTCCATGGGTTCATGCCGCTCCATGTACTGAAAAAGATTTATCAAATATTTTTAAAACGTAATATTCTTACTTTCTGTAATGAGAGGCATACATTACAACGTTAATCATTCTTATTTTTGTAAAGTTCTGTGGAAATTCATGAAAAAGTCTATATTTGGTGTGTGAATGTTGAAGCCAAGAAGAGTGTTACTACATGTTATTTGGTGTTGAATTCGATTGACAGGATGAGCCTTGCCACAGATTGTTTGGTGTTGATTTTGATGCCAGGATGAGCGTTACCACAGATTGTGTGGTGTTGATTTTGATGCCAGGATGAGTTTTACCAAATATTGTTTGGTGTTGATTAAATGCCAATATGAGTGTTACCACAGATTGCTTGGTGTTGATTTAATACCAAGATGGGTGCTACCACACGTTATTTGGTGTATTTGTTTTAGCCAGTATGAATATGGCCACAGAAACGCAGTTACATTTTGTGATTTAGTAGGGAGTTTTGATTATAAGTTTTAAAAAAAAACAAGCTTCCGCTATGAGAACGTGGCGTCAGATTATTGGCATTCTGCAAAATGCCTTCACAGTGGCAGAAATTGTACATTCCGTGGAAATGGTATATTCCTGGGAAATGTTAAATTCCGAGTATGTAACTATGCTAATCAGTTTGTTTAGATACGAAATACTTGATACTTTAATGAAGAAAAAAGCGTGCTGATTAATTGCATGTAAAAACTTTATTGAATGTATTTTAAAGCTGTGGAAAAGTACTATTCTAGTATTGAAAAACAATATTACACACACACGCACACACGTATATTATATTATATTATATTATATTATATTATATTATATTATATTATATTATATTATATTATATTATATTATATTATATTATATTATATTATATTATATTATATTATATTATGTTATGTTGTGTTATGTTATGTTATATGAATATATATATATATATATATATATATATATATATATATATATTCAGGTCGTCTTAACGTATCTGCATAAACCCAACATCGTAATGATATTCATTAATTATAAATATATGACATAATGATGGACTGATGAAGCACAACTTGTCTTAAAAAACACAGTTTGAATTGAATTCTAGGCTCGGTGCTTTTTCAATGACTCCATTACTTCCATTGTTCATTATCCCCCTCTTCCATCCCATCTCTCTCTCTCTCTCTCTCTCTCTGTATAGGTATATTATATATATATATATATATATATATATATATATATATCTATATATATATATATATATATATATATATATATATATATATATATATATATATATATATATATATATATATATATATATATATATATATATATAATTGTTGTTGTGGGGCTTATCGCCATTTTCAGCACACAGTAGGCTATACATGGCGGCCAGTATTAATAGTGGAGGAAGAAACCTAGAAATCCGCAGAAAGAATCACCGATCCACGAGGAGCTACTGGCAAGCTTTCTCACGTATCCACACACAAACAAACACACACACACACACACACAAACACACACACACACACACAAACACACACACACACACACACACACATATATATATATATATATATATATATATATATATATATATATATATATATATATATATATATATATATATATATATATATATATATATATATATATATATATATATATATATATATATATATACATTTTTAATTTCTCCTAGAAGATGCTTCATTTGTTGCAAGGTCTTTGATTTGTCACTTTGCTAGTCAACACATCGAGATTAGATCAGTGCATGCGAATTTGTACACCATTTAACTGTAAAAGATGATCATACTTCATGATTATGGATGAATATTATTTCAGCTGAATTCCAGATGCATTGAAATGTTCATGGTATTGCATAGGTTTATGTTAGTTTGAATGGTCTTGAAATCGAAGTGGATATATACGGAATGTGGGCTCGGATTCCCTTACTTTAGCTTCTGAACCTCCTTGTACAGAAATTAGTGGGGCTCTATGGTAATGTTGTCTTTGTCCTCAGCGTTTTTATTTCTTTGTTTCTTCCAACTTATATATTATTTTATTTGAAAATCTTACCGTCTTGTGAGGCTAGCTTGTGGTGGATGCTATCAAGCTAATTAAAAATCGTAAAACAAGATTAAAAAAGGCTTTCTTTGGATTGCAATTTTGTTAGGATTGTGATCACGTTTAAAAATTCCGTAGGTATTTTTTTAAAATTAATCTCTACCAGAATTTCGAACATGCTAGTAATTGCGAGTTCTTTTTATTTGCTGCTAATTTTTGCTAGGCAAATGACTGAAGAAAAGGTCGTTGCAAAGTTTTATTTGCAGTATATGATAAAATAACCAAAGTAGATCATAACTTTTAGGCAATCAAAATACTATTAAAATATCTTACCCCATTTTAGCCAATCAAAATGGTAGTAGACTTTATTTGGCGATCAAAACGGTATGAAACTAAATGCATGGCCTAATTAATTAAAATATAATTTGCAAAGCTGCCATATTCAAAATAATTGATTAGTAAAGAAATAGTATCTGCTGATAAAACGAAAACTTTTCATTTCATCATGATTTCGAAAAATCATTATTGAATCATATTCCATTAACTCCATATTGGTGTAATTAGAAACTTGTGTTGCTGTTCTAACAGTCAAAAGGTTAATGGTGGGATGATGAGACAGAATGTGCGTTATTGATGGTTACCATGATCAGGCCCGTCCTAAGAATGTGCGGGGCCCAAGGCAGAAGGCGGGTCCAAGGCAGCATGCGGGGCCCAAGGCAGCAAGCGATGAGCGCTGGGCCTCAAGCAAAAAAAAATTTGTGGAGAAGCGCGGTGCCCAAGGTGGTTGCCTCGTTCTCCTTGCCCTTGGGCGGGGCATTAACATGATACAAAGTTTTCCTTATTACCATTCTTCACAAGCTCTTTTTTGGCTGAACTAGAATCTTTCGATCAAGTCAACTTTTTTGGAGTTAATGGTAAATAGTTACCGTATATGACATTTGGCGATAATCTATCTTTTCTTGTTTCTTTGCCTGCGACTTGACCTCATACATGCATATTACAAATTTACAACGCTTGTACATGTTTGCTTGACTTTTATATCTGATTTATGGTTGAAATGTTCCATTAGTAGCACAAATTTTATTAAATTATTGAACTTTTTTTTGGGATCTTGAATTCAACAGATTCGTAAGATACGGTTGGTACAAAATTTATAACTCATTACGAAATATGGGCTGTGCACATAGTTTGTAATCAGTACCAAAATTCCATTTTCCGATTTGGGATAAGGTAGTACCAGATCCCATATACAAATATAGATAACACAAACATACATATGCAGTGCGAAGAATTACTCCCTAAGGTGATATTACAAGACAAAATCAGGTGCCATCACGTGGAGATGATTTTCAAGGGAGAGCAATCTCCAAAGACTATCTATGATGAATGATGCTGACGGTACCTAATATTAGTCCTTACTGCTGATAACGCATCCACGCCGAGAAATGACTAACATCTTGTTCTTTTAAAATTGGTGAGATAATCATTTGAAAGGAAGAATTTGCAGGGTTAAATTTGAAGCCAAAATTTTATCTGTAAATCATCAACTTACTCTGGACCATATTCTTAAAAATCCGACTTATATTCTGCTTTGAATTAAAACTGTCAGAAGAATCCGAACATTTAGATGCAAGAATTGCGGGGTAATATATAAAACTAATTTCAATCAGCTATTCACTGTAGTGCTGAAAGAGGAGTGCACAATATAGCATGTGTATTGTATTCTCAGACACTGGAATAATATTAGCTTTCAAGGGCCACATTCCAGTTAAATCTCCATAATATTGCAAGAAAATTTGATGTTTTTTTCTCATTTAAACTGTGAAAAAGCTGTAAGGGGTTAACCGGTTTAGTTGCCGCTGAAGATGCCATTACTGCTGTTGTTTTCACAGAATGATATAAGCGTTTTGTAAAAACAAAAAACAAAAAACAAAAAAAAAATATTCTTCATTTGATGAAGAGAACATTTGCTGAGAACGTAATGCTTCGAAACTGTTACCGGCGAGTTTAATAAAATATTCAAATAAATTTGAACTTTTGGTTTGAATTATTCCTTGATAAATAAACGCCATAACAACTAACCGTTGTGTTCAATCTTCCAGTCTTTTTTTTCCATTCTATTGTTCTTTCACATTTGATGTCTTCAAGTTGTCAAGAGTTATTTCATTCTGGTGTTTATTGAATTAAATGTGGCGCAAGGAATATGATGCCACGTCTCCTAAATCGCTGATATCAAATTTAGGAAACTAGTACGATCGTGATCATAATAAAACCATTTGCCAGATGATTATTATTGTCCGATTCTTTCCCTTGGATCCTGGAGAGATAATCGAAGTTTAGATCTGTTCCTTACCCCTAGACCTTTGAGAGGATTCAGTAAGTCCCATTTTCGACTAAAGATACTTTTTAATTACCATTAGCAAACACTCGCGTGGTTTTATTACATGACATTTTCCCCCTTTTTGACACCCACCACCTTCTTGACCATGTTGTAGGGGTTGTAACCCAAGACACGTTTCGTATTTTACACGTCCTTCTGCTGCAAATGCATGTACACAATTTGATATAGATATTAAACTGTGTCACCGTAGCTGGTACTTTGGCGTGTTTGACCTTGGACCCATATCAGGGAAGACAAGGCAGAGGTCAAGAAAACATAACCCACTGTGAGAGAGAGAGAGAGAGAGAGAGAGAGAGAGAGAGAGAGAGAGAGAGAGAGAGAGAGAGAGAGAGAGAGAGAGAGAGAGAGAGAGAGAGAGAGAGAGAGCTGTAACACGTGTAATCAATGTAACATTTCTGGTAAAGTTCAAACTTAAGGTTAAGATGAAGATACAGTTAAGGACAGGCAAAGGACATTGTAAGCAGATGCCAGAGGCGGTAAAAGTATCCCCTAAAATTACTAAAATGAATAGGGATGAATGTTTAATCAATTTGTCCTTTTTAAACCAAACTTTTAAAATGCAGTCTTTGTAGGACGAAACACATATACAACAGATTATCTGTATTACTCATTTGTCACTTTTTGCAGGCGTTTAAGCGGAAGAAGGTGGAGAGTAGGAAGTTAGAGTTAATACAACATGTGTGAATTGAAATGGCTAACTATTGAAGGTATTCTATTGTAAAATAATCATTACTCTGAAGTATCCAAGGAAATGTCAAAAAATTATTTTCAAATTAAAACCATTTAGTTTAAGTCATTGTTTTTCCGAAGCTCGGGTAATTTTGAAAATGAAGAACGATAGCTGCGTTTTACGATTTCTTTTTCTTAAGAGACGAGTCACTGGAGTTAAAATTAGCGTTTAATATGGAGTACCTGGGATGCTGTTTTAATCGCATTGCGTTTCCTTGTGCAACTTCCAATACAGACATAATTTTAGAAGTCACATTCCTTGATAAGTTTAAAAGAAATTCAGACAGAAAAGAGGATTAATTTAAATCAGCAACAAGGAGGTGAATATATATGATTACTTGAAAGTTATATATACATTGTAAGAAATATGAATCATGTCATACGATGGTTTACTGTACCTGTATCTTCTCGGTTACTTGGTACATACATACATACATACATTCATACATACATACATACATACATACATACATACATACATACATACATACATACATACATACATACATACATACATACATACATACATACATACATACATACATACATACATACATACATACATGCATACATACATACATGCATGCATGCATACATGCATGCTTGCGTGCGTGCGTGCGTGCATACGTACGTACATACGTACCTCGCGCTTTACTCTCGATCGCTCAGGTACTTAATTAGCCAATATTGTGTGTGTGTGTGTGTGTATGTATATGTGTATGGGGGATCGACATATACTACATAATGGATAATTTATTATTATTATTATTATTATTATTATTATTATTATTATTATTATTATTATTATTATTATTATTATTATTATTATTATTATTGCTATTGTTGTTGCTGCTGCGGCAACTGCGGCAACTTCTGTTGTTTTTACCGAATCAAAGAAAACGTGCAATACATTATTTGCATAATTTAAAAAAATCATTCGCGTTTTCAAAATTTGTCATAAGCAGTGGAAAACAATAATTGTTAACGTGGCATAATTCCTCTTCAACCTAATTTTGAGATCAATTTATTTAATTTCTAGATGTCTATAAAGTTAGGAGTATTTTAATAAATTTTTATCCTTAAACATTTTGTTTATGATCATTGTAAATCAGAGGTAGTATTTGTTCTCTAGTCTTCAATTTTTATATTGTAATGTTTTGATTTTAAACTTCATCTTTGATTCAAGTGTTGTTGAGGATGTCTGGTTAATAAACTATTAATATAACATAAAATATTTGAGGAGTCCTACAAACGAATCTATGAGTTTTGCGTACAATTTGAAGACCTCTGACAACGGATCTATTAGTGTTGCATCCATTTTGAAGATCACAGAAAAAGAGTCTATTAGTGCTGCATACAATTCGAAGAGCACCTCCCTGAAAATGAATCTATCAGTTTTGCATACAACTCGAAGATTCCTGACAACGAATCTATTAGTGTTGCATACAAATTGAACCCCTGAGAAAGAATCTGTTAGTATTACACATAATTCGAAGACCACTGAAACAGAATATATTAGTGTTGCATACAATTCGATAACCCCTGAAAATGATTCTATTAGTGCTGAATATAATTTGAAGATCTCAGAAAACGAATCTAATAGTGTTGCATACAATTTGAAGACCTCTGACAACGAATCTATAAGTATTGCATACAATTTGAAGACCCCTGACAACGAATCTATAAGTATTGCATACAATTTGAAGACCTTGACAACGAATCTAATAGTGTTGCATACAATTTGAAGACCTCTGACAACGAATCTGTAAGTATTGCATACAATTCGAAGACCTCTGAAAACGAATCTATCTATGTTACATACAATTGAAGACGCCTGACAATGAATCACTTTGTGTTGCATACAAAACAATGAATCTATTAGTTTGTATAAAATTGAAGATCCTGTAAAAGAATCCGTTAGTATTACATTCAGCAGAATTTCGATTCAAGACCCAGAAAGAGAATCCAAATGGCATAGCATGCAATGGATGTTTCCAAACTTTGTTAATTGTCTACCATACTTATTAACGCTAGAAGAAATTTTCAAATGTATCAAAATGTATAGAATTGAGCAAAATTAAAACAACAGTTTGATTAATTCGACCTCAGTAACTTTACATTTACTATATTCTAGCTATTTATGTGGAAATAATGCTTTTTTATCACCCAGATGTTACACATTAAGTGAAAAGTTATAGAATCGCCCACACCAGGTCTGAGCGAATAAACCCTCTCCTCTCCTGGACATAAATTGGCTTCAAGTAATGAAATAAGGATATGCCAGGTACCAGGTAAGGTCATTTACGCAGGAAATGTCAATATGTCACAAGATAAAAGGATTCAATTATACAAATGTGAGCACTTGATTAGGGACTGGTATACGTATGGTTCATTATAATAAATTTGTTTTGTCAAAGTACAACACAAGTCTGTTTAATGTTTATGGAGGAAAATATTGGGACTGTTTCTTTTGAATGGTTAATTGTTTTTGTTTTCTTTTTCATTTTTTATTTGTTGATTTTCGAAAGACTGTAACTCGTAACATCATATGCTCTATTCAGAGTTTAACATCATATGCTCTATTCAGAGTTTTAAATGACAAAATTATTTAAATTGGAATAACGTTATTTATTAAATATTATTAAGTGTTAATTTGTTCTCAGCATGATAAATTTATTCACTATTAAATTTTGACTATTCATGGTTATATAACATCGAAGGTCAGATAGACTGATAATAAAAACCATTTGACCCATAATCACTAGATAATATATCTATAATTACACCTTGCTCGTACCTATCAAAGAAAACCAGTCTAAAGCTCTGTGTTAAGCACTACATATCGCCGTTAACAGGCTGCAGGTCAATCTCGCAGACTGTTCTACAGTTTGTCTGTATAGCATGCTCACCAAGAGTAAGTCTGGTAATAGCTGCACATACCAATCTGGCCAAGTCAGAGGAGATTCGACAAGAATCGTACAGGGCTATAAAATCGTGTGATAACATTATAAGTGGGAGACCTTTACGATTGTGAGGTAATGTATCCCGCAAAACAACATTCTATATAAATCTCATCCTAACACCGACATTAAATTAACGGTATCTCATATACGAGCACCGAGTTTCGCAAAGGCAGTAGAAAACAAGTGGTCTTTGAATACTAAAAATGCACCGATAGCTTTCCCACCCCCCACTGTCTCCCTGGTATGTATATGTAACTTGTAAGGAATGTTTCTAATGTGAAAGGTTTTTCCTTTACTTTAGTATCACTCAAAGCTAACATCTAAGACTCCGATATTTTCCATAAAAGAATGAAGCATCAAATAAATGTCGTCCTATCTGAAATGTTGCAATTGTTAGGTATATTTAATTTAACTGTGTGTCTGTTAGTTTGTATGTTATTTTAGGCTTGATCTGATTGACATTTGTATATTATTTATGTAAACAACTAATAATAGCTTCATTATTCTCTATTGCATCAGCTTATTAGCAGGATTATTATTATTCAGGTAAAAAAAAGGCGCACATATGTTGATCAGGGTCAGGATTTTGGAGATTCCAATGTAACCTTGATAGGCTATTGTGTTGTAAATAAATAAGTTTATTTAGATCATTCTATAAGGTCATTTTCCAGTAGGTAATTGTTGGTTTTAGAAAATGATAATTGTGACGTTGCTTAACTACTTATTCTCTTTATAATAATCAATGTGACAAATGCCAATCACTTGTCGACCAACAGGAAAAATATCCTGAGATATCCTGTTTATTTCAAAGGGCCATTAGTGAAACTGAACCCATAGAAGTACATGTTGGCTATTTCATTAAAAATGGGATTCTTTTGAGAAAATGAAGACCTCACGAGGTACTTGTTGGTAACGAATGGACAGTGAACCATCAAATTGTAGTTTCAAAATTATATAGACAGGGAATACTTAGTCAGGCACATGCAACATTTTGGCTGGTTATTTAGGGATTAATTAGACTTATCATAAGATCTTGAATAACTTCTATTGGCCAAAAGTAAAAGTGATGTTTGTAAATACTGTCGATCATGTCACACTTGTCAAATGCTAGGAAAACCTAATCAGGAGATAATTAAGGCTCATCTAGAACCTACTCCTGCGTTTAAAGAACCATTTAGCAGAGAAATGGTAGATTGTGTCGGTCCCTTACCAAAGATAGAGTCAGGTAACCGATACTTGTTGACCTTAATGTGTGCATCAACACGATTCTCAAATGAGATTTCTTTGAGTAATATTAATACTAAAACAATAGTAAATATTTGATAATAATTGTTTACTTGGAAATGCAAAATATGTCACCAAATTGGACCTTCTGAAAGGATTTTGGCAAATTCCACTGACGGAAAGGTCAAAGGAAATTTCGGCATTAATGACTCCAGATGGAGTTTATGAATATAAAGTGATGCCGTTTTGGGTCAAAGGATCAATAAGTAGTTTTCAACGTTTAATGAGCATGATTATCTTTGCTAGAGAAAATTGTGATGATAGCGACAATTCGAAAATTTTTTCGTGTAAAGTCACTGATGCAAGTTTGACAAATAATTTATCCAAAAAAGAGGTATGTTGTGCTTGTTTTAACTTTTCTAGGACGTATTGTGGGGCATGGAACAAGTTAATCCTATAGATGCTAAGGTCAAGTCTATCACTGAATTCCCTGTGTTTGTCAGTAAAAGGCAACTGATGCGTTTTTTGGGTATGGCTGGATACTATCGGAAAGTTTGTTCCAATTTTTCCATAATTGCTGAACCCTTGACAAATTTATTAAGCAAGAAAACCAAGTTTCTTTGGACTGAAAAATGTCTGAAGGCATTTGATAAGCTAAAGGCCATACTTAAGAGTGAACATGTTTTTACAGCTCCAAGTTTCATTCAATCATTTAAACTGTCTATTGATGCAAGTGATGTTGGGGTTGCAGCAGTATTGATTCAAGAAGATAAAACTGGTTTTCATCATCCAGTGTGCTAATTTTCTAAGAAATTGAATAAGCACCAAAGAAATTATTCTACAATCGAAAAGGAATATTTGGCTTTGATATTGGCATTACAACACTTTGATGTTTACATTTGTTCAGCTTCTTGTCCGATTATTGAGTTTAGTTACTACAAACCACCGTACTTTCATCGGCAAGACGAAGAACATTAATCAGAGATTACTAAGGTGGAGTTAGTTATTGCAGTAATATAATATTGACATCAAGCACATCAAGGGAAATGACAATTTAATAGCAGCTGCACATTCACGTGTATTTAAATATACTATTTCATGTAGACTTTCTATCATACTTAGGATTTTTTATTTCGTTATTATTTAACACTCATGTATAATTGATCTATGGTGAAAAGAAGCTTTATTATATAAATCTTTCTTTTCCTTTTAATGGGGAAGTATTATGTAGATTTAATATAATTGTTTCTTTGTTAGTTTGATTTTTTTAAAATTCCATTTCATGTTATTGTAGTGTAACATTGTTTATTGAATTTGACCTTGTCCAAAAGTTGAGTTCAGTTCAGTTTGACCTGATTAATATTATATTTCTTGATACAAACAACTTATAATAAAAATGTATCTAGTTGCTGATATCATTTCAAAATCAGTGACACTTTTGGTAATAACTTGTTTCATTTATTTTAATCTTTCAATGAGTATGAATCATTGAGTCAAGGTCATATCCGGTCTACGTGACATGTAGCACATATATATTGGTAACAAACGTTTATATTTTCTACAGAAGAATGGTCGTATGACCTTCATGTGGGAATCTGTTTTGCGTCTTAATTAGTCGTAAAAGAGTTGTTTTGATAAAGGTTTATTCAGCTGAGCTTAAAACACTTGATACGTTAAGTTGTATTATTTCGTGACCAAATTGGTTTGAATTTTATTTTCTTCAAATTATTTAATTCGACTGATTCGTTGGAATTTATTCCGAATTCAAAACTGGAATATTTTTTCTTCCGTGAGACTGTTTAGACAGCAGCACTTCAATTTTGGATTTCATCCAGACTCGAACTCAGTTTCATTCAGGACTTTTTTTTACTAGGACATCTATTTTTAAAATATTTTGGAATATTTGTTCCACATTTGACATTTATTACTTTGTATTATAGGGAAATAAATTATCTAGAATTGTTAAATTTTACAAAGATTATTGTCTTCACTCTTTTCTGTTACTTATTATGTTACTTTTTTTAAGAGCACAGACTCATAACACTTAGGACATATAATAAAATATCATCAACTAGGATTTTATAGGTAAATACATATTGCAAGGCATATACGTGTTAGCAAGTAAGTCCGCGTGACATAGATGTAAAGTGCATCAACGTGTAGAAAATTTATGCAATTCAAAACTGGCATAGGTAAATAAATTTGTTATTAAATATATTACGATGCTATTGTCTTTAACAAAATAACTGAAAATAGCAAAACCCAACAAGTTTTGTTTAATAAATTGATTTATCTAAAACACAAGGTTAAAATGTCAAAAAATAAGTATGTTATTTGAAACTAATTCACAAATAATTCTGGAATTTCTTACACAAGTCCTAATCATTAAAGTTCTGAAGAAAACCTTGGAGAAAGTACAAAACTAAATTGAACGCAAAATCTGTTGATGGGCCTATAATTGTTAGCAATGATTATGCAACCAGTATTTTGTTCATCGACAGTAATATTATCCAAGAACATATCCTTGTGTAAATTTCACTATAAATCCAATTCTATATTTTTAAGAATGTTATTTTTCATGAGCACTATGTTTCTACTGAATACATAATTTGAACTCACAAATTCCAATCCAAATGAAGTATTCTTGACAACAGAAAGACATCTTTTTCTGGTGATGTTTTGCAGGAATAAATACTTTTTAGAATAAACAAGGCTTTATATTCCTCCTCCTGACCTACTTCACAATTAGCATGTGGAAAATATCTTTCTAGAAGGTTGCAAATATTTACGAGTTAAAATTGTACTTATAATTAGAAGACCAGTTACTACAATTACCATAAAAGACTGTAAAGGACCAAATGTTTAGGTCTATCTGTTTTGCTGTTGTTGATCTCTGTAATAAACATTTAACTAGATTAATGGGGAATGGTCGCATTTAAAACACCATCATGTACGGATTGATTCAGCCAGTCATGAGTTATTGATATATAATCGAGTCCTTACTTTGTTTAAACTTACCGGAACGGAGTTCTAGTTATGGTTAAGCGACTCCGAGAATTTAATAAGGAAATTTCTTGTCAAATGATCCAAAGAGAAACGATCGTCTGGAGAACTGACAGAGCAGAAAGCTTGAGACATATGTATTTTCATAATCGCAGTAATTAGTTGAAACTACTATGATGATTTGTTGATTTAATTGCTTGTAATTGCATGTATTTGCGGGGATATATTTGTTTGAATCGCATATCACTTTTCTTGATATTATATATTATGTTCAGTTTGTTTATCTGAGTCCTCTCAATGATATTTTTCTTTCTATCTACATTGACGGTTCGCTTCTTGCATATTATATATAGGGAATTATGTATCTAGCATAACTGTGTATAATTTATCTTCACCCGTACAATGATATCGTTTATTTATATGCATTGTTGAATTATTGGAATGTAGATAGTACGGAATCAGTGGAAATTATCCGGACGAGTTTATTACGTGTATTTGTAATACTAACGTAGGATAAGGACTTTTCATCATTCTCATGTAATGAGGTTAGTAAGGAACTAATGTCTCGGTGTGGTGTAAAAGTGCAATTATCAGACCATTAGTCTGTGGAACTAGGTTGTCTGTTCTGTTATGACCAATTAGTCTAGACAGCCATCGATGACTGGCTATATCAAATAGAATTATATCTGACTCCGAAGGGTAAGATTAATGATTTATTCCAGCATAATGTGACGGACAATTTAGGTTGCTTTTGTTTATATTTTTGAAAGGTGAGATAGTTTCGGGAAGAGACACATTTTACAACCCAGAGTGGCGAGCCCTAAAAGAGAAAAAGAATTTTGGAAAAGAGGGTAGCGGAGCAAAACGACTTACCGGCGCGAAGAATCTAGAAGTACAGTCGGAGAGAACTTTTTGGACGGAACCGAACACCAGTTTAAGAATCGATAAAGGGCAGTATTATTTGATGTATTCGGTCGGTTAAATGATGAATTATTTGGCTATTTTTATAATCTTATTTGCATTTTGAAATTCATTAAATAGTTTGATTCAAAAAGAAAGAAGTGCATCTTTTGAATTGTAGCGTATATATCATTTGCTTGTAAAAGTTTATTATTTTTGAAATTTGATTAAATTTTGTCTTTTTTGTAACAAGGGCTCGTGTTATTCTGTTCTATATATCAGCTTAGACTATTTATTTATTCCACCCGTAAGTTCATACGTTATATTGATCTTACTCGATATCCGGCAAATTACTTCGTTGGCGATCACCTCTACGTACAAAATCCAAAACCAGTAGACTTGCTACGAATACGTTGGCGAGGGGTTTGCCAATAGGACAATGTAAACACGACATCCTTGACGAAGGCCAAGATAATGATCCTAGCATTTATTCTTGAGCCAGAAAAAGAAAGCAACGTTGTTTACAAAATTGTCACTGATTTTGACAAGGTAAGCTACAAAGTTAAAATTTATCAGAACTAACAGCTTATCATGAAATAAGAAAATATAAAAGAAGAATTAAGAAAGCAAAGTAAATACAAATAAGACATAAATAAGCTAAACAGTGGCGTCCGCGGATATATTGCACTGTTGACACACTTACTAATTTGTGCTTTTAAAATAATGAAAGATATGTATGCAATATTGGGATATATGTACAATAAATAATGAAATGCATGTAAACAATACATTTGATAACCTAAAACACAACATAAAGATATGAAAAGTGTTAAATATAGATTTAAACTTGTGCAGATACAAAAATGACAAGTGACCAGCGAAGCGCGCATGCAGGGTGTGAATGCACCAAACATTTTTCGACCCACAAAACATTCATCCACCACAAAATGTGAGGAAACATTACGGCTGTTTTAATATATCTTCATATTAATTTAAAATAATGGAACAAAAAGAATAAGTAAAATTCAAGGATAATCGTAATGAAAGACAAAGCTTGATATAAATAATTGCCAGTGATATTAATTAATGGTTGTAATAACTAATAATTGCATGCTTGTTGATTCGGATGATGATTACAAAAATTCGACGTTTGTCAAAAATTGCTTTACGACAACGCGAAGAAAATGAACCAATGAATAAGGGTACATGAAGCCCAATATATATAGTATATTTTACCGCTGAAAAAGGCCTATTGACATAATGACCAGAGACGAAATACCAGCAGTGAAAGGAAATCTCTTGGAAATGTTTCATAGACAATTTCGACAGGAAATAAATGGGAAGTACAATACGAATGATTGCCAGGATTGAACATTTCATATTACACATTGATAGGTCAACCACATAGCGGAACAGCACAGAATGACCTAGCCGAATGATTAAGAATGAAGAAAAAACTATCCGATGGTAAGCATCTCTTTTGTTGTAGAATCTAACTTAAAGTATACTTAGTGGTTATATAAAAAAACAATCGAATAGAATGTAGATAAATAAAGCGATTAGTCTGGTATTTTCCAGTATAAATGAGGAGATTACGATAACAAAAAATGAATTTGATATAACATTTAGTGGAATGTTTAAACCATATTACATCAAAACGGTTAGAATAACTGAAATAAAAAAGTAAATGCATGCTGAAGTGTTAGTTGAAATAAAACAAGTACATGCATGCTGAATTGATGAGTTGAAAAGCATTTCTGTATTACCATCTTCTCTATTTCAGCAAATTGTAAGTAAACCAATTAAATTTAGTCTGCAAGAACCAAGTATAAGATTTATTAAAGTTTTTTGACAGTTTTGTTAAGAATTATCTTATGACGTCAGAAAAGAAAGTAATTCCTATTATTGTACATCTAATTGACAGATTGTGCAATCGTATGGTTTCCAAGGATACACTGAAAATGTACCAGAATATAGTAGAAAGCAATATGCTATCATCTGAAGGTCTTAAGGTATTCCAAATTCGTACATCGTAAACCACAAAAAGTATAGATTGAGTACCAGAGCATTAACTCCTGCTGATATCGATTTTCATAATGTTTTATACATGATAAACATGATATACAGTCCTTCTTGTCTAGCTGAATAAGATGACGCGTTTTTATATATTGCAAAAGTTGTACTAAAATTTATCTTGAAGTGACCGTTCCTTCCACAAGAAATAGTTATGTTTTTGACCATAATTCTATCTTGACTTTCATTTCAGTGCTAATATCTGCATTTACCTTCATCTAAACCTATACAAAAAAACAGCATGGTGCAATAAGACATATTTAGACTAAATTTTGTATGTAATACAATAAAGTATTGGACTGAGATGCTTAGCACATTATGGTATGTTCTCCTGCTTTTGGGAATTTTTTTATTTTGTGTATGTTGAAATTTGTTTTGCAAAATAAGGAACCGAAACGCTATGATACGCACATACAATTATATATATATATATATATATATATATATATATATATATATATATATATATCTATATATATATATATATATATATATATATATATATATATATATATATATATATATATATATATATATATATATATATATATATATATACATACACACGAATCGATTCGTTCAAAGTAACACAAAGAAAAGAGTCAAGACAACAAGCTTTGTAAGTTTTAACAAAATTTATTATTCATGAAAACACAATTAAAAGGTAAAAAATATGAAATAGGAATTACAAGTTACAATGAAAGTCCAAACATTTGTCCTCGAATTGTGAAGAACATATAAGTCCTACCAATAAACTGTTCTAATTGAAACTAGTCCGTTCCAAGATGGTGGATGTTGACGTCAGAAGAAGTTTTTACACAGATTTTTACTTTGAATTACAATTTGTACTATTCTGTTCCAATTTAGAATTAAGTTTCGTAAATGTCTTTGTCCAAAGCCAGTTGTGTTGTTTTCAAGGGATAGAAGTTTTGTTGAACAAGTAGATGTACAACAGCTCTATAACAATATACATCTCGGTATAAAAACGTTCAAATGAACATCTCTTTCCAGCACCAGAAAAATACCTTTCTTCAAGGTATGTGAACGACACTTTACAAGGTGTTAAAATACGAGTCTATCCGACTGACTGACTATTTCACAGTTAACTGAGTATTTAAAGTGAACGAAAATGTCATTTCACGGACATAAGCACGAGGAACGCGTGGTGAATTCGAAATCTCACCAGGCATTACAAAGCATAAACATGTATAATTAGAAATGACCTTAGTCACAACCAATTGTCTATTTAATCTGTTTATCAGAAACGAATCTAAAAAGATTTCTTACGAAATCCAAAAAGTCATATTTATACTCTCTCTCTCTCTCTCTCTCTCTCTCTCTCTCTCTCTCTCTCTCTCTCTCTCTCTCTCTCTCTCTCTCTCTCTCTCTCTCTCTCTCTCACTCTCTCTCTCTCTCTCTCTCTCTCTCTCTCTCTCTCTCTCTATATATATATATATATATATATATATATATTATTTCACTCAAAATATCAAACCCTGTGAATATAATCATCATCATAATAAAATAGAATGATACAAAAATTAAATAGATATAATTCAAATCTTCACACACAAGTAATTAAACTACATGATCGTAAATATATATATATATATATATATATATATATATATATATATATATATATATATATATATATATATATATATAAATATATATATATATATATATATATATATATATATATATATATATATATACATATATATATATACATATATATATATATACATACATATATATATATATATATATATATATATATATAGTGGTTGGATGAAGTTCTGGTAAACGGGTTTATGTCCATATTCATCTATGAACAGAGGTGACTTTATTTACCTGTGGAAGTTAATATTTGAATTTCGCTTGCATTTACAGGTAGCTATCTCACCCATACCCACACCACTGCTATAAACTAAACAATACCCTTCATTTTAATTGATTTGCTTTCTTTTCTTGGGGTTTTAAGCCATTTGTTTAATAAAAGTATATGCCATACATGGCGTAACAAGCCACTGTCGTGGTTTATTCGCCATATTCAGAAATAGATTACCTTTCTTTCCCAAGTACATTTGAGAAATCAATTTGTAGAATGCTGCTAAAATATTCCTAATATTAGTAAAAAGAAAACGTTCCAGAAGGCGGGGTAATGAAAATTTTCTCACGATCGCCTTCAATCAGTAAAGATAATATTTCGCAAAAATATCAAGGGCTTTTTTGAACAAATAAGGATCACATAACGTGATATATCAACACATGTAATAATAACAATACTTAACTTCATATGCTATATGTAAATTGTACAGACTATGTGATAAAAGCTTCTAGAGAACCAGCCATATTACTGTAATGTTTTAGCTTACAGCTGAATCTAACTGAGAGGAACTGATTGTTAGTTGATATTTAATTTTAATAATACTTTAATGGTGTCTAAACAACTAGAGTTTATTAGAGACTCTTTGTTGGTGTGTAGGTCTGTTATCTGCTCTTAAAAACTCGACTTTTGTCCTCTGTGAGCAAGAAGACTAAGAAAGAACCAGCAGAATCATTACCAATATAGACACATAAACAAAACGCACTTACAGATTTCCTTCCTGAAAAGCGAGTAATTATATTACCCTTATTACAAGTATGAAATACCCCATATATTCATTAATTGCAGTGATCAGATGCCTTCCATCATGGCCTCCAGTAGCACTGGCTACTGCTTAGAATCAAAATACTTTTCCGAAAGACTACACCATTTGTTTTTATGATTATCTTGCTTATTGATTCCTTCATTCTCTTATAAACAAAATGTCCGTCGAATCAACAATCTGTCTGCCTGTATAGATGTATGTTTGTCAGTTCCTCCGTCCACCCGAACTTCTTGACCTACATCATCATACGTAATTGCACATAACTTGATAATATTCTTTCAATTATTATGATTAAGTTCCACAGGAAAATATGTTTTCGAATCTACACATAGATGCTCAGAAAAAAAGATTAAAATTTCCATGTCATACATCATTCAAAGTAGGGAGTGCTTAATGTTGGGGAACCTTGTACCTCTTTTCTTCAAGACCGTTAGTTTAAATTTTTAAAGCGGTGTCATAAGTTTCGTTGGCAATGGTATCTTTTAGACATATATGGAGGAATGGAATTGCGATCAGCATATCCTAACTTTCCTAAATTTGACAATGTCGTTTCTGTTCTAGAAAATAAATATTTCTATCTAAATCAAAACACGAACGTTTGTAACATTAGTAATATATGAAAAATGCATCCTTATCAAAACAGTTAATTAGTACCCAATAAAAACAATAATTTCCCAAAATTTCACAATTTGTTGAAAGAAAGTTAGATTAGTATTATGTTGAAAGAAAAATCTCTATGTGAAGTTTAAAAAATCGTAATCTGCAATTTTTATTGCATAGGCGTAAGGGTTTAGATCAGTTAGCATCTGTATTCTATTTTATTGTAGGCTAATAATTGTTTCTTATCGCTGCGACGACAACGACCGTCATCTACCAAGAATATTTCTTTCTGTATCCCAGGTGAGAGTGCAGTGAGACTTGATATAACTTCAGCGAATATTAAAGGATATTAATTTACTCCAATACGTCAAGAATCTGAACAAGTTAGTGAATGTACCAGCTTAATATATCACTGACTATCACAATTAACAGCATCTAGGAAACAAGATGTAGCGCCTTTAGATGGAATACACAATTTTGATCCGACTAAAAAACAAACAACTGATGAAAACTTATGGACTGAGACCGATGAAAGCATCAGGCTAAACAGCACCCACGTTGTTTGCCCCTGAGCCTTTGTAGATCAATTACTTGAATAACGAGTTGACAAATATGAATATAAACATAAACTTCTTTTTTCGATACGATAGTCATTACTATATTTACAAATGCATAAATATTGTATTGTTCTTTGGTTGAAGCGGCAGAATTAAATACAAAAGTTGTAGATAATTGTTAAGTGTAAATAAAAGCTTTAAAAATATACAACGACCCTCTTATATCTTCATTTGATTCACCGTTTGTAATATACAATAATCCATATGTACTATCATTGTTATAACATTTTCATGTCCTTGAATCGATTTAATACGAAACATGTAAAACTGTTTCTATCCGTGCATTATTCGAACACCCAATGCAAGACTGTATATATCCATGCATGTTTCTAACACCCAATACAATACTCTGTCGATATGCATACATTATGCTAATACCCAATGCAAGACTCTGTATATATCCATACATTATGCTAATACCCAATGCAAGACTCTGTATAGATCCATACATTATGCTAATACCCAATGCAAGACTGTATATATCCATGCATTGTGCTAATACCCAATGCAAGACTGTATATATCCAAGCATTTTTCTAACACCCAATACAATACTTTGTCGATATCCATACATTATGCTAATACCCAATGCAAGACTGTATATATCCATGCATTATGCTAATACCCAATGCAAGACTCTGTATATATCCAAGCATTTTTCTAACACCTAATACAATACTCTCTCGATATCCATACATTATGCTAATACCCAATGCAAGGCTTTGTATATATATCCATGCATTATGCTAATACCCAATGCAAGACTGTATATATCCATGCATTGTGCTAATACCCAATGCAAGACTGTATATATCCAAGCATTTTTCTAACACCCAATACAATACTTTGTCGATATCCATACATTATGCTAATACCCAATGCAAGACTGTACATATCCATACATTGTGCTAATACCCAATGCAAGACTGTATATATCCATGCATTATGCTAATACCCAATGCAAGACTGTGTATATCCATACATTATGCTAATACCCAATGCAAGACTGTGTATATCCATACATTATGCTAATACCCAATGCAAGACTGTATATATCCATACATTATGCTAATACCCAATGCAAGACTGTATATATCCATGCATTATGCTAATACCCAATGCAAGACTGTATATATCCATGCATTATGCTAATACCCAATGCAAGGCTTTGTATATATCCATGCATTATGCTAATACCCAATGCAAGACTGTATATATCCATGCATTGTGCTAATACCCAATGCAAGACTGTATATATCCAAGCATTTTTCTAACACCCAATACAATACTTTGTCGATATCCATACATTATGCTAATACCCAATGCAAGACTGTATATATCCATGCATTATGCTAATACCCAATGCAGGACTTTGTATATCCATGCATTTTTCTCACACCCAATACAATATTCTGTCGATATCCATACATTATTCTAACACCCAATACAATACTCTGTCGATATCCATACATTATTCTAACACCCAATACAATACTCTGTCGATATCCATACATTATGCTAATACCCAATGCAAGACTGTATATATCCATGCATTATGCTAATACCCAATGCAAGACTGTATATATCCAAGAATTTTTCTAACACCCAATACCATACTTTGTCGATATCCATACATTATGCTAATACCCAATGCAAGGCTTTGTATATACCCATACATTATGCTAATACCCAATGCAGGACTTTGTATATCCATGCATTTTTCTCACACCCAATACAATACTCTGTCGATATCCATACATTATTCTAACACCCAATACAATACTCTGTCGATATCCATACATTATTCTAACACCCAATACAATACTCTGTCGATATCCATGCATTATGCTAATACCCAATTGAAGTCTCTGTATATATCCATGCATTATGCTAATACCAAATGCAAGACTTTATTTGTCCATGCATGATTCTAAAACCCAATACAATACTCTGTCGATATCCATACAGTATTCTAACACCCAAGACAATACTCAGTTGATATCCATACATTATGGTAATACCCAATGCAAGACTCTGTATATATCCATGCATTATGCTAATACCCAATGCAAGACTGTATATATCCATGCATTGTGCTAATACCCAATGCAAGACTCTGTATATATCCATGCATTATGCTAATACCCAATGCAGGACTCTGTATATATCCATGCATTATGCTAATACCAAATGCAAGACTTTATTTGTCCATGCATTATTCTAACACCCAATACAATACTCTGTCGATATCCATACATTATTCTAACACCCAATACAATACTCTGTCGATATCCATACATTATGCTAATACCCAATGCAAGACTGTATATATCCATGCATTGTGCTAATTCCCAATGAAAGACGCGGTATATACCCATGCAATATCCTAATAACCAATGCAAGACTCTGTATAGATCCATACGTTATGCTAATACCCAATGCAAGACTCTGTATAGATCCATACATTATGCTAATACCCAATGCAAGACTCTGTATAGATCCATACATTATGCTAATACCCAATGCAAGACTCTGTATAGATCCATACATTATGCTAATATCCAATGCAAGACTCTGTATATATGCATACATTATGCTAATACTAAATGAAAGACTCTGTATATATCTATGCATTATGCTAATACCCAATGAAAGACTAGTGGTACACATTTTGGTGTATTATTCTGTTTTGGATGTCCTGTTATTTTCAATTATTGCAGTGTGAACTGTATTAGTTCTTCCACTTCATGAGCGAATCCTTCTATTCATTTCGGCTTTCAAATATAGACTCTGGTTACAACTCACTGAAATATTCTCGTTTGCTTAATTCTCTTATCTGTTTTGTGAGTAGTATCTTCTCCTGAGCTTAATTCTCTTGTCCGTTACCAGAAATATCATTTCATTAACTTAGTTTTCTTTTCCGTTTGTCAATAGTATTTTCTCGAAACCTTAATTCTCGTGTCTTTTTTGTCAGTAGTATCCCTCGTGAGCTTAAGTTTCTTGTCCATTTTGTCAGAAGCATCTCCTCATTAGCTTAGTTCTCTTGTCCGTTTTGTTCGTAGTATCTTCTCCTTAGCTTTTTTCTTTTGTCTGCTTTGCCAGTGGAATCATCTTTTTAGCATATTTCTCTTGTTCGTTTTGTCAATATTGTCTTATGCAATACAGATATTATTAACTAGTTCTCGACCAACATCTTCTGTTTCTTTCCAATTTCAGCTTTGAATATGACTTCCTGTAAATTAAAGTAGAACAAAGTTATGGATTTAATGTTATCATACAAGTCATTAAAATATAAATCAAAAGCTGTCGTCATATCATTTATGATGCTTGCTTCCATATTTTGTTTATTGTCCTCCATATTAAAATGTCTGACAGGATACTATATTTTGCTATATTGTTAAATCGAGTAATTTGTGTGCGGAAGTTAGATATTACGTTTTAATCTTAGTCGTTTATCTATTTCGTTATTCAAATCTATCTGCAACTATAAAACTATCATTGTCGTGTTTTGTCCTCAAGAGATTCTTTACATTTCTCCATTTATTTTCTATTCATTTCCTTTCATCGCTTCAGAAAGTGTTATTTAGTATGGAAAACTACGCATGCGGTGACGGCTTTATGCTTCCTTTTTGGCAAAGATTATTCAACGAAGTGCTGATTATAAGTGTCTTCAAAATGTATTTTCTCTCTATTATTTTCCTCCTCTAAACAGGCCCACTTAAATTCATCTATGCCCTTGTTTGCTTCGTCTTCTACGAATTGACGTTCTACATTGTTTTAGATGTTTATTTTATAATGCATTGTATAGATCTATTTGTGCCGCTTGTTTGCGTTGATGAACAAAATAAACGTTTATTTTTATCTCATCGATACTGTTCAACATGCTAATAATAGACGTTAGTTTTTCGTCATGTTTAAAACTATGTTGTAGATGAACTTCCTTTAGTTACCTTTCAGAAATATCTACAATAAAAGCCAAAGAAACAACTGCACCGATACATAGTCCTTCATCGAGGAATCCAGTTCATGTTACTCCACTTAACTTGAACCTGCTATCCAAGTTACTTCAAATTTTTGTATTAATAATTTATTTATAACACTTCTATTATGTTCGATAACTCTCACCAAATTTTATTTTATCTCGTTAATATTTTGAAATCTAAGAGTAATATCCAGATCTGTCGTCAATGTGGCGAGGTAAAGTCCAGGTCTGACACATGGCCCATTTGCATCCATAAGAGACATCATAGACTCTGGAGTAATAACCAGTTTAATTGACTCAGCAGATATTGTGCCATGCTGCACGTTTGCATTGCACTCTATGCACATGCCACCTTTAAAAGTTGTACTGTTGAGTTTTCTATTTTAACATTTTTCTTTTGGGTGACGTTTCAAAACATAAAGCATACATAGCATATGTTCCGAAAGTGTATTTCTTTGAAGAAGAAACATTCATTTGAACGCAACGTTTTCAATAGCCATATTTGGCGGATGAATAAGTGTAAACTTCAAAAACGTTGTCGAAACGTACGCTTCTGTATGCAATAGTTACAACAGAGTTTACTGTTGCACATCGAAATTATGTTTATACTGTTTCTCTTTCTGTCGACATTTGTCTGGAATAAACATATATGTAATTTACTTAGTTACCATATGCAAGTATTAGCAATTACGTCGTATATATGATTTACTCCATAGATTTAATAAGTTGTCAGGTAAAAGTCCACTTACAATCTGGAGGTCAGCCGTGAACTGACTAATAGAAAATGGAATAATTAGTTATGAATTTCTCAGATATCTATATTTGTAAATGAACTGTAGGCATTTCTGAAAGCAGATTGTAATGCTGCATGTTGAATTGAGTCAATGGTGGATTGTGCTTCACTTGACGTTTGTCTCTTGTCAAATGTTACGCTATTTAAGTCTTATCACTTTAATTTCATCGGATGCTGATGTTTCAAACTTCTAACATTACTTTTTGTACAGGTTGTGCTATATTACCAACTTTAAAAACAGGAATAACTTCGTTTTTACTCAAATGATCAAGGTAACAAACCCAGGACCTTCCAAGTTTGCACATGTGCCGAGTATGCATATTTGTCCAAGGGATTTTTCATGTCCAACTCAATGCTACTTGAGTTGTGTTTTTTCCCTTAATTTTTATGCTTTGGACTATTGTCATTTAATCCAGAATTTCTTAGATCTCTTCAATTCAAGTAATTTTGCAAATTGTCTACAATGTTTACCTCTGTGTGGATCATTCAGCTTTTGTATAATACATCCTCTGATAATGAATGTTTCCTGTCTTTTTTATTATTATTTCCTTCATATTTTTAATCTCTTTATTCAGGTAGGCGTTTGTCTGTTACTACTTTGGTTGTTCCATTTTCAATAAGTTTATATGTGTGATTTATCGTATACTATAAATATACTAATCAGATACATCACATTGCATAATACATCCTCTGACAGTGAATGTTTCCTGTCTTCTTTATTATTATTTCCTTTCCTTCATATGTTTTATTTTTCATCTCTTTAATCAGGTAGGCGTTTGTCCGTTACCACTTTACATGTTACATTTTCAATACGTTTAACAACTCATTTTTCTATTCTTCATCCCAAACTTCTGAATTATTGTTCCAGACTGCTATTATTTCTTTTTATCAACGACACGTATTTGCTGTTAAAATTAATGAAAACATGGTGTATGAAGGATCACATCATTTATTTTGCCGGACAGTTTATGTCCTTCTGTGTTCAACACACCTTTATCAATAATAAATGGCAATGTGCTGACGAATTTGATTAAACAGATGCAAATCCCGTTTATCATGCTCATCTTACAGTTCAATAAGTTGAAAAAGTATATAGTTCTTACAAAGACTTTGTAACAACCCTCCACAAGTTGCTCAATTGCACTGGATAGCGCTTTAAGCGTTTCACTAGACCTTACAGTCCATGTCCAGGAACAAATAAAAGAGGAACTTAACCTTGATAACCATAATACCAACTGACTAGCAATTACTGTGCACTCGATAAGGAGCTATTAATTATAATATGTCGGATGCAGCAGGGTAATAGATGAGTGTATCCGTACGAAACAAAACGTGACGCAAAACATAAGTATCCACTGAACCTCTGTTAGAAATACAAATATCCAAGGCAATAGAGATGCAAGCAAAAAAACAGTGTAATTAGGCTACTGATGTGTTATCCAATCATTTAATTCAGAATGTCGTATATTTCTTTATCGAATTATTTTTTCCCATATTTGTATTTCTCTGCGCAGTTTTACTTTCAGAATACAACTATTTTGAATAATGTCAGTCATTTAAAATAAATATAAACACCCAGATAACACTTTGAACCTGGGTAATCCTTTAAGACTTCAAGAAGTAGATAAGAAGAACATCTTAAACATGTATTTTAGTTTTAACAACGTGCATTATTTTTTTACAATCATTTCATTAATATAAACATGTGTCAATCCAATGGGTAATTATAAAACAGGTACTTCATATGACTACAAGTTCCATAAATCTGACTTTGTCCGTTATAAATTCTATCAATTTTTTAATGAAATTATTATAAATTGAACTTGAATTTAGGATCTTCATAATATTCTTAATATACTGCAATTGTATCGAATATAAATGTATGTATAAGCCGACATCAAATATACAATTAATTCTTCTTCATATTTTCCATCGGTCCTTCAGGGGTTATTGTACTTCTGTGATTGACGTATTCATTGAATATAATTTCTAATCTGCATGTTTTCTAGTGCGTTTGTTGGAAATCAAGAAATTAACTCTAATTTTTGTTCTGATATTATTCTTCAACACTACTTGGTTTCGTCAATCTTGTATTTTATCCAATCTATAAATATGCTTTATCTCTTAATACAGACACTCGTCACTTCATGCTGAACTCATGAACTATTTTTTGCGCTTGCTTGAAACCTATTGAACTGGTCACTTTTTGTGCTTTGAGCCATTATATTTTTGTACTGGAAGAGTTTTATTTTATTATTGGCTTTGCCATTGTTGTACCGCTACAAGGACTTCCACATTTAGACAACACCTTTTTTTTTTCTTCGTTTCGCTCCGCCCATGATAATGCTCCTAACTGACCCAGATCGTAGATTATAACATGTTTGCCCTCTTTGGTTCTTTTGTTTCAAGTGATTATTTAAAATAGACACTGCATTTATTTTTATTATCAACCAATTTTTCTTAGTCTAATTTTGATGTTTTGGAATTTTTTATATTGTTTTCGAATATATTGGTGGATATTTTCATATTGAATGGTTCTGCACCATTGACAATTAAAGGCGTGAATATATATATATATATATATATATATATATATATATATATATATATATATATATATATATATATATATATATATATATATATCGTGCACGTAAATATTCACTGTTGATATTCTCCACTCAAAATAATTCCTAAATTAGTAATGTCTACAATGTTAGTACAGTTGGTACCATGTTCTTAGTTTCTCTGATTTGTTTGTAAATACTTAAATATCACAGTCTTTGCATATTATCATTTTCATCTTTAGCAATAGTGAAATTTTAAACAGCTAGATAGTTGCAATTACATACATACATACATACATACATACATACATACATACATACATACATACATACATACATACATACATACATACATACATACATACATACATACATACATACATACATACATACATACATACATACATACATACATACATAATTAGAAATTTTAAATCCAATAATTGATTTATTCATCATCGTGAGGAGACATACACGATACTAGATCGTACTCTTTTTAATCTCTATCGTCTCCTTTTCACGTGCTTTTTCTAACAAATTGTGTTTCATAATAGGATTGGCATTGGTGTGGGGTTTAATACACAGTAGCACATTTTAAAGGATAAATCGAGTTTGGCAACGAAGTAAGTTACAGATTCGGATGACACTAGTTACCGTTGTACGTCCATGATGGACAAAGCAATTTTTCATATAACATCGGCACCATATAACATTACACGTTGTTATGTGCTGTTTGGCAGCCAAGCAAAGCCAATTTTCTTCTCCTTGATTGCGATTGGGCTATTTAAATGAGAAGGTCAGAAAAGAAGAAGAAAACTAAAATATTGCAGTAAACAAATTGAAATATGAATACTTCACGTTTTCCTCAAGGTAATGCCTTTTTTAAAATAAATTATAAAAACACGTACTAACCATTACCGTGACAAACGTTTTGTAACTTTGATAATGGAGATAAAATATTAATACAAATCAACTGAATGCCTACATGTATATACAATTACGTGGATGCACATGCGATTATAATATTTGTGCGACTTTTATATTAGGCATTGGCTTAATGACAGACGAATGATATTTACTTGAAATCTTATACAAGTGTCCTTCAGGTTGTACAGATTTTTGGATGAACTTGAACTGTTAAAAAAGACTCCATTACAGAAACTTTGTATCTAATTTTTAAATTCTTAATGCTATAAAGAAAATAATTTTACTTAATTTATCATTTTTCGTTCTTCATGCATGTAATGGCTTAATGAGTATTTCTGATGATCGTTAATATACCATCATTAAGTTAATAATGTCCATATGAACATACATTATTTCTCATGAGTAATTCAATAACTTTCATCTCCCACTTATACAACACAATTTTCGTTGTGCTGCAGCGTGTTCTTATTTTGCCTAGTATCTAGCAGCATAAAGAACATATAAATTCCTGTTACTTTACATTATTAGGTGCAAATGTCGCTACTTTGTTAACTGAAAACCACTCGTGTTGTCATATTAGAATTAATCCATGTTTAAAATATACGTATTACTCTGGGTTGGCTAGCTGTTATTGACAGATTAAATTCGGTTTCATTTCGAAATTCCACTTGCAACACTCCTTTTTAAAACAAAAAACGAGTGTCCCTATCCCATAACTAAATTATATCTATACATCATTGCATGTCGACACATTAAGTTTTACTGAATAAATATTATACTGTAAACTGAATATTTTTAACAAAAACACTGTTTTTTGTATTCTCCTAGACTAATGTGAATATTTTGTTTTAACTTTGTATGTGCTTGCGGTGATTGGGGTATACTACTACTACTACTACTACTACTACTACTACTACTACTACTACTACTACTACAGCGAAGATGATGATTTTTTTGATGATTATTTTGTTATTATTAAAATCAGTCTCGGTAGTATAAACGAAATTTCTAATAATTTTCACACGTGCTTCTGGAATTGTAAAATTCCATATTTTATGTAATAATCTTACCGCTATTAGATTCCGTAGTTAGATGAAAATCGAATGACTCTATCTGAATATAAAGTTGGATTGTTCAAACTCGGACATTTCAAGTCCCAAATCATTATATTTTTTATGCGGATTAAAAAATCTGACAATTCAAGACCTAAATCCTTATATTTTTTGATGCGGATTTCAAACTTAAACATTTAAAGTCCCAGATCATTATATTTTTATGCGGATTTCAATCTTAGGCATTTTAAGTCCCAAATCATTATATTTTTTTATGTGGATATCAAACTTGGACATTTAAAGTCCCAAATCATTATATTTTTGATGCGGATTTCAAACTCAGACATTTCAAGTCCCAAATCATTATAGTTTTTGATGCGGATTTCAAACTCAGACATTTCCAAGCCAAAATTCCTATGATTTGCAGTAGATTTCAAACTCAGAAATTTCAAGGCATAAATCATTATATTTTTGATGTGGATTTCAAAACTCAGACAATTCAAATCAAAAATCCCTCTAATTTTGCAGAGGATTTCGAACTCAGTCATTTTTAAGCCAAAATCCCTATTATTCTGCAGTGGATTTCAAACTCGGATATTTCTAAGCCAAAATCCTTATATTTCGATGTGGATTTCAAAATCAAACACTTCAAAGCCAAACTCTATAGTTTTGCAGTGGATTTCAAACTCAGATATTTCGAAGCCAAACTTTCTACATTTTGAAATGGATGTCAAATTCTTACATTGGAAAGCCAAAATCCCTATAATTTTGCAGTGGATTTCAAACTCAGACATATCAAAGCCAAAATCCCTATAATTTTGCAGTGTATGTCAAACTCAGACATATCAAAGCCAAATCCCTATAATTTTGCAGTGGATCTAAAACTCAGACATTTCAAAGCTAAAATCCCCATAGTTTGCTATGGATTTAAATCTCATTTCTTTGAAAGCCGCAACCACTCTAATGTTGCAATAGTTTTGAAACTCGGTCATTTCAAGGCCAAAATCCCTATAATTTTGCATTGGATTTCAAGCTCAAGCATTTTAAAGCCCAAATCATTATATTTTTTATGTGGATTTCTAACTTGGACATTTCATTGCCAAAATCCCTATATTTTGATGTTGATTTCAAACTCATACATTTCAAAGACACAATCCCTATAATTTTGCAGAGGATTTGAAACTCAAACATTTCAAGGTCCAAATCATTATTTTGTGATGTGGATTTCGAACTCAGACATTACAAAGCCTCAATCCATATAAATTTGCAGAGGATTTCAAACTTAGACATTTCAAAGTCAAAATCCCTATATTTCTGCAGTGGATTGCAAAATCAGAGACATTTAAAAGAAACAACCCATATAGATTTGCACTGGATGTCAAACTCAGACATTCCAAAGCAAACGTCCCTATTATTTCTCAGTTGATTTCAAACTCAGACATTTCAAAGCCAAAATCCTTATAATTTGATGTGGATTTGAATCTCATATGTTTTTAAGCCGGAATCCAAATATTACAAATTCAGACATTTCAAATCCAAAATCCTTATAATTTTGCAATGGATTTGAAACTCGGATATTTCAAAGCCAACATTTCTAAATTTTGCAGTGCATTTCAAACTCTACATTTGAAAGCCACAATTCCTATAATTTTGCTATGGATTGGAAACTCAGACTTTTCAAAGCCCAAATCGTTGTGTTTTGGAAGTGGATTTCGGTCTTATTTCAAAGCCACATCCCCTATAATTTCGCAGAGGATTTCAAACACATACACTTTAAAGCCAGAATCCCTTTAATGTTGCAGTGAATTTCAAAGTTAGACATTTAAAAGCCAAAATCCAAATATTTTCATGTGGATTAAAAACTCAGAATGTCAAAGTCAAAATCCCGATAATTTTGCAGTGGATTTCAAACTCAGATATCAAAAGGTCCACATCATTACATTTTTTATGCGGATTTCAATTTCTGACATTGGAAACCTAAAATCCCTAAATTGTTGCAGTGGATTTGAAACACAGACATTTCAAAGCCAAAGTCCGTTTATTTTGATGTGGATTCAAACTCATACGTTTGAATGTCTAAATTCCTATCAAGTTTCCGTGGAATTCAAACTCAGACATTTCAAAGCCAAAATCCTTATATATTGATGTCGATTTTAACCTTAGTTATTTGAAACGCAGAAAACCTATACAATTGTAGTGGATTTCAAACACATACATTTGAAAGCCACAATCGCTATGATGTTCCAGTGGATTTCAAAGGCAGACATTTCAAAGACAAAATATATTCATGTCGATTTCAAACTAAGACATTTAAAAGCCAAACTTCCTAAAATTTTGCAGTGGATTATTGAAACTCAGATACTTCAAGGCCTACATCGTTATATTTTTTATGTGGATTTAAAACTCAGACATTTTAAAGCCAACATCAGTATAATTTTCCAGTGGTTTTCAAACTCATACATTTCAAAGCCAAAATTCCTATATCCTTTGCTGCGGATTTCAAACTCGTATATTTGAAAGTCGCAATCACTACAATTTTTCAATGGATTACGAAGTCAATCATTTCAAGGCCAAAATCCCGATAAATTTGCAGTGGATTTCAAACTCAGACATTTCAAACCCCAAATAATTCTATTTTTATGTGGATTTCTAACTCGTACATTTCAAAGCCAAAATCCCCATCTTTTTTGCACTGGATTTGAAACTCAGATATTTCAAGGCCCAAATCATTTTTTATTTGATGTGGATTTCAAAATCAGACATTTCAAAGCCAAAATCCCTATAATTATGCAATGAATTTCATATTTCAAAGCCAAACTCTCTAAATTTTGCTGTGGATTTCAAAATCGGACATTTCAAAGCCAATATCCATATAATTAATAATTTGTGAATGCATATTTACAGTCGTATTGGGGTTCTGTCTCATTTTCTAAATTTAGCTTTTTTCCTGTGGTGAAGAAAACACGTTTCTTTTCCTTATATCGATATTTTTAATTCAATGCAACGGATGACATATTCTTGGTTATGAACTGATTTTGTGTACAAGACTCGCGATGGATGCCAAGGGTTTTTTTTATTATCTGCACTGTAAAAAAGATGAAAAGATGTAGTGATGAGGTGTACAGTAAAGTCATCATGTTATAGTGTGTGCTAAACAGTATAGAAGTCATGTGACTGTGGCTAAGCTGCACATTAGACTCATTATATTTGTCATTTTTACTTTTTGAAGTTTTATTAAATACACATATTATGAATGGTGTCAAACATCAGTGACACACTCAATCAAAATATCAATTTTTATTTCTGCACTTCTTTGGTCACCAGACTATTCAACAAAATTTTAAATATGACATCTTCTGTATTATGTTTTCTTGCTAAGTTTGAGACGCGTATTGGCCTACGGCTCGCAGTCAGAACGGTCGAGGATGTCATTGCTCTTTCGTCAACATCTTTGTATGACATTGCGAAACTTTCATTTTGTTACAGCCAAATTTTAAGAATATATGGCACTGTTTAATCATGAATCTTCTGAAGTGTTAGAACACTAAACATTGACGTACATCAACGTCAAAGATTTGATATTATTATAATGATCTGTATAGATGATAAATTCGATAACACATAGAGGTGAAATGAAAAGCAAATAAAGAAAAGCAAGCAGATAAATGCTCATAAATACATGTACAATATTTTAAGCAACTTGGTTTGCAATTGTTTTCCTTGTTATGTGTATTTTTACTTACTGGGAAAAGTTAACATCTCCAGGAGGACGTTGTTACATATCATATTGTAATAAAATTAATGAGATGCGCATTTAGTTTAAGCATTTTGTAGGTTTGTGTGATTGCATGTTTGATTATTGAAATTCGGTGCAATGGGAAATATTCCTTAGCACGAAACAATTAGTCAATTATTAGGAGCAAACGTCACGGAGAGAAAATGTTAGTGAGTTCCTAAGATGCCATGGTCATTGAGTAGCGCACTCAGACCCAATCCGCATGACTGTACCTGTCTTGATGTAGCACTTTATAAAGCCTAGTGGTGTACATCGGTGTTGTGACTGCAGCGGCGGTATGTATGGTAGTGAACCGGTAAATTACACAATGGGATAAATGAGAAAGGACTCGGAAGATACCGTTTATGTTGACATAGTGGCACATGTGATGTAGGTTTACTGGTGTGATGTGTCTTGAAACGGTAGATCGACTGGCCTCAAGTGGGCAGTTAAAATGGTACCCCGTGTTAGGAATAGTTGTACAGTTTCTAGCGGAACGGAAAGTTAATGTAGAGAAACTGTGATGTTGTGCGATTGATGGCTAATTGGTAAGTTGCAAATAATGTGGTCTTGTATTGATTATTGTAAAATGTATGTATAGAATGGACACGTCGGGCTTTTCAACTTAGAATTGAAGTTGTATAGACGTCTTTGGAAATATGGGGTAAACTTATGATTTCTAGCGGGATTCGAGCCAGGGTTTTGACACCGCTCGGTCAAGCAAAAGACCCCTGGCGTGTAACAATACTACCCTAGTATAATTCTAAATGTCACACGTCTTAATGGACACTAAAACAGTTCGCTTTTGTGTCATTACCGTTTTTTTGTAACCCTGTTATGACACTATCTTTCTAAATTAATTAACATAAAGAACAACAATCAACAAGTTTCTGTAAACTTAATAATTTAATGATCACTTTAAAAAAGAATCTCTAAGAGGAACTTTTTGTAATATGAATTGAATCCAAAATAATTCCTGAAAACATTCTGTTAATGTCCAAAAGAATAAAGTGTTTCGTGTAAATTTCAGATCCTCTAATGTACTGGTTCGCCAACAGTCATGATTTTCCAAAATGGCATTATCCATAATTCCTCCGAATAATTCAAATTAGTCCCAGAAAAATGGTTTATTCCAATGAGCATTTTCTATTTCTACCGATGATCCAGACAAAATGTTTCCTCTCAAATAATATATAAATACAACATGAAATACGCCTGAAGACTTGATTTTACAGCAAGAACACAACAAATAAGAATCAGACAATCGTTCAGACTTCATTATTTATATATAGAAGTAAACACACCTTTTACACTTTTTTCGACGTGACCATCCAGGTTATCTCTAACTTAATTAAAGATTACACATGACTTAACTCGTCCAATAGAAATAGCTTCACTCTTCTTACAACCCATCGGTTTTCTAGTTGGATAAAAACCCTAAATTGGTCAAGATGTTTACTCCTAATAATAATAATAATAATAATAATAATAATAATAATAATAATAATAATAATAATAATAATAATAATAATAATATTATTATTATTATTATTAGTCGTCGTAATCACTTAAGCATCAACATCTAGATCCTACACAATCTTCAACCCCTGATATCTTAAAATAGATCCTATGCACGCACAAATAATTTAGCTCTATAAAATCACCAATTTTTGCAGCCATAAATCAAAGTTACAAACCTTATAGATATACATAACAACCCCAATAAAACATTAGTTACGGTAATCAGTTTTTGCAAAAAGTTTCCCAGTGCAGATAAAGACATAAACAAATCGTTTTAGAGTGGAAACTATCTATTCTTTATAAGAGCTACATGCTTTTAGTTTTCGATTGATATGCGTAGCTAATACTTTAAAATCAGGGATTGTAAGATATATGCATGATACATTGTAGGTTTCAATGTTGACAAAATGATCAGTTTGCCTTTCAAAAGATTTCGCGGATCTGATTTTTAGTTTGGACTAATGGCTTGTGGCATTTCTGTATTAATACAAGTAGCTGATTTAATCAACGGGAGAAAATACTTAGGCATCAGGTTGTATTAAGTCAGAAAGAAGAACAAAAGAGAAAAAGACTTGTACATTAGCTCAGTGTAGCAATAATGAGAGCTTAATGTGTTTTAACGCTTATCATGGCATAATCAGTAAGTTGCTGAATCTATCTATCTATCTATCTATCTATCTATCTATCTATCTATCTATCTATCTATCTATCTATCTATCTATCTATCTATCTATCTATCTATCTATCTATCTATCTATCTATCTAATTCGTTTTTGTTGACTTTTTCCACAATTTTAGGTGCATATAACTGTATTTTGGATTAGTAGTATCATCATGTCGGCTTTACACCATTTGTACCATTATCGGTCCTGATAGACGTCACAGTCTATATGACCCTTGGCGTGGCAAGCGAGCTGTGTTCTATGCGCACCTTATGGCTGCTTAGCATAAATAATCCACGAAAGTGACCAGTCGTAAGGGTTAGAGGCTTATTTCGTATATTAGAGCCTAATAAGTAAAAAAGGGGCAAAAGCGGCATAATGACTCTACTGGACTTGACCTTGTCTAATATCAAGTTCGTCGTGAACCTGATCTGTAACATTAATTTTGTATAAAAAATATACATAATTAATATTTCTTTATGAGTTATGATTAAATATTACGATCATTATCAATGGATGTTAATGTGGTTATCTTAAGCTAAGTCTAGAACATAGGAATTCCTAAAGGATAAATCAGGTCTACCTGACGTTTCCTATGTTCTTTATTATAATTGTAATAATAGGGCCTATCTTGCTGACAATTTAGAATATTCTGCAAAACGTACTTTTGACCTTAATTCTAGTTTTACTTTCTCGTTCTACTTTTTGTATTAGTTCTTTATATAATGTCGTTTGCTTGAGAACTTATTCATTCCTACATTTATCATCTGATGTAGAAACAGTTTTATTATTGTGCTCAGTATATCATTGGTAGAAATACTAAATCAAATAATTATTCACTACAAATACAATGTTCTCATCTATAATATTCTTGGAGTGAAACAATGATTTTGAATTGTGCTGATTTCAGGCTAAAACCTTTTTTAATTATATTATTGTGATACATTGATACCGGCATATACTTATATATATATATATATATATATATATATATATATATATATATATATATATATATATATATATATATATATATATATATATATATATATATATATAAGGTGTGTATGTGCGCTGTAGCAATGATATACAATGTATAATATTTTTCATTTAAAGGAGAGAGGCTTGCCGAGTGTCCTGTTAATGACAAATTCATTCAATCTCTTTCTCTCTCTCTCTCTCTCTCTCTCTCTCTCTCTCTCTCTCTCTATTTCTCTCTATCTCTCTCTCTCTCTCTCTCTCTCTCTCTCTCTCTCTCTCTCTCTCTCTCTCTCTCTCTCTCTCTCTCTCTCTCTCTCTCTCTCTCTCTCTCTCTCTCTGGTCGGTTTGACTTAACTTTTATAATCATTCATAAATATACAGACAGCGTAGGATAACACAAACAAATTTCCTCTACACCCGTCGTTTTATAGATTTCGCCCGTATCTTGCTACGATGGTTGAGAGAGAGAGAGAGAGAGAGAGAGAGAGAGAGAGAGAGAGAGAGAGAGAGAGAGAGAGAGAGAGAGAGAGAGAGAGAGAGAGAGAGAGAGAATAAATATACAGACAGCGTAGGATCCACAAACTAAAATCCTCTATTCTTGTCGTTTCATTGATTTAGCCCGTATTTTGCTACGATGGTTGAGAGAGAGAGAGAGAGAGAGAGAGAGAGAGAGAGAGAGAGAGAGAGAGAGAGAGAGAGAGAGAGAGAGAGAGAGAGAGAGAGAGAGAGAGAGAGAGAGAGAGAGAGAGAGAGAGAGAACGGACTTTGGATATTTTAATATTTAATTAATAATGATCGATTCTTAGAACATTATAGTATGTTTTAGAAACAACAACAAAAAACATCACATACATCACAATATGTGTACAAAGTAACATAGAAATTTACCGTATAACGCCGACATGGGTTGCAACTTGGTATCATTGAGAAACACTGTAGATAAATTCCAAGTAAAGTGCACACATATCGTTACGATGAATCACATTCTTGTAGATTTATTGGTGTAATTTCTATTTCAAGGTTTTAATCTTGCCCAAATTCCTTTTCTCTCTCACTCCAAATTCCTACGCAATTTGTCCGTTATGCATGAGAGGGTAGGGAGAACAGAAAAGCAGAAAAAATGTGATCAGAAATGTGTATCATATTAAAATTATTTTGAAAACGATGATTATTAATACTTTTGATATATATTTTCATAAGTCACGAATGATTAATATGTGGAAATTGATTATTGATCGAAAATCAACTGCAGACGGTAATCATAATACATCATAACACACATGATGCTCAAACTATCTCTACACAAAGAGTAACAGTAAAAACAACAGCTGATCTCTTTCTATATCAATATATGGTGTAATATGGGTTTCGAAAGACAATCCATTCAGACCAAGGGCAGAGGAAGAGTTTATTCAAGAGCTTTGTAACACAGCAAGAATAAAGCAGCCAGAAACAGCACTCTATCTCATTATTGGTGACGTGGTTTATTAATATTTCAATAATATACTCTTTGGTAAGTTATGACTCCTAGATCTCACCATAAACGTAATTGGAAGAGTCCCATTGTTCACGCCTACCATTGCCCTTGATATAATGTTTCATAGAAAAGCTAGACCCCCAGTGAATTTATTTTTGGAACTGGTTTAAATATACATGCAGTCTCCTCTCTCTCTCTCTCTCTCTCTCTCTCTCTCTCTCATATATATATATATATATATATATATATATATATATATATATATATATATATATATATATATATATATATATATATATATATATATATATATATATATATATATATACAATCTCCAAACTCGGCGCCAAGTAAGTCAGACGATCGACAGGTAAGAGGAGACTCGGATTTAATCGTAGGATTTCCTGGCCGAACATACGGCTGGATGTGCTACGATTCTTTTACATGACTGACTTAGAAATCTCACTTGATGACTTTTAATAAGTTAGTAAAAATGCACAAAGCTATTGTTTAAATTGATATTAATGTTGAAACTTCATAAAGTCTTTGTAACTCCAGTGAAGCTGTTATAAAGTAAGAACAACCACGGGCTACAAGACAGTTCAAAATAGTTATTACTGACATCATATTTAGCATGCGACAGAAAACAGAAAAGGCAGAAGATATTTTGCATATGTGCAATACATGTGGCCATATTTACAGTATGCAATATTTGCTGAAGGATATTCAAATGCAGCAGTGGTTTTAAAGCAGCGTGTATGCAGTGGTTTCACTTTTTTCTTTATTTTCCGGCCTATCCTATAAATTTTATATGCACAAATATAACATGTAAAACTATTACTGTCATAGAATGTTAAACCAGAAAGCTAAAGTTTCACCCTGTAATACCACATAAGCAATAAAAGTTTTGAAAAAAGAGGAAGCGTGATAGAAGAAGGAAGTATGGATAATGGAAGGGAAAACCAACGTTTAAGGCAACTCGAATTAAAGAACTCACTTATGAGAAATGGACACAAGAGATCATTTGTGAATAAATTGCTCGTGGACTTAACTTCCATAAATTATTAGAAATTAAGTAAAATGGAGATCAGTGAAAGAATAGCTTTACCCTCTTTGTGGAATCGGGCAGACTGTGGCAATGCTCTGAGACATAATAAACTGTCACAATGCTATTTGGAACGAGAAACTGTGACCATGCTGTGAAAATGACAGATTTAAACCATGATACAGAATATGAAAGACCGAGATCATGATGTGGAATATGACACTAAAATAATGATGTGGAATACGATAGATTTATAACATGTTGTGGAATATGACAAAATGAGATCATGCTGTGAAATATGACCGATTGTGATAATGCTGTGGAATATGACAGATCGATTACATACTGTAGAATACGACACTCAGATCATGCTCTGGAATATGACAGACTGTTAATATGCTGTTAATGAATCCAGAAAGAGATCATGCTGTGGAAGATGACAGAGATCATGCTTTGGAATATGACAGTATTGCTGCTGTTGTTTACAACCTACAAAGTATTTCAAATTAAATATCTAAAACATAATACTAGGTTGTACGTGTATTTTATTTATCGGAGAAATGACTTCATGTTACTTGGTTCAAAATTTGATGTGTGTAAAGACAATCTGAAAGAAATTAAATTCTCTCTTAATTTGGAATATCTATGCTCCATATTGATGTATAACCTAAACATTCATATGTAACAAAGCCTACTGAACCGGATTAAAACTTGCTTTGGCTTGTATGGTTATCTTTCTTTTTCCCTTAGCTTGTCTGTTGTTTCTTTTAATGGCGTTTTTGTCTTGTCCTTCTTGCTCTATGTTCTTCGCATTCTGAGTTTCTGTCGTTGACTTGCAGCGTTATTTGGGGTCTATCCACGAATGCTTCAGTTTTGTTCTGATGCATGTCAGTCAGTTAGTTGTTGTTAGTGGTAAGGTTCGTATTCTGTTCGTGCGAGTTGTGGGTAGATGTGTCTTGTTGCTTGTCAGTGCTTGGACTTTAGATGCATGCAGGTGGGTTGGTAATATGAGAGTTTACACTGGGGATGGTTGCATGCACGTAGGTTATTGTGTCTCCTTCCCTCACCCCCCCCTTCAACTTGTGTTTGGTGCCTGGTAGTTTTAGTGTTAATTAGTTTTCCCGTTGTTTTAAGAAATTTTTATTTGCTTTTGCTGCTGGTGTTCATAATTGGTTTGTTTTTTATGTCCCTTTCAGTTTTGGTAATTATACTGTTGAATATTCCCCGAATGTTTGTTATCGGAGCTTATGTTTGTGTTTATAGCCTATTTTAGTAGGACTTGCCGCACGGCCGGCTTTTGGTCATAGTTCTTCTACATGTATGTTTTTGGGTAGTTTTGGAGAGCTTCTGGTGTGGCCTTATTGTTAGGTTTGCCTTATATGTTTTTTTTTTGTCTATTGCTTTTATGAATTGATAATGTTGTTGTAGGTCAGATGAAGGTTCTCGTTCTTTGTCCGATTTAATATATCTGGGTACGTTGCTGGTGCTCTTATACGGGTTTAGTATTTTGTTACGTATCGTCTCGTTCAAAGTAATACAAAGAAAGAGTGAAGACAACAAGCTTTGTAAATTTTAACAAAATAATTTATTTCCCTAGAAAACATGGACAAAATGTAAATCTTTGAAACAAGACCCTACGATTTACGAAAGAGATCCAACTTCTTTGTTATAAAGATATGAAAACACATAAGACCTGTGAACAGTTCTAAATTGACACAGTATGGAGTTCAGTTCCGGTCTAAGATGCTGATGACGACTTCAGACGAAGGCTAACACAAAAATCCCAGAACTTTCACAGTGAAGCTCAGTTTGTATTGTTCCGTTCCAATTTAGAAGAATTTCAGAAAATGTCTTTGTCTAAAGCAGTAGTGTTGATCTCCAGGGAAAATAATTATTTAGAAAGTAAACGAAGTAGAATTATTTCCACTAATTGAACATATGTCGACCAGCACAAAAATACCTTTTCTAAGAAAATAGAAGCTATGCGACTCTAAAATGGTAAAATCGGCTGAGACTGACTCAGACTGAACTTTCTTATAAATAAGTAAGCATATAAAACAAGCTAATAAGTCGTTTCATGTACATGCATAGGGATGACACGTGTAATTTCGCAATGCCTCTAGACATTAGGAAAGCCTGACCCAATATCAGCCAATCATTTACATAGCTACGGCTGAATGTTTACTTGCGAAAAATTTACTATCATACAAAACTCATGCTTACATGAGTCACATTTATGATTTAAGTAAGCACAATGTTTCTCACAAAAAATTAGACCCATGCTAACATAATCATAATAACGATATCTACATTTAATGATATACAAATGAAATAAAAATGAAATGAAAAGATTTATACAAAATGCGTTCCTTAACACACACCCAATTCAACTACAGGGTCATAACAATTCTTTGAACTTGTTTCTCTGGGTTTGGTATTTTCTGCATTCGTTGAAGATATAAATAAGTGTTTCTTGTGGGGACAAAACTTGGCTGTTGGTTTTGTCTTTCTGCTACATGCTTACCGTAGTTACTTTCTAAAAGTGTTTTTTTCTGTCATGAGTCTCATGGTTTTGCGTTGTTCTTTGTTAGCGTTTTAGACATTGTGTTTATCTTTTTTATTTCCTTTTGAAGCTGGATTAGGTCTCTACCTTGGTTAGAGTTGTCCTATTGTGTTTGCCATTTTTTTTGGAGTGTTGTCGCTCTTGGGTGTAGAGCTCTGGTGCGCTGTATGAGATATGCTGTATTTCTACGTTTTGGAGTGCTTTGTTTGGTGGCAAGATTGGCTGTATCATTTCGTGATACACATAGGAATCAATATATGCATGTGTTTGTTTATGCATATGTTATGTATATATATATATATATATATATATATATATATATATATATATATATATATATATATATATATATATACTTAAACATACACATGCATACATATGCATGTGTATGTTTAAGTATATATCTATGCTTCTATTGGTTTGTGTTTCAGTTGTTTGGTTGAGCGGTGATAGGGTAGTGCTTTTTGATCTATCGCATGTTATGCACAGTATTTATAATTCAACATTGTTGCTTAAGCCCTAGTTGTGCTCTTTTGTTGCTTGGACCTGATGGTGACCAACTGCGGAAATGTGTACCACCTTTTGGTGGTAACGGTTCTCTCATTGTCTTGTGTTTCTGGTCATTTTCCGTTTAGGATTCGCCTTTCAGCTTGGCCCGTTTTGCCATACTCCTGTTTTCTTGTTGCTGCTGGTATCCTTATGAATTTTGTTTCTTAAGGACTCGCCTTTTATCGGGGCAGTTCTTGCCATAGTCATGTGTCCCTTGTCGTTGTTGGTATCCTTGACTTCCATAATGTTGCTAATGCTCATATGTATTTCCATTTTTCCTTTTTTGTGTCTTTTGGTTAGATTGGGACTTGCTTTTTAGCACGTGTTTGTCATAGTCCTTGGTTCCTATTAGTTGTTTTGACAACTCGCCTTTCGACTTAGCACGTGTTGCCATTGTCCTGTTTCCTTTTGTTGTTGGAGTCCTTAAGGGTGCCGTTTCTTAGGGATCCACATTTTGGCTTGGCAGTTGTTGATATGGTCCTGCTGTCCTGGTGCTCTTTACATTTAATCGTTCAAGATTAGGGTTGGGGAATTGCTTTTTAGCTGTCGTTTGTCATAGTCCTTACTCTTTAAGTTGCTTTACTTACCATGTATCCATTATTGATCCTGACTTGTTCGCGTTTAGTTATCTGATAGTTTTGGCTCCCTCGTTATTCTCTTGATTTTTTGTGATTTTTGATGTGTTAATCATTATCGTCATTTGGTTTTACTTTCCTTTATGCCTTTAGCTTTGGTGTTGTTAAGGCTAATTCGCCCAGCAGATATTTGTGAATGTATTGTTGTTAGTTGTTGGCCCGGTTAATGTTTGTGCTGTGTGTGGGCAATTTGGTTTTGGTCGGTTTGTATGTTTCATGTCGATCAAAATGTTTTATCGTGCGTTGTATTTCCTTGCTACTTTTTTCCGTGCTGGTTGATCTGTTCAAGGTATGATATTATGCTTTTGTCGGTGTCGATTGACATTCTGTTTTCTGTCGTGTAGTTCCGGGTGAATTTATCCTTATTAAGTATAGCCTGGTATTGCAGCGTTGAGTTTGGTATCTGGGGCATGTGTTGAATGTGTGGTGTAGTGTTTCCGGGACTGGGCAATACGGGCAGTTGCTGTAGTTGCGTTGGTCCTTTAGGTATTTTTTGAAGCCGTCCTTTAGAAAGGTTTTCCCTGTCATGAAGCGGTTGATGGTTCTTACGTCTATTACTTCCATATACTTTAGGAAATTGATTGACCTGGCAAATTCTTTTTGTAGTTGGCATAGGTGTCTTCTATTTTTGGAGGTGTTCCATATCTGTTGACATTTATGCGTATCCTTAATGCGTTGTTTTGCTTGGCTGTATCGTTCTGCAATGCTGTAGGCGAGTGTGCATATGTCGTTATCGAGGAGGGTTTTTTTTTTCGCTGTTAGGTATGCTCTTTTATTTCGATCAGATTGATGTGCGATGGGACCCATAGAAATTCAATTGAATGTTGTTTTTCCTCTGGCTCATTTAGCAGTTGCATTGTTTCTTCTAGCATGTTTCAAAAGATTTTAGGTCGCTTAGTGAGTCTGTGATGATGTGGGTTTGGGTTTGAATCGTTTTCAATGATTGACTGATTGCCGAGAATTTAGCTGAGTAGATGGAACAGTCGTCTGGGAGTCTTGCACCAATTTGCGTTTGTTGTTCGGGTATCATCATTCATGTCTTAGTTGCAAAGGTAGTTCTCCTCTTAGGACCTGTAGTTCTAGTAACAATTTGTTTGGTAGTGTTCCGTTGCTTAGATGTTCTGACTAACAAGCGTTCCGCATCATATACGTCAAGCATGGACGTGAACGAAAACATCCCTACCACTCACTTCACATATTATATAGTGTCCATACGAACAATTGAGAAGAAAAACTCACATATTATTTACTATCCTCACAAACGGACGCGAACTAAACGCGAACACACACACATACACACAATATTAATGGAGGGAGTGTTTATGGTCACACTACTCTACATTCACATAAATTGGCAACTTGAATGGTCTCTCTAGAGATTTTGTTAGCCCTGAGAAGGGCTGTTTTTTTTCTTGAACTCCAAATACACCTGACAAATGGTGACATTTTCCAGGGCGGGCACCTTATACACAATGTCGGCCCCAGTCCTGCTCCAAATTAATATTTATTATTGAGAGCGCAGAGAGAGGTTGACTAGCTACAAATTCCCAATCTTCAGTCTCTGGAATTCTGAAGACTACCCTCTGTCTTCTTCTGTTTTGTAGCCAGGGATGATGTTGCTGACGCTGCGGCTTCCATTCTTGCCGCTGTCTCTCTAATTCCTTTAAAGTTTCCACCTCCCAATTTTCCATCCTAGGGGCAGCGACTCTCGGTACTGGTGGTAGCACTTGTGGTTGTGGCTGTCGTTGTGGTAGTAGTGCTTGTGTAGGTGCATTCACCTCTGGCTTGACCTGACATTGAGTTCCAGGGATGAGGTGAGGTAGTATCGCTCGCTTCGTTTATTTCTCTTCTTTCTTCTTGTTTTCCTCCTCTTTCTCTTGTCTGGCACTTTCTGTAATCGCCCCGATGCCCATCCCATCCCAGAGGCGCCTGGCATTCTCCAGTTGCATTTGGAGCTTCAATACCTTACTTAATCTGCTAATCTTGATTATACGTCAAGGTATGTAACTCCAGACTAAAGTCCGCTTGGCTTTATATCACTGGAGCAAGGACGCCTAGAAAAACATTCCCTGACAACAAAACTTACTATATCACTATTACCATACCATGGAATGCGCAGACCTACAAGAAACACTCACGTCGACTTTTTGACTTCCAAACACAGACCTACACTATCAGACAAGACAGAAAAACGAAGTGCTTATAAACACACTTAAATTTTCTAACATAGAAAAACTCAAATTTGTTTTGGCAATTGAAATAGATGTCTTTTCGAAAGCATTGGGGTAATCCTGAAAAGTGCTGTTTTCTTGTGGATGAGGAGTGATGGCAAACCTTGTTACTATCTAAGATGGAAAGAGGAGAACTCTTTGGGGTCCACACGACAGTTAACAAAACCTGTCTGATTCTTGCTGAAGCTTTTGCTGATTTTGTTGCGTGTTCTCTCTGCTGCTTATGAAGTCTATACTTCTCTTTCCATTTTTCTTGTTCTTTCTTGATTTTCTCTTTGAAGACCTCTTCTCATGACATTCTCTATTTTATCAGGCTTCTGTATCATGTTTAGGCAGATACGATGCAAATTCACATAAGCTTCGTTTAGCCTAACTGGTCTGAAAGGCATGTTCATATGTAGATGAGTCAACAATGGATGGAGAGATTAGAGACCCACCTGATTTATATGCTAAGAATGGGATTTATATGTTACGAATGGGGAGGCGATAGAAAATATCGCTGCTAGGTTTTGATTGAGTCGGAACGTTATGCTAGCTCATTTGATGGTGAAGGATTAGAGAGAAAGTCAAAGAGCAAATATTCACAGTGAAGTCTCTGAAAACAAGCGACATACACATTTTTTTCAAAGCAACTTTTTATTCAATAGATCACTAACAACCAAAAATAACATCTGACAAATTTATTTTTGACAAGGTTGACAACAATGTGAAATTATGTGAGATTCCCACTGATTGAAGTCATGAGGCCATCGATGTACACTACACTTCCTAGCTAAAGACATAAGATAGCCATAATGGTCACAAAACAATCGACCGAATTTCTCATCGTTTCTAGAATAGTGACGATCAAAATGTCACTAAATGTTCTAAAGAATATCACAGACTACGTTAAAGAAAAAGTACGCACGATATTGTCCACACAAAATCTAATCGTTGCATTGTAATTTTCCTTTTTCTAATCGTATCTTTTGAGCATTTCTTCTCATTAAGTCAATGATGTCGTCTTCGAAAAGGGGTAATCCATAGGAATCAAAATACTCCACACAATCTTCTTGAGGGAAATAGATGGCTACCTTGTCGGCCGTGGTAATGACATAAGCTTGATTGTCTTGAGGTTTGCAATGAGGGAGTTCCTCTTTAATGCACACGACAGGATTCCAAGAAGAAGTATACGAACTGTTGTTTAAAAGATAATAAAGTTCGCAGGTATCCATTTTTTGTTTTCTAGTTTATTGTTTCACAGATAATGATAAGTTATCAATTCATGTTGACTTTTTGCTTGAAAATCTCTGACAAGTAACCATTTCTTCTCCTTGTCTACCAACTCTGGGCTAAGAGAGATTCAATGCGATATATTTCTTGAGTAGTCCAGGGAGAACAGGCATGATCACGCAAGCCTTTATACCACTCATGCTTCACTGCTTCTTCCGAAATGAGACTCCAAGCCTCGTCCAGATACTCGTCCAAGTTTACTTCTTGATTGATCATCATACATATATCCTGTCGAATTTGATTGGGATGATCGTTTTGACATCCATAGCAAGCTTTCTTTTTTATCTGCTGTCAGGACTGTGTCGTTAAACGTGGTCTCACCGGCTGTGTCAGGTTTCCAAACCACATATGCATCCAGATAAGCTTTCTTGGCCTTTTTTCGTACATCAGATTTTCCAGATACGCTCTGTAAGGGGACGTTTCCATATAACTGTTGACCAGTTTTTTATTCAAGCAGAAATCTACTTCGATGAACAAGGAATGCAGGAAATAAATTGTTGACGGGAGCTACTCTAACATTACAATCTGGAACGGGTTTGTCCGTTCTGACCACTTTCAGTTTTAGATAAAAGTAACTGATATTGTGATCGATGTAATCTTCGGACTATCCTTTAATTTCAAGCTAGAAAGAAGTGGATTCTGCCAAAGAGGAGGCGGGATGAAATTCAACCAATTGGAATTCTTGCATTGACATCATGGTGGATGGTATGGCAAACAGATCCAGTTCCGACTTGGGATAGTTACAATACTCTCGTTGCATCATTTTCTTTCCGTAAGTTTTAATAATGAAAATACCTCTATGCCTCGTTCTTGCGACAGGGAAGCAGGAATGTCTGACTCAGCTGCGACCGTGGCATTTATAAGAATTTCGCTTCGGCCTAAAATGTCTTTTCCTGTTTGAAGGTAAACATTTTGCCTGTTCTCAAGAAAGCTTATTTGGGGTTTTGTTTGTCAATGTGGATATTGTGGTGAAATTCTTTGCCTTGCATCAACGCAGCATCTTTTAAGGCGTGCAATCCTCGTGTCATCATGGGTCTTAACACAGGAGCCACTGTACGAAAGGCCGATTTTAGCACATCTCCTAAACGATGTCCTCGTTGTCGAGCGACTCCTTGGTACACAGGATACATGGCATTTAAGAATTTAGAATACTCTTTTTCAACAATAGGGTTTCACTGTGACTTTCCCATTGGTGAATGCAATATTTTGTCCCATATCTATAATAATATTGACAGTGTCGAGATATGACTTACTGACGGGCAAATAGTGAGGATGTACAAAGTCGGGACGAACGTGATAGGTGTTTACTCTTTCCTCGTCAGTGGCTGTGAACTAATGCACTTTGAAAGGAATAACACGCAGTAACGGAACGTTGATGTGTCCAACCACGTTATACTCCACCACATTCCAGTACACAAACATCAAAGTCACTCCTTGATTCATTTCTACAGAGAATCTAAAATATTTACCAAAATCCAAGGTACAAGTCACGGCTTGTATTTCGTTTTGAATCCTGATCATCCTAAGGTCTCCTCCGAAAATGTTAGAAAACATTTAGTGGCCAATACTTTGTCCTCTGAAAATTTGATCAGCAGGCGACGAACTATTTTGTGGTACTCGATTTTGAAACTTCTTCTGGCTTTATCTAAGGTTTTACCAAACACGCAATAGAACCTGTCAGCAATTACGTTCATCACATGTTGACCACCAAAATAGTAGTCCGCAGGAATTTTAAGTAGATAGGTAAAACGATTAGTTTTGGGGTATTGTGTTTTCATAAAGTCAACTATAGCGGTGCGTTCATCCAAGGCTTGTTGCATTTACGGGTCATGAACTGCCGCCGAAAAATGTTTTGATTTTCAGTGTTTTATATTTTTTATGGTGAATCATTTCAACGAAATCCACTTCCTAATGGGCTTCGTGATCCAATTGGATGGCATGAGGTAATCTGGCCGTGAAACAGCACAAAGTGTTATTGGGAAACACCTCCATGGAACTGTCACTGGGTAATGTTAAATAAAATTGGTTATTCATTATCCGAGAGTTGTAGTGTCCGAGGGGATGCTGATAATCAGAGTAGTATATAAAAGACGATGGTTATGTTGGCTAGATTGACTGTTGGAATAATGACGGACGTTAGACGCAAGGCTCCCGTTGTTGTTGTTCCCGTTAGAAGTGTATTTCAGGGACGGATTGTGAAAAAGGTATCCGATGCAACTGATCAGTAAAATGGTCCTTTTAACACTTCTCCGTTCATGCCTTCCCAATGATTGAGGAAGGGATAACGGCCGCACACTGTTTCAGTGACACGAAATAATTCCGTGGTTCAGCTGGATAAGCAGCCTTTGTCGAAAGTACATTTTGTTTTGCTAATGCTAATCTCCTGCTACCAACACTCCAACTCTCTTGGGGACAGTCACCGTCAGGGACACACCAAACACGTGCTCCAAGACTGTCACTTCGTTGTCGGAAGTCACTTATTGGGGGTACGTCTAATGCTCCGATGGTGAGATAGTTTGTACGATTGGACGAGGTGCGGAGAAAACGTCGATGTTCTTGAGAGTGTAATGATGCGTAAAATATTTCCACATGCATTCTGTTAAGGTGCGTTGAAAACGTTCCGCGATGCTGGCTTTGGTTTCTGGATTCTCGGAGCAGAAAAAATGAATGTCACGTTTTTTGTTTTGATTTTGGAAAGCTTGGTTCAAAAAATTTGGGGATTGTTACTTTGTGAGCAGTGGCCACTGCTGCTAAAGTGGAAGATGGTGTCACTGCTAGAGAGGAAGTTTGTATAGACGCTCTCTTGTGGGTATAAATTGTTCTCTGCAGGCTTATCTTTTTCTTTTTCCGAGATATGACCTGGTCTTGACACCATTGCTCTTTTTCTTTTTCGTCTGAGAACATCGGGAGTGGCTTTTTTGTGGAGAACTTTGGGAGCATTGAGATCCCATTACAAGACACGAGTCAATTTTACCGGACGATGAGACTGAAGCGACGTCATGTTAACAATCTGAGACAGGCCCAAAGTGAACCAGGTATTTTATAGACTTTTTCAGGTGGTTGTTAAGTCGACGACGGGGACGTGTCCTCGACAGGCTCTCCGTCTTGGCACCAGTGGCGACTCAGATGGGTACGAAATCGCAAATAATCGGGAGTAATGTGTTTTAAATCCAAACGTACATTGGCGTGTGGGATTTGAGCATCATCTTCTTACGCATTAGTCAGCGAAGTTGTTAATTACTGTTTGGCAAATACTTGCACTTGCGATTCATCTGTAGGGCTTTTAAACAAGACAACGTAGTGAACATTGCGACTGACTATGTAGTGGGCTTTAGTTTGTTGAAACAAAAGTTGGGTGATGTAAATGACACTGGCATTAGAATGATGCCCTTTGCGCGTACACCTCAGTTTAATTTCTTCTTTGTCATCTCCAAACATGTCGCCAAAGATGACCAAATCGGTTTGACCGGACATGATCATTTGGTCTTCGCCAGCAATACCTTCCACAAAGACGATAAAATCGCCTTGGCTTTCTCGTAGAAGTCTGTACACCGATTGGCACTCGTTGTAACATCACATGATCCTTTGTGTTATACATTCGATTAAATGATGTTTATGTTTGATCAAACGTTTGATAAATTCAGTTTTGAACCACTGAATCCAGCAATGATCATGTTAAAGGAATGCCGAAGATACAAGTCCTCCCAGCTGGCACGATGTAAGTGTCCGATGATGACTTGGAAAGTAGAGGAAGAGGGAGCAGAGACAGTAGAAATAGCTATAGTACTCTAAGGACTTCACTTTTGACATGAAGACAGACAAGACAAGAGTTTTATACCTTTTTCAGGACACGTTTATTGCCGTCATTAATTGGGAATAACAGGAAAGACAAAAATACATAAAGACCTAATGGTTAAGTACAGGAATTAAAGAATGTCAAGACAATAATAGTAAAATATAAACAAATCTCTGTACAAAAATTTTGTGCACAAAATATAGTATCGTTGGGACAGTGTGTAATGTTCTTAGAGTCTTTACATTCCTTGGCAGAGTCGCATAATGGTTCTCTCGGAAGGGTCCTGCATGAATATACATGACGACCCATTTCTGAAGGGAGTGGTTTTCTTCGGTGACGTGTTATTCTTCTTTTGGTACTGTCACCAGCTCATGTTTAAAAGTTACTTTTGTTGTTGTGGCTGTTATTAATGAATATATGTTATATGCATCTGAAGTCAGGATTACAAATCTTGGGCATAGTGGGCCACTTCTTTAGTCCAAGCCTTGAATAGCCCACTTCTCCAGTCAAGTACATCTTTCCAGTGATGGTGTGCGTCACAAGCAACACACACATCGTCATACACATCTTCAATACCTATAAGCTGATGAATCATGTTTTCCTGTAGAGGTCGAAAAGTATCAATATGAAAGCACAAATCATTGAGCAGAATAAGTCTCTCGTGGACAATTAAGGGGACCACATTCATGTTTTATTGAGTGGTAGTTATTGTTCGTAAAGAGTTTGCCTGGTAAACGAAATCCCAGAAAGCACGTTACTATGACACACACCACACGTTGACTCGAATTCAATTGGACACAGTTCTCGTATAGACGATGGATGTTGTTCTTGATTCCATTTCATGAAATCTGTTGTATAGCCGGCTTTGTCTAATTCTTCGGGCATTGGTCCTCTCATATAATTTCGCCATTTTTCTTGCAATTTTTGGAGTCTACTTTCAAAATCGCAGTATTCAGGCAAACGCACAGGGAACGAATATTCGTTTTTCACAGGTTCATTTTGATGAGGGTACTGCGAAATGATTAGGACTTGGCTCAGTTTTGGATGACATCCGTAGGGTGGTAGAGGCATGGTTACCCGTGCAAAATGACATCCACCACAAAAACCAGTAAAACAATAACGAGTGGCATCGCTTTCGCATCCGTCAGGTTTGACACGTATAGCATCACCTTCCATGGTAGGTATGGTAATAGCAGTACAAACAAGGTTCCCATGACGATGATGTGGTACTGAATCGCCCGGGTCACAACCCTCTCATCGCAAGGCAGAGCATCGCACTCGAGTTTGCTCTTATTTGATACTTGCTGTGTAAAATGATTAAACTTTCGTTCTTGGCAATGGTAGTTGCAATGAACTATCGGACTTGGATCATGTCCTTTTTATATGCCGATCAATTTCACTGAAAGGTGAAGTGATTGTGAATCCTCACTTCTGGTACAGGATCTGATTAGCTTTTTCCAACGGTCTATTGATGATCTGATATGTGGTTAAACGTACAATCTTGTCTGCGTTGGGAAATTGACAAATAGGTATATAGCTTTAAACAATTCCACTCTGACTCATATTCACGTCAGGACGCGTTCATCCTGTCTGTGATGACCAGGCCGGTCTTGGTTGCACGTTTTGGCACAAGTACGACACAAGGAAAACATCAGCTTTTCTTGGCAATGGTGAGGTAAAACGACGTGGAACAAGTTGGTGGGAGACAAAACTTTGCATTTAATCAATCCTCGTATTGTCAAATGTTGTCCACGTCGAGGTGCTCTGTCAGCGACTATATCGGCTTGGTACAGCAAATAGGTGTCATTTATCTGTCCTCCGTACAAACTGAAACTGTATTGCGGGTTCAGAGGGCACACCAATTTGTATCTTTTGCAGGATACACTTAAACTCGGAATCGGATTTCATTTGGTGATCGTACTCATGTTCCCACATTTCCACCACTTGGTGTCCCTGCTCTTCTAACTTCAACCTTCGCGGAGAAGTGGTCTGTTACAAGTCTTCCATGATCCGGTGTAAAAACTGATTTGTAGTGTCATGTTGAGGGTAACAGATGGGACATCCATGAGATAAGCAACCGTTAAACTCGTAATCGATCTGGGAGTTTTCTAAGTCTCAGCCATCAACCGAATACCTTCCGATGGCTTTTTTGTCTCCTCCGTTACGGACATGTTAGGTCCAGTAATATAACCAACGTAGGGCTTTGACCGAGTGTTTTCGTTAGACAAAGTTTGTCATTTGGGGACTGATCACAGCCAGGGTGTTTTCGGGCATGAATCATTGGAGGTTCACTAAGGAACACCCTTTGGCAATGGTGCAAGCTTCTTTCAAGGGATCGATCTCTCTGTGTTCCTTGAACTGTTCTCTAAATTTCCACAGCAACGACGAGGTAAAATGTACACGTCAGAACGACCATACTTTAACATTTTTTCCTAAACGTTTGAAGGAGTTCTAGGCGCGAGTCTGGTACCAAGCGTAGAAAGCTTCTCGGTGTTCAATACGCATGTTTTTGTGGTCACAGTAGTGAGTCTCATGCAAATGTGGTAGAACGGCATGTTGATTGACTTTGGTATTGAAAAAGTGCGCAATATAGCCTTTGTCATGCCAAACGTTTAAGGCATTCGACTCAAATGTATTGCTGAGCAACTCATCGAAACGTTAAACTGCACTTGTCCCACTTGCATGAAAATTAGTTTGGCTCCGTTCAAAGTGACCCTAGGACGTTCGGTACTTTGTTCCGTATATAGTATCTCTAAAGAAATTGACCATCATATCCCTAGAAATTGTGAGCCATCACCGTGGCATACTGATGACAATCCCCGTAACTTTCCCTGTCTTTTTGACTCCACGTCTCGTCGATAGGGTCTAAGATCCATTGGGTAAAATCATCTAGCGTGTTTGGTCCCAGAATTTTTTTTCACGCAGAAATTAGGAATGTGAATGCCAGTGTCTTTCATGCATTAGAAATCAAAAAAGATAAAATTCCCTTTTTTTCTGTTCATCTTCTCCTTCTTCTTCATGTTTAGAATGGTAGTTTTGAATATAGCATTCGTATTCCATGTCCATCATTTCTGTCCTGGGCATATGTGTACCTTGGTGTTGTTGGTAAGTATGCCTTTTCCACAAGTAGGGTACAATCTCAGTAGTTGACAAGCACATTTCTGCTGTGAACCTTGCGTCTTGGTAACAGGTAGGGCTGGCAAACGTGCGCTGACAAACTGGGCAATGCACACATTGTAGTCGATCGTCCAGACAGTGTTTAGAGGTTTAACCTCATAAGCATTTGCAACCGCAATGTTTGAGTTTCTTTCGATTGTTATAGCCATAGTCACATTTCTCATAGTAATAACCGCACGTCTTAAGGGTGTAAAAGGAAGGTGTAGCGTGGAACTAAGACGTCTTACAATATCTTTAATGCCACAAGGTGTGTCTTTGAACATACCAGCCTGTTGTAACAGCTCTTCTTCTTTTTGTTGTTTACCTCTTCTAGATTTTTCTATAGCTTGTCAGGCTCTTTTCCATTCTGCCGTGTCGTTCTTGTCGGCAGATGTTAATCCTACCACGATGGCACTGGATAAACAGATCATGTCTTGAAGATTGTTAATTTGAACGATACTGCGCTTGTCTTCGACCAATAATACCTTTTTGAGCTGTCCGGTCTCTTGTGGAAGAGAAACGTAAGCCATAACAGTATCGCTTTACGGTTGGTGAACCTTATCCATGAATTTGGAAGATATCACTTCTGCCGGGCTGCTAAACTCGATCCAAACGGGGTTTTCAAATTGTCGTGATGAATGGAATGTCTCAAGCGATCGTCTTCTTTCGCTTCGCATTGCTGTTTCATATTGGTTAACAAATAATGACACACATCTGTGATTAACCCTTTTGCTTTCTCCAGCGGAATGTCGAACTTGAAATCTTTAAACGTCACCTTGTACGTGTAGGCCATGGTTCTAAATTTTCTAGAGGAGCGTTTTTCCGTCTCTCGAACGTGATCTTTCTTCTTCTTCTTCTTCTTCTTCTTCTTCTTCTTCTTCTTCTTCTTCTTCTTCTTCTTCTTCTTCTTCTTCTTCTTCTTCTTCTTCTTCTTCTTCTTCTTCTTCTTCTTCTTTCTGCTATTATAAATATTTCTCCAATTCTTCTTTCAGTCTTGGTTGAAAATCTTCGAGAGTGTTAAAGAAGGTGATGGTACCGAAACAATCTCTTGTGAAAAAGTGAGAAAATCAACTAAATTACAATTAAAATTGGTCTCTTCTGCAAGTAGGTCTGTGTTCAATTTGGTAGCCGCTGAAGGTGCATCCCAATTCACTGTCGTCTTAGTTTCCATCATGTGACAACAAAACAAAGTCGCATAGTTTCACTTTGCACATACGCTAGCGCAGCTATATAGGAAATGTGACGTCACAGGTAGCTCTCATCGGATTGGAAGACAGACTCCGCGAAGTGACTGAATTTTGTAACGTGCATTGGGATTGGCAAACAATCTCAATCCGTTTCGATTCGCTCTTCGACTATAAATAAACGCGGTTCACTTCATTCCCTTTACCAGTTCTCGTCACAAAATATGTGGTCAGATGTTGAATCCTCTGCTCTTGTATCAAAACCTATAGACCTTCAGACTACTCACTTTCCGTGCACCGTGAGACTAGGGATATGATCATAGTTTTAAGCAGCTTATACTATTGTAGCTAGTTTTTTATTTTTCAAAAAAACCCTTCACTTCTTGTATTAAAATATAAAATAAAAACTTATAAGCAAAAGAATTATAAATGAATCACTAACTTGAAAGGTATTGAATTTGAATGGTGTATAGACCTTACCTCAAAATTATCAAATCCAAATTTTGATGAAATAATACATAAAACATACATTATGAAACTAATAACAAATACACATAAATCCTTTAGCTTTACACCTGGGGAGTTCCACAGATGATGTAAATTTGGAATGGACCACATCACTAAATACTCTCGTATCGTCGATGCTGTTCAGTTGGGACTTAACCATGTATGTGAAAACAGCATGGACCGTCATCAAGTTCACCAGTTTAACTCTTTAGAAAAGAAGATGCGATGTGGAGAGACAATGATATTATCTACAGACCAGACAGTTATAGACAAGGTTAGAGGAAACTGAGGAAGAAAATAAGACCTATGCAATGTCCTGTATGTCAACATAATAAACAACAATAATAACAATAACAAAAAATAATAACAATAACAAATAACAATAATAAATCCCTTTTCGGGGCCACATCATTTGCCTCTAACAATATTTATTCTCTCTTGCCTAAATTTTGTTTAGTCTATTTTATATTGTATGTGCGATAGACTGATGTTCATCAATCCATGGCTGTGTTGTGTATGTCTTTCTCTACTTTATTTTACCCTCCCTAAGGTAGTCACTCGTATTTAGGTCAGCCCCTTGCTACAGTGTTGCCAGTACCTAATAATGTGTTGTCACCCTACATGTTGTCCATTTACAAAATTTCCATTATTGCCCCAGAGTGTTTTCGGTAATGCTAATTTTCATTGTCAGTATATCGTCCTAGTGTGTCATTTATCTATATAAAATCTCGTCCGTACATTCAATATTAGGGTATCGTAATGCTATTTATGATTGTCCGTATATCGTCCCACTATATTACTATCATGTTATAAAAGTTAATTTTGTAAATATTGTTCGAAAGTATTATTACTTTCTTTTGATTGAATTTAAAGTAAAACGTATTTGTATTAAGAAGATCGGGTTCCACTTTGCGAGACAAGTATGTATTTGCTTTTTTTATGTTAACTCGATTTATAAACTTTGTGACGATGCACCTCTAAAATACCCCCACACCCACAGACTCATTAGAGAATGCCTTTACATAGCAAAGTTTGGCCATACCTCTTAAGAACAGATTTGTTCTATCTTTATGGCATGTTAATATCATTTTACATTCTACCGTTTATCGTGTAGGACTACTTATTCATGATTATTTTAAAGGATTTGTTTTTCTGAAGTTTTTTTTCTATAACAGTTTCTATCTGTATAATTTTAGAACTTCACTTTTGTCGGCACTAATTAGCCAGTATTATGCTATCTTACCGATAAATATATATATATATATATATATATATATATATATATATATATATATATATATGTATATATATATATATATATATATATATATATATATATATATATATATATATATATTTGGAATTGTGAACCTCTTTTGAGCCACACACATAAATGTATCTTTCTTTCAAATGACATCCCGACTATAACTCAAACCGAGAATAGGTTCTTTATTAAAATTTGAAGTTTTGTTTTTGCTGTGATTTATAGAAACAGTAGTTATTAGCAAATAGCAATATAATACGATTAAAACACTTCTAAATTGTAATTTAATGCGGCCCCTTATGGGTCCTATTTGTGTGCATTCATTTCTGACCACCAAATATATCCCATGAGAAGCTGCATCTCGGCTTCATATAATATCCATCACATTCCCGATGAATACATAGAAACCACGAATTAAAAAGCAGGTTCATTACTTGGCTTGTCGGTAAGAATAGCGATCAATATGCAACCGCAATTTATTTCAGTGTTGCATCGTAATCTCTTCAGCGGAACTTTCTGAGACTCAACAATGCAATACTTTCCGATTTTGAATCACGGAGATGTATTTTATGTACCAAAACTAGAAACATAATTCGGTATTATTCATTTCCGACTCAAAGTAGCGAGCACTTTCTCAAGTACTTTTAGTGTCTTTGCCAGGTGTCGTTTATATAGGATAGTTTTCGTCGTTAATACAAATGATAGTTACGTCTTTTGTATAAAGTTATTTTGTCTCACTCAGCATTATTAGGGTCATTTGAAAATTCAACTAAATTAATGTTTGCGTTAGTTTTAAAAGCGTCCCATGGCATGTTTCTAACTAAAATAAGTTACTGTAAATCTTATTCAAGCATAAATAATCAATTTCACATAGTGTAGTTTTTATTTTTTTGTTTTAAGTTTTTGTACACACTGAAGGAATACTAGAGAAACCTACATATGAATCCATTTTAACTTCATACTTATTTTTTCTAATACATTCATACAAACATATATACATATTAAAACATATATACATATATATATATATATATATATATATATATATATATATAAATATATAAATATATAAATACATATATATATATATATATATATATATATATATATATATATATATATATATATATATATATATATATATATATATATATATATATATATATATATATATATATATATATATATATATAAAACCGTCGGTCCATCCATCTGTCTGTCGGTCAATCCATCCATTTACCCATCTCTCTATCTAAATGGCTGGCCATCTGACTCTCTGTCTTTCCGATCATTCAACCATCTATCTGATGATTGTTCTATTTCTCTATTTTCCTCTTGCTCTGTAGACAGACCAATCTCTTGATCAGAAAAAAAGTTTCAAATTTGTGCTCTCTACAAGTACTTTTTAAATCTAAAATGTAACTTCCTTAGAATGCAATTTAAAAAGCTATGTTATCTATTCTTTGAAAATGATTCATATAAGTAGGTTTGAAATTTTCAACATTCTTGCTTCTTGAAATTATTCAATTTTCAGACTTGCCATTTCGTATTCTCATAGAAATGTAAACATTATATAATTTCCTATTCGTATAGAAATATGAACATTCAAAACGATTTGTCGATCTCAGTGTCTTGCACAGTCCGAATATGAAAGCAGATAACTGTCGTGATAATAAATATTGTGTTGGATATATTCTCTATATTTTAAGTATTCGATCACTTGTTGGTTTGAAGACAAATAAGTTAAAGATTTCTGTCTTAAGTTTTTTAATGGAATATTACAATAATGAAAGCACTGGTTAGTTTTATCTTGCAGATTGTAAGGTTTGTTCTTTGTATCTTGTGGATTAGAAGGACTAGTTCTTTATAATTTGTGATTGACAGGATTGGTTCTTTGTATTTTGTGGATCGGTAGGATTGGTTCGTTGTATCTTGTGGACTGTAATGACTGGTTCCTTGCATATTGTGGAATGGAAGGATTGGTTCTTAGTATTTTGTGGAATGAGATTTTTGTTCTTTGCATCTTGTTGATTGAAGTATTTGTTCTTTGTATCGTGTGGATGATAAGGATCGGTTCTTTGTATTTTGTGATTGGAAGGAATGGTTCTTTGTATTTTGTAATTGGAAGAAATGGTTCTTTGTATCTTATGGATTGGAAAGATTGGTTCTTGTATTTTATGGATTGGAAGGAATGGTTCTTAGCATTTTGTAGATTGATAAGTTTGTTCTTTGTATCTTTTTAATTGGAGGGATAGGTTTTGAGATTTTGTGTGTTGAAAGGACGGGTTCTTTGTTCTTTTTGGAGTGAAGGACTGGCTTTTTATATCGACTGGACTGGAGCGACTTGTTCTTTGTAACTTATGGATTGAAATGACTGGTTCTTTGTATCTTGTGGAAATTTGTGTTTTTAAATGATATATTTAGATAACATTTTAATTTTGTTGACAAGAGCATTTTTACAATATATTTCTTGTTCCAAAATATAAATAAAGTACTCTATAAAAGGTCGAAAATTACCACGTTTTCACGACAAAATAAGGCTTTACTATTGTCTGTAGCTGTAAATATAGTCAAATTGTGGATCTGACATATTTCCTCATGAATGAGATTTGTGTACTTTACAACTAATAGCTAATTTTATCGTCTTAATAGTAATGGTCTTCTTTCTGAGCCTTTATTTGGAAACAAGTGTTTGTTGTTTTAATAAATAGTCTATACATGTTCAATACCGTAACATTATTGCATGATGTATTTTATATCGGTCATAGACACAAATAATTTAAAGCAGAATAAAGACACATGTTTATTATATTGTTCGCATTTTTCCATTGATGCTTTCTAAGATTTTTGCTCTCTTTTTTCAGAACACTATTTTGACACCAGATAGTCCACGTTATCATCAGCGATCCACTATCAATGGATCATGTATACATTGCAGAAGTGAGATTTGTTCTCTTATTCGAATGTTCTATTCAGTGGCCATAGCATCAAATGAAACTATGTTGTTCATGTAATTTATATTGATAATTGCAGAACTTTTACCTAATTTGAATCGATGGCCATCTCATGATGTCTTATTGGTAGGACACACGCACAGAAGTATAATTACATAGGCGCACAGATAGCAGTAAAAATGAAGATAATCCTTTCGGTGATTTCAGCGAGATTGACCTTCATTCTGACATTATGGCAACCCCGATGACCAGTCCATTAGTTTAGAATTCAGTAAATTAGGTCTAAAGGAATTAAAGACTCCTTTTCCAACGCTTCTTGTAATCGTCGGAATAATAGCAAGAGACAACAATATGTTTGCCATTATAAAATTGAATTCGTTGGCTGTTAATGGAATACGCAGCCAGTAAAGTTGCGAACCCTTGCTAGGAATGTTAAAATGCTAGAAATGCTTCATTTCATATTTCTTCACTTCTATATTGATGTTCATAGGCTTTCTGTTTTCCAAGAAAATTAGATTTCAGTTATCGACACCGCTCAGTTTTTGTTTAATGGGTTGCGGTACGGGTGTTTGGGTTGTGCATTATTACAAATGTACGGTGTCTAATGTGAATTGTATCCAAAAAATATGGGAACAGATATAGTAAGGATGAATCTACTTAATAAATGTCATTCCTCTGCTGACTGTACATGTCAACATATGGTTGCTTAGGTAACTATGTGTAATAACATAAAATACATTTCTTTCAGTAACGAAGATGATATATAAAGAACATGGTAGCAAAAGTAAAAAAATGAGTCGTCTAAGGCGTTCCCCTGAAACAGATCACTCACATCTTTTAACCCTATTTGCATGAGTTCAAGTCACTGCTTAATCAAAGTGGGTATGTGGGAAATTTCCAGTAGTTTTCCGTTGGTTGGTGGTCTTATTCATAGTCTTCTCATATTCTTGCTCTGCCAAAAGTACTGGCTACAATATATAGCATACCATTGGCTGAAAAGTAGAATTAACTTCAACCAAAAATCAATGAATTTAACGATGATTTCTCATAAAACACACATACACATACATATATATGAATGATGAAAATTGAAGAAGAAAGTACTAAACAACACCAAGGAAGAAGCATGAATTTAAGAAATGTAACCGTTTTAATTCAAGATGCTTGTTTTCCTGAGAAAAAAAGATCGTTTCTGTCAATAAAGCACCCATGGACTTCTCCGCGTATGATTAAACGGACATGAAAGAGTTGTTTAAGAACTTTTTCTCGTGAGTTGGCCTAAATCATTGTTGTTGTTACATTCTGTATGAATTCCTGGTATCGTATCTATGGAAGCCTTCTTTTTTAATGATCATTGACTACTAATTTGGTTTTCGGTCCAGAATGTGACTACCAAATCAACTGAGAGAAATGTACATTACAAAACGACATTTTGCTGTTTATACCAGTTTGTTTCCAGTGTCACATACAGTAAACAAAAACGGAGAAACGACCATCTGATTTAGAAAGACATCTCTAGACATCTCTCCGACATTGACCGATATTATTTCCTTTATAATTTTTGGAGAAAGTGTGTATAATGGCGAGGATAATAATGGTTTCCATGTTTTGAGTTGAGGCTTTGATTGGGGTGGTGAGAAAATAAAATACGCGGCAGCTACTTGAAGGTTAATTTTTCTCGCTGTGATATACTTTTAGGGTTACGCTATGAATAGTTTATTAGATATGTTACAGATATATCCCCGAGGGAGCATAAAGAACCGGGGGACAATGTTCTGTTGTAAATAACTATACCTTTGCATGTTTAAAAAGTGTTCATATCCAGTTTTATGATGTAGCTATAACAAGTTCTTAAACAGCATTTGGACCTCTGAATGTAATAACTTTACTGTGTACCTAACCAGAGACATTTTATTTGTAAACAACATAAAATGTAGCTAATATTTCTCAATGAGTCTGAATTGAATATTTTGATCATTATTATTGTAAACATGTTTACCTGAATTTGAGTTAAATGATACCGCTTTGTTTCTGACACCAGAATCGTCTAGAATGGAAAATTGAATAAGGGACAGAGTATTTTCACAAACTTGTAATTGTGACCTAGATCAAGCAAGGAGGCTAGAAAATCTTGTTTATTTAAATATTAGTTATTCTTGCCTTAAAATCATCCAGCAGAATTGGTCCTTTTGATGTCTTCGGGTTTTGATTTGGGTGGATATTATTCAAATTAATATTCACTGGAATTACAAAGAGCTCAGTAATTTTCTTGTACTAGAACATCCGTTTGGAATTATAGCTAAGAACATTTTGGATTATATTACTATGATAAATCAAATGACTCTTAGTTCATCGCTACACTCCAAGCCACTGGCACATTGGAGATTACAGGTACATCAACACATTTAATATTGGAATTTAGTTGGAGTGCAAATACATTTGGAATTGTGGGAGAATTCTTAGGACTATTTGGGATTTCTCAATACTGTCAGTTCCGTTTAAATTTTCACTTTGAATTCTAAATTCCACAAAACTTGTTAGCGTTCGCACTTTTCTATTACTTAACTTAAGACTATAGAGTTGTAATAGAACAAACAAAGGTTCATGACCCACTGGCTACGCATGTTTTGAAACTTGAAATGAGTTAAGATAATGCGGATGCCACAGCAGGGTGCCTAAAATAACCTGATTAAAAACGTAACAAATGTGTGGCGTTCAGACGAACGTATGAACCGACTATGATGTCAATATATGTCCATACCACTGCCATGAATTTTTATGTAAAGTTTCTAGTTATAACTAAACTAAGACCAAATCTACCTTGAATTCTAACAAAATATATAGCAATAACTGTACTTTAAATCTCCCCTACCTAACCCGTTTATACGGAGGTGAATTCAATACCATGTTTTATCCAATTCATCAAGTTGCTTCCAAAATTATAGAATTGTACAAAAGCTTCAGCAACGAGTTAACGATGTCGACACTAGATGACGTTAGCATCACCATGTCTTGTTTCTTAAATAAAGGCGAATTTAAATTGCATATTACCAAATTCATCAAGGTGGCAGCCAAAATTTCAAGATCTGTTAATAAAATCACTTATGCAGAATACGTATATCAGCGAACCACGCAAAAAATGGCGCAAATCAAGACCAATTACTCGTTAGTGATGACAAGTGTTTCTAAACGTAAATTTGGGGATAGGTTGGGTTAGTATGCAGCCGTCAACGTGGAGCTAATGGGTTTAGTGTTTGTACGGTCAAAGGGAAGATGTTACACATAACGTCTGGTTACAGTCAAATAAACATTTCTAGTTGGGTTTATTTTTTGGAGGGGGCTGTAGTCTACGTTTAAAAAACTATTAGATACCTAACTGAAGTTAAACAGTATTTTAAATGTGAATTTTTTATTCATACCATTTCTATAGTACATCATTCGCTTTATTCGTTTTTCACCTCTAGTATAGTTTGTTTCAAAGCAGTTATGTGAAAATAGTGGTTCAAGATTTACGGAGTAGAACGATAATGATGATACATTATAATTGCGGAGAATATTGTCAAAATGTCAATATTAAGTGCAGTAGTTGACGTTTGGACTATTAATCAATTACAGTAATTTTAATACGTTGTAAGCAAGTAGTAGTCTTAGTTAATTAAAACATCTTATCCCATATATGAGACCATTTCAGAACCTAATCAGAGTTTAAAAATAAAAAATTCCTGCAAGAATATAAGCTGGTTCTCTCTAACGCATTGATATCCTCAACTTTACGTGAAAACTGGAGAAATGTAAAAAATGTAAAAAAATCTACATATTACATTGAATGCAATAAATTTCAGAGGCAATATACACAAATACGTTAATGATATCGTATCTGCAAAGTAGATATATAAAAAGAGGAAAATATTATTTAGCTGCACATAATTTGTTTAACAACAAATTAATAATTTTTAATGTAATACAAGCTTGTAAACCATTAGAGTAGCTACAGGTAAACATGGATAATACAATCGAACAAAATCGTCAAAAATAATGTTAGAATAAAACCACTGAACCAGTCACAACTGAAAACGACCAATACTCATTTAGCAAAGATAAAACACAAAATATGTGTAAGTAATATTGCATTGCTTGGTAGAATGAAATCGTTGAAAGAAGAAAGCCATAAAACCAAAATGGAGATGGAGGCAAAAAAATAAGCTAATCCCAGGATATATACTGTTATGATTTTGGAATTTAATTTTCTCAATTATTACAGATATCGTTCACATGAATGTCCGTATCTATCTAAATGGTATCTAAAAATATTACTTGGTGCATTTAACAAAGAACGCAACAGAAGCACTTGTCATAGTTATTTTGAAAGTTTGTGCAAGCGTATGTGTTCTTAACCCATTCACTAAGAGCTGTCTGGACATCCTCTAAGAGCACGATGTTTATTCCAGACAAAATTTAAAAATCTAATCCCATTAGTTATCGACCATGTACATTCTTTTATTTCCGGTTCAAATTTGAAAACTGTGCAACACACTGACATTATTCCTGTCCACTCTATTGCATGTAAAGTAGAAGGCTTTGTTTTAGTGAAAATATTTATATACTAAATTTGGTTTTCATCCAGGATGGTTCTCTTCCACAGTCTAATGGTTAAATCTAATTGTACTTATGTTAAACCAAATTGTTTAATGTTTCTCAAGATGTTCGTACTAATTTAGAATTCAAGTCATTACAAAAATTAAACAACCATTGATTGTCACTACCATAGAATATATATTCCTTTACATTTAAATGGATCGGATATTTGAATGTTTTATTGATAACTTTTAAATTGTGCTTGTTATACTTGGAATATGTATTTAAAGATAGTTGTTATTATTTTAATGTAATTATTTTTTTAACTTGTTGTCGTATTGGTTGTCAGCTGCAGTAAGCTTCATTGTAACATCTGAATAACGTGACAATATCATTCCAAATGTTTCTCTTCTTTTTTAGATACAGGCAATATATTTATTGCTCAATGTAGGACTCCGGGCTTTTAGCAAGTATAATACTGTGAACTCTTCAGTGTAAAGAGTGAGAGACAGAGAAACATTTTGTTCCGAATGAGAGTTGACTGAATTAGAATATTAAGATGCAATTTCTGTCGCGTTTCTCCCTGGAATTGAATGTTATGACGTATATACATCCTTGAACCTAACTTTGCAGAGGTGTAAAGATATGAGTTTGACACGAGTTTATGATGTACCATAATGATAGAATTTCATAGCTTGTTGCCGAAAGCAAAATAGTCAATAGTAAAGCGTTTAATAGTCACCATACAGCTATATGATTTGTGTACCATACTTTATTATAATCAATATTATTGACATTAGCCTCAACAAAGAGTCAAATATGACAATGTATCCAAATATATTTTAACTGTGTTTGAGAAAAGCGGTACGCGAACAGAAAGAAAAATAAAACAGAACGTAACTTTCAGGAATCAAGGAAAATAACTGATTATGAGACGAATGGCGCACGACAAATAAATAGCTCAGCTTTGTTTACGGGAAATGAAATGGAAAAAAAACAAGTTTAAGCCCAACAGAAGATATACACCGTACAGCTACTTTGCCCCTGTTGAAAATCGGTAATGAAATAAAATTATAAAATGTTATAAATAATTTACTGGTTCTCTTCATCAAATATTCTGAGAATTTTGTGTTTAGATTGGTGAGTCGTGATTTTCAGCTACAATTCTTTATTATAATCAGTATTATTAACTTTAGCCTCACCACTAACAATGTCAGAAGAAGACTAGTGAATAACATGATATATGGAAATTAAAACTAGTATTAAAATATGTAGAATATGTACAGGTATTACTAATTGTAGACCGATATCTGAAGGACATTATGTCATCAAATTGCAATAATGGTTTGTGGCAATTATGCAACAGCCTTGTATATAACTAACTTCAATCATACAAAGCCAATAAGTCGTGTAATCAGCACGAATTGATAACATTTAAGATTACCCTTTTAATAGGGGTCCAAGTTTTGACCTTGTTCCGGGACAATTGTCATGAATGTTGGTTATGCGATTAAGTACAACCTACTAGGAGCTAAGAATTAGAATCTCAGTGATCGTAGACCTTGGTGACCTGGTTAGCTGATGATCTTGACCTGAACTGTTGCCAGGATCGCCATCAGTAGACAAATTGAAACTAAAATAATCAAGTTGTGACATTTCATACAACATACAAAAGACTGCCACGATAGTTTTTTCCAACTGGTTGTAAGCTTCAATTGATTTTATTCAAAATGAAATTATTGATGATCAAAGAAAAATATAATTAGTGGTATATTATATATTAATTTCTCAAACTAAGCGGAGAATTATGGACAAAATTAACATCTCTCTCTCTCTCTCTCTCTCTCTCTCTCTCTCTCTCTCTCTCTCTCTCTCTCTCTCTCTCTCTCTCTCTCTCTCTGAACATGTTTTTTCCATGTACAATGATATACTTAAGGCGCGTGCCTATCACTATGTGGATTTCTAGTAAAATGATCCGACGAACAAACAAAAACACAAATATTTTTTTTGTTATATTAAAAAGTCGTTATCAGACACAATTGAAAAATGTCCACCATGAAGATATTTCTTTCGAAATTATGTAATCCAAAAAATCAAGCCTTTTTTTGATAAGAGGAAACGTTGTTGAAATAATTTATTTTCATCCCTTTAATAACCACAGAGCGGAAAAGATGAATAGCTTGTCATGAATAAGGGATACTGTTATATAAACAAGCATGATTCACTGTACCATCTTTCTCACGTGGTTGACACGGTGTTATCAGTTTCAATGGTGACGATATACATCTGAACGTCTTGTTCTTGTTTCATATTTGTACATTTTTTGGTGATTAAGTAAGAACTGTAATACATTAATTTTTCATTGTTGTAAGAACTGCAATACAATAATTTCGTACTGTTGTAATATCTGTAATACAGTAATATCATACTATTGTAAAAGCTGTAATACATTAATTTCTTACTTTTGTAAGAACATTAATGTGATAATAATAAAATAACTTTAATACAATCATTTCATACCATTAGCACACGTTTCCTGGTGGTCACATTCATTGGTTTCCATCATCTTAGACGTTCCAAATGTCAAAATGTTTAAATAGTATATTTGTTTCAGTTGTTTTCATTAGGGGAGAAACATTCAATTACTCCTTGAACACCACGTGAGTGACCCTTATAGCTGATTACTGCCCCTTAGTCTGCTGTGTTGCCAAATATCTCTCGTAAAAATTCATTTTCATATAAAGCTTTAATTATGGTCTTATCTGAAATATTCAGAATCATTATAAGTAAAAAAGCCGCCGTTATATAGAGACGTTATGGATATAGATATATCGAAAATCCATAACGTATTAGCTTTAATGCTTAGTTGAAGGAAAATCCATGCGTTCATTTTCTGTTCCAACTTTCTATAAGGTTTCATTAAAAGACTTTCGTACATCATTGCATACATAGTCTTATGTCCTTTTTTCGTATTTGCATCATGTTTATAACGCAACGTTTATCTCATAATTGTATTTTTACGTTCTACCGGTTTGTCAGGTTTTAAAGTGCAATCAGATGCAATGTACTCAAAAGTTTCTCTGGTATTCAGTCCTGCTTATGCATGCATTATTACAAGATGTGGAAAGAACACATTCATAAAGAACGAAGGTGACGATTTTAAGGCAAAGGAAACAACTTCTACTTAAGGGAAACACAGGGATTCGCTATTTCATAATCAATTAACTTTAATCTTTAACTGAATTATCATTCTTTTTGCTGTGTATTATTAGCCAGTTTAAAGAAGATGCAAATGTTCCAAGTTCGGGTATTGGAGTTGAATTAGTGGCCATAATAAATGAGAAGCATGTGATAAGAAAGAAAATTTATTGGGCACGAATTTGGAACAGCTACTGACAATATATAATAAATTGAAAATAAGATCGGTAATATTACGTATAGGTTTCAATAAGACTCTTCAAGTTAGACTGTTCTCTTTCTCAAGACCAATATATATACTAATCTTCTGTGAATCAGAGGTAATCTGAAAAATAAGAGCAATAATTTTTTATAAGAGTTGTTATTCATCACTTTGATTACAATTTTCTTGACAGTTCAAGGTAAATTATGACTTCTATTCGTTATAATCTATGAAAAATATCCTTGCCTAGACTAAAAATCTAATATGTTAACTCTATAGCTTTTTGGTGACAAGAAACGCAAAATTGATTTAATCTACGTCTTACATCTAGAAGTATGTTAACATTGAGTCTTAAAATTTAACTTCAAAACCTTTTCAAAATGTCTTATACTTTCTGGAATGATTAAAACATAATAACGTAGTGCTCGGCGAGATATATTGTAAGATACTCGTAGCATTTACGGATTTAAACCATTGATAAACGGGGAATTTCTTTCATTTTGTATTGTATTAAGCCATATTATCGTGAAATTGATATATCTTGACCCGTCTACTTAACTATTATGCCTCATTTGATCTTTTATATCGCGCGCCTTTCATCTTTGGACCGGAACGTGTGATAAGGCACAAACTATTGAAACCAAATAGCCTTCTCCACCCCTCTTTACACCTGTGCCCGAAAATCCCGTCTGGATGACTGTCTAAATGTTCACCCCTGACCCGTAATAATCAGGGTATCACAATCAGGTTGGCTTCCACGGAGACCTACCTATGATATTGAAATTCATCGTCTTTTGTCAACATTTTAATACGTTATGCAACGCAATAATTGCATCAGAGTGCCAAGGCTGACAAATTGCACCGAAGAAATTTAGTTTTGTATAGCAGTGCAATTAAAATAAACCCCTTCGTTCCTGTAAAAATATACATTCAGAGAACGTGGCAACGAGTTAAATTGAGCAGAAGTATTACGGATTCGTGAGATCAATTAGATATCTTGAGGTTTTGACAAAGACTTTTTTCAGACACTACCTCGCCTTGATTTATTAATAAGACCTCTATCTGATTAGTATCCTAGGTCTAAATGTCGACTGGCTTAACTGTTTTCTCATTACAATCACATTAAATTAAATGAATTACATTGTTAAAACGCACCTCGACCCATATAATCTCTCATATTTAAATTCATAGTCCGGTCTTCAGATTTTATAATTAAAACGGTTATGTAATAGAATCAGAAACTTCGACAAGTATTTTTTCTCGTTCAGATGCCCCTGAAATCAATATGCGCAATATGCACAAAGAATTACGCAAGTGGGCTGCCGAAGAGAACGGACGTGTTTTCCAAAAGCTCTCACTTACACGAGGTATATATATATATATATATATATATATATATATATATATATATATATATATATATATATATATATATATATATATATATATATATATATATATATATATATATATATATATATATATATATATACATATCGCTTGGACAAGCAAACATAGAATGGACTATTGAATCATGAACTAAGAACTAAAACAGAAAACAAAAAATTTAACTGCATCTATAGATGAAATAACAAGGACAATTTTTTTTGTACAACAATGAATTCGGAGTGGAGTGCTATTCACAAGAACGAGCTGCACGTGAAAAAATGGCATTGTGTAAAGCTAACAAAGTGTTTACTAGAACGTTGGAAGAGTACTTCAAGATAAGAAGAATAATGGAAAATGGAGAATCATTTCTTGAATGCTGTTATCAAGAAGATACACAATTCTTGGACAAGTCAAAAATACAGAGAAAAGAGATACCGCAGACAACAGACGTTATGGTAGCAATGAAAGTCTTAAATCAAGTGTATGTAACAATATCTTACTCAATAAAGAGAGAAGGATACAAAGGATATATATTACAATCAAGAAATAAAAGCCCAGATCTACCGTATGGAGAGACGCTCATCAAGAACCAACAAGTTACAGTTAGAGAGCCTACCCCAATTTAAAAGAAAATAAAGAAGCAAACTGGAGAGTTACACCTGAGTGAGATCCCTCTGGAAATACTCCTGCAAGAGACAGTATAAAGATTTGAAGAAAACTTTAAAATTAAAGTCATAAAATCCAGACTGAACACCATCCCAATGACTACAATCTACAATGGAGACAGAATTCTAGAAATAGAAAGAACTAAACTAAAAGAAATGAAAAGAGCCTTTTATCTATGTGGATATTTGACAAAAACATGGTACAAAGGCTGTATCTATGACAGAAAATACAATAGATGTGGATTAAATGGACATAAATGTTCGAAAACTCAAGAAAATCAGCAACCGCAGCAACAACATAATCAACAGACAGCAAAGATGACAAAAGAAGTGAGACAAATGAGGGAAGTACAAGAACAAGAAACCTCTGGAAATGCAATAGACACAACAACAACAACAACAACAATAAATCCAAATGCAGAAAAAATTACAACAGTAGCATGAGCAACGTGAAAGAAATACAGAACAACATCACCAACAACCTAAATATCCACAGCAACAACAACCCCTTCAACCCAATCAGTCCAAATGAAAAGATACAAATGCAATAGAAATACAACCTGAACAACAAGTGTAACAACAGTCAAAAGTACAAACAGCTGAAAGAACAAAAATAACAAGAAACAACCCAACGAAGCAGCAAAGAAAATAATAAACAGGCATCGACTCTGGCAACAACTGGATCACAAATAGAGGGAACAACAAAGATTGAAACGGAGAGAGAGAGAGAGAGAGAGAGAGAGAGAGAGAGAGAGAGAGAGAGAGAGAGAGAGAGAGAGAGAGAGAGAGAGAGAGAGAGAGAGAGAGAGAGAGAGAGAAAGAAATTAAGAGAAAACACAGAAGAGCCAAAAGGAGGAAAAAGCTACTGTTGGATGAATAACGACAGGCATAAAAAGAATACCTTCTCCAAGCAGACGAAACCCTTGACGAACACCGGCTTACGGAACAAGTGGAACAATGTTTCCTTCAAGAAGTTTGAGAAAGAAAAAAAATGAATAAAATATATTACAAATACAAAAAACTTTCACAATTTATATCATAGAAAAATCTTACATTATGGCACAACTTTCACATGTCGGGCAGAAGGGCCTCCCTAAATGGTCTGAAAAGATAAACTAGAAGAGCACCCTCCCATAAAATTACAAAGAATTAGAGATAAAATGAGTAGAACTTATTGAAAGAACTAATACAATTTTAACAGAATGTGTATGATACTATCACAAATATGCTTTTGAAATAATGTCAAAGACAGCTATTGTAACCTACAAAACATGTCCGCTAGTGAAGTCTGGTAATTTGATTTGTATTCAAATTCGGTAGCTGACATAAATGACCTACATTATTATTTTTTTAAAAAAAACTGTATCTCAAGAATCTTTCATTTCCAAAACCAGGACCTCTGCTTCTATTGTTTTAAAATTACATTGGTGTTCTAATGCCAAACTATGACAATGTCTCTGAACTTTATTTTATGAAAGAGAATGATAACATAAAAATAGAAATGGCGATGGTAAATACCAAACAAGTGCTCGTAATTACTATTAAAAATTGTTCACAGTGCTACTTTAGTATTCTTAGGTCTACTGTTCACATTTCCTAAAATTTATGACACTTTCTAAATCTGTCTTCAAATAACTGTGTAAAAAGTTCGTGTTTCACTTATCTGAAGAAAAAAAAAATAAGATATTTGTTTTCTGAATTTTAATTTTGTTGGGCCAAACAAAGTCAACAGCAGAATTTAGCAGTTCTTTAGCTACCGCAGAGAACAGCACAAATGGGCAGTTTTTGTGGCTTTAAGAGAGAACAGGCAATTTAAGATAATATGTATTTTGAGACCCGGGAGAAATATCTCACATTTGGTGTAAAGATTTTATTTTTTAACATGATCAGTAGAAGCAGAATATTTCAATATGTATTTATTCCGTTATTTGGAATCAGTGGCGGATCCGGAAAAGATAGTTTAGTATCTTTGAGTGGAGGCATAAACAAACAGGTGAGTGGTCTTTGGGTTTCAACGCTCTATAGGGGCCAAGGGCCGAAGCCCCCGCCCCGCCATAAAAATCTCAATCATTGAAAGGACATAGTTTTAACCATCTGTAAAGAAATATTACTCTAGGAAACATTCCGGTAGTTTCGCGTTCATGTTGTGGTGTGATATAATGATGAGTGGTGCCAACTTCGCTCTCACTATTTGCACCTAGAATTATTGTAACAGTAATGTACCAATATTTACAATGTTTATTGTAACAGTAATGGGCCAATATTTTAAAAACTGGTCAAATAGTAACCCCTACCCCCAGGAAAAGAAAAGTTGTTGTTCTGGGGCTTAAGCACACGATAGGCTGGCTATACATGGCGGCCAGTATTAATGGTGGATGGAGAAACCGGGAAATCCGTGGAAAGAACTACCGACCCACGAGAAGCTACTGGCAAGCTTTTTCACATATCCACATTCGCCGAATCTTAGACTCGAACCCACACAGACAGAGGTGAGATGGCAGTGATCCGTAACGGATAGCGCTTTAGACATCTCTGTTAATTTAGGGAAATAACATACCAATTATAGGTATTTATTCACTCGAAAGTTCCGTAAATTATTTCTAAATGCATCTTAAAATTTGGTCATTTTACCAAATTCTTTTAGATATGTATGTTGTTCATAATCATCTTTTTTATCTATATGTTCTTCACACAATATGTTCTACATACAGGGTTATCAACACATTTACATCTAAATGGTATTCATGCAGGGCTACCAATTCTTTTTGATCTATATGTTCTTCATACAGGTCTGTTAACTCTTTTGACTTTTCATCAAGAATTGTATCTAAAACATTACATTCTTCAATACTAGAGTCAAGTTCGAGATCGAGAGTTTTGCTCGACAACATTCAGTCATGGATATTTGCTTGGTGAAAATTATAGTGAAATGATAACAGCAATCCTGCTGGGAAATTAATCGTAAAGATCGTAAAATTTAAGCGAAATCTTGGTGGAGAACCCATAGAGTAATGAGATTTACTTACTGTTCCTAACGACCGTGAACATTAAACGCAATTCTGGTGGAGAACCCTTTATGAACTGAAATTTTTATCTCTTAAGACACTGAAATTTTTATTTGAATGCGTTAAAACCCATATTGAAAAACTAATCCTGAAAAAGGTTGTAATAATGTACATATTTATTTTCTAGGTCACACATACCTTTTATGCCTTTTCATTACACCTACCTGTTTATCACTACTTCCTGTTTCGGTATATATATATATATATATATATATATATATATATATATATATATATATATATATATATATATATATATATATATATATATATATATATATATATATATATATATATATATATATATATATATATATTGTGGTTGCATTTTTGTGTGTACTTTATCATCAAATAGGAGATGAGTGCCATGTTTCTAAGCTTGATACAAAAGAAGCACACATGTTTATTTTCCAACAGTTCTTAAAGATTCAAAAAAAGAGAACGTACTAAAAGTTCTCTGCTGTTTAAAAACAATATTTTTGTGTTCTTTATTCACTTTTAAAGAAAAGATAGAAATATGGTACACACAGAACTTTGATGTATCAAGGCTATAAAAAAACTTTTCACCAAAGGCAAATATATCAAAACTAAGATCTTGTTTCTCCATATCATTATATTATTATCATTATTATTATTTTTATTATTATTATTATTATTATTATTATTATTATTATTATTATTATTATTATTATTATTATTATTATTATTATTATTATTATTATTATTATTATTATTATTATTATTACTACTACTACTGCTACTACTACTACTACTACTACTACTACTACTACTACTACTACTACTACTACTACTTAAACTAAAACAAAACCATTTAGTAATAGAGACAGATAAAAATCAACATGAAAGATCGTGACACTAATTAAGTGCAAGGTTGTTGTTTTTGGTGTGGGTGGTGGGTATACATCATCCATCTTCTGCTTTGTCTTGTATGTCCAGGGCTAGTAAAGAATAAAACTATTTATGGCTGAATGTCGTGTTGCAGACAATACAACCAAATGTTTGACTTCTTTATTATGTCTTTATGACCTTTAAATTTGCCAAACACTTCAGCGAATTATCCATTTGTAAATCTCATTACTGGGCAAGAGAATGTCGACCAGATTTTAAGGTTGTCCTAATAAGGAAGACAGCAAGCCGAAAAATATAAGAGTCAAGTATCTTAAGTCCTGAAAGCCTTCACAAATTATAGGACAATTAGGACTCCGTAACGTAATGATTTGATCTCCTATGAAACTTCTTTCCAGCCACATGTCATAAATATGCCTCGTTGTTTGAGTACAATTAGAATTCTTTCAAGTCAAGCGTCTGAAAAGTTGAATACGCAAGCTATAGGCACATCTCGTTAACGAACCGAAAATTATAATGTTTCGTTTCATGCTCTCTTTAATATGCTGAAGATATCTTCTAGTCGTCAATGTGTAACCTCGTCTTTCTCCGAATACGAAATAATTCGTACTTGAAAATACATCGTCTCAATTCTTGTACGAGATGATTCTCATGCAGATGAATGTACCCCTCTCCCCCGAGTCATTTTTATGGGTAGCCCTGTTGGGGTAGGTTATACAGATGGTCCTACTCCCTGTTTTTGTTGCCTATAAACGTTTCTCGATGTTATTTACTCTACCGATGTGGCATTATTGTCAAAATAGATATATGACATTTTATAATTTGAAAATTGGAAACAAATTACTTATAAACTGCCTTAAAATATGAATCAAGATCTATATATACAGATGAGGTCAGGCCGATTAAACCATGGGTACATTGTGTGGATAGTATAGTTTATAGGGTGTATTTTCTGCCTGCGCGTTCGTTTGCGAGTATAGTGTGTTATTTATTTTCTTCCCGTTTGGTAGATATGGTTACGTTTGTGTGGATAGTAGATATGGGTGTGCTTGTATGCGTTCGCGTACGTTTGTGTAGATCGTAAATACGGTGTGGTCTATGCCTTTGCGTACGTTTGTGTAGATCATAAATACGGTGTGGTCTATGCCTTTGCGTACGTTTGTGTAGATCATAAATACGGTGTGGTCTATGCCTTTGCGTATGTTTGTGTAGATCGTACATACGGTGTGGTCTATGCCTTTGCGTAGGTTTGTGTAGATCGTACATACGGTGTGGTCTATGCCTTTGCGTATGTTTGTGTGGGTAGTAGATATGGGCGTGTTGGTGTGCGTTCGAGTACGTTTGTGTGGATTGTATAAATGGTATGTCTTATGCCTTCATATTCCTTTTGTATGCATAGTAGATATGGCATGTTTTATGCCTTCGCGTTCGTTTGTGTGGATATTAAATATGGTGTGGTTTTTTGCTTTCGCGTACTATATATATATATATATATATATATATATATATATATATATATATATATATATATATATATATATATATATATATATCTATATATATATATTTGTGTATACAGTTGTCTTTATATAAAATTATTTATCTTTATGAATAGTTATTTACGTATGTGTATATAATTATTTATGTCTATGTGTGTCTTCTTTATAATATTTTAAGTTTAACCAAGATCGTTTGACTTATTGCTGACAATTGCAACTATCGTATAGTAATCACTGACAATGGGTTAATCATATACAATTTAAAAATTACAATTATCATATCATTGACAATGTTATTATCATACAAGACAATTTAAAAATGTACAATCATTGACAATGTCTCCATTATACAAGACAATTTAAAAGCTGCAATCATCGTTGACAATGTGTTGATTATATATGACAATTTAAAAAGTAAACAATCCTTATTGACTATGTCTTGATCATACAAGACAATTTCAAAAGTGTAGTCATCATTGACAGTGTGTTGATAATACAAAACAATTTAAAAAGTGTACAGTCATCTTTGCAAATATGTTGACGAAAGCAGACAATTTAAAAGGAGTGCAATCATCATTGCCTATATCTTGATCATACAAGACAATTTAAAAAGTGTACAATCATCAATAACAATATCTTAATTATAAATATCTTAAAAAGTGTAAATTCATTATTGACAATGGGTTGATCATGCAAGACAATTTAAAGTGTTCAGTCATCATTGACAATGTGTTGGTCAATGAAGACAATTTAAAGTGTTCAGTCATCATTGACAATGTGTTGGTCAATGAAGACAATTTAAAAAGTGTAAATCATCATTGGCAATGTCTTGATCATGCAAGATAATTTAAACATTGTACAGTCTTCATTGACAATGTGTCAATTATATTAGACAATCTAAAGTGTGTACAATCTTCATTGACAATGTCTTGATCATACAAGACAATTTAAAATGTGAACAATCATCACTGACATTGTCTTAATCATACAAGACAATTTAAAAAGTGAACAATAATCATTGATAATGTCTTGATCATACAAGACAATTTAAAAGTATACATTTTCATTGACAATGTCTTGATCATGCAAGACAATTTAAAAAGTGTACAAACATCATTGACAGCATGTTGGTCAAAAAAGACAATTTAAAAAGTGTACAGCCAACCATTGTAAACGTGTTGATCAAAGAAGACAATTTAAAAAGTGTACAATCATCACTAACAATGTCTTGATTATACAAGAACTTTAAAAAGTGTAAAATCATCATTAGCAATGTGTTAATCATATAGCCAAAAGACACTTTTAAAACGTGCATAATGAACACTGAAAATATCTTGATGTTTTGACGAAATGCATTTTAAAAGAAAGTGTACAATTAGAAGTTACATTGTCTTGATCATACAAGACAATTTAAAAAATGCACAGTGGTCATTGACAATGTTTTAATTAGTTAGACGAAAAGTACTTAAAAAAGCATACAATGAACAGTCATAATGTCTTAATTATTTAGAAGAGGTACTTTTAAAATGTATACAGTGACCATTGACAATGTATTGATTAATGAAGCACAAAGCACCTTAAAAAGTGCATAATGAACCAAGCAAACCCCTTTAATAAGTGTACAAGGATCATTAACAATTTCTTGATCATATAAGAAACAAGACTCTTTAAAAAGTGTCGAATGTGTATGTCTGTGCATGTTAACATTTATCTATTTGATGAACAATGAAACCTGATGAGAAAAGATCAACCTACACGCAGACACACACACACACACACACACACACACACACACATATATATATATATATATATATATATATATATATATATATATATATATATATATATATATATATATATATATATATAACCCAAACAAACAGCGAGAGAGAGAGAGAGAGAGAGAGAGAGAGAGAGAGAGAGAGAGAGAGAGAGAGAGAACGCAATGTCTCAAAGATGTCATGATTTGTGGCTATATGTTTTCATAATTTTGTTTTATATAAAATCTAAATTGGTTTATATGGCAACATATCAATGTCTATATAAATAAATGTGTATGTCGTTTTCGTAAATCTCTTATACTGTCATCTACAAAAAATCTATGAGAGTTAGTCTTCAACTGACATAAGGTCTGAATGTCGGTTATGAATCCATTTAATAAAAACTTATGAGTATATTAACATCAAAAGTAAAGTTATCGCAATCTTTGTACGACGATAAAAAGACAATAATAAAGTGCAAAGGCAGGTCCAAGATCAGGCTCTTTCAGAATTACCAATTTGATCGGAAACAAATTGGGTTTTTGCATTTGCTATGAATAAATAGTCGTGTCGATTTAATATATAACGATCCTCTTCTCCAGGTTGTTCAAATATGAGTTACACAAAACATGCTCCCTCTGTGCATTAAGCACAAATAATTGCGTCGGGTCTTGAGAGATCGTATAATTACCACATAGTCCTGAATAACATTATCCGGTGCGAATAAACACGAGGACGTTTGAAGTGGAAGTTAAGGACAGGCCCTTTGCAGTACTTACACTTCATGTTTAAATGACAATTCCTATTCTAGTATTTTTCCTTCTATTAGGGTTCAATTCGATGTTTATTAGCTCAAAAGGTCTCAACGTTCGACAAGTTTCAATTTTAAATGACCCACTAATCTTGATAGATTTTTCTGTTATAAGTTTTACCTTTGAAGATTGACGTTTTATTTAAGTATCTTGTCATCGACAAGTGTCATTACCCTTTTGGTATTACAGTACTATAGTCGTTACCCTTTAGGTATTACAGTACTACATTCGTTACCCTTTAAGTATTACAGTACTATAGTCGTTACATTTTAGGTATTACATTAATATAGTCGTTACTCTTTAGGTGCTAAAATACTATAGTCGTTGCTTTTTATGTATTAAAGTACTATATTCCTTACCCGTTTGGTATTACAGTACTATGGTCGTTACCGTTTAGTTATTACAGTACTATAGTCGTTAACCTTTAGGTATTTCAGTGCTATGGTCGTTACCCTTAAGGTATTACTGTACTATAGTCGTTACCCTTTAGGTATTACAGTACTACAGTTGCTACCCTTTAGGTATTACATTACTATAGTCGTTACTCTTTAGGTATTACAGTACTACAGTCGTTACCCTTTAGGTATTACAGTACTATAGTCGTTACATTTTAGGTATTACATTAATATAGTCGTTACTCATTAGGTGTTAAAATACTATAGTCGTTGCTTTTTAGGTATTAAAGTAATATATTCCTTGCCCTTTTGGTATTACAGTACTATAGTCGTTACCATTTTGTTATTACATTACTATAGTCGTTACCCGTTATGTATTACAGTAGTATAGTCGTTACCCTTAAGGTATTACTGTACTATAGTCGTTACCCTTTAGGTATTACAGTACTATAGTCGTTACCCTTTAGGTATTGCAGTACTATAGTTGTTACCCTTTAGGTATTACATTAATATAGTCGTTACTCTTTAGGTGCTAAAATACTATAGTCATTACCTTTTAGGTATTAAAGTACTGTATTCCTTACCCTTGAGGTAGTACATTACTATAGTCGTTACCCTTTAGGTATTACAGTACTATAGTCGTAACCCTTTAGGTATTACAGTACTATAGTCGTTACCCGTTAGGTATTACAGTACTGTATTGATTGTTCTTAAGGTATTACAGTACAATATTCCTTACCCTTAAGGTATTACAGTACAATATTCCTTACCCTTAAAATACTTAAAATATTACAGTTCTATATTTCTTACCCTTAAGGTATTACAGTACTCTATTCCTTACACTTAAGGTATTACAGTACACTAGTCGGGCATAAAAATACAGAAGGTGTTATTTGAAATTGACCTCTAAGGTTTTACATGGAAACTACCTCGAATTAAAAAATTAATGCTTTTGAAGTCAGTTGCGTCCGAACGGACCAATTTATTTCATACAAACTATCGATACCACAGGTATCCATCACAATTCATGTTGTTATTGAAACTTGACAATATACCACAAGAAACGAATACATCAGACGAGAATACGCATTTTATTATTTGCAATCTCAACTATTAATAATTTGCACACGGTCGGTTTTTTTCAGTAATAGTGAAACTCGAAACTAAAATCAGTAAGAATAAACGAGAGGGCAAAAATAAATAAAAAAATTTAGAACGAATTTTAAAAATAATCCAGAAAGACAATTTATATTTAAAAAGCATTCGTATCACCCGTTTAGAAATTATTGCATGTCATTTCCGAATACGTTAATCAATATTTTGTTCATATATCTTTTCACTTTGTGAAAATATAGATTACCATTGCCATTCAGTATATTTATTTTCCTCCACTGTAATTGGAGTAAAACGATAAATATAACCGCTCCGGTGGTCTAGTGGTTAGAGCGTCCGCCTCAGATGCGGGAGGTCGTGGGTTCGATCCCATGTCGATTCATACCAAAAACTTACAAAAATGGTAATAACTGCTGACTCGCATGACGCCCAGCATTAAGAGGTTAGTGTTCGGCCTGGTCGGCCTTGTGTCAGGATAGTGTGACTTCTTGGGACATCTGCGGTATGATGTCCCAGTGCTAGACATCTCTATAAACTGCAGACATCGTAGCGATAAGACTGAAAAATTGTTAAAGCTACGTTGAAAATCATAATCATCTAATCACCTTAAAATGATAAATACGGGTACAAAAAGAACGCAACAATAAACATGCAATGCTGTGAAAAGTGGCCTGAATCTAATGGTAGGGAAAAAAACAAGGGTGAATATATAGTGTTATGTAATGAACTATGTCGTTCAGAAAGGTAATAGGCCTGAAATTAGGTCATACAACGACCCCGCCGTAGGAAAATCGGGTTATTTTCATGAAAACGGAGGGTCATACTGCATTACCATATAGCACAGTCAAGATGTGCTACGGGGATTGTCTTCTAAATTTCCAGGTCAATTTAGTTGAAAAGAAAATTCGTTGCATTATTATCACATTGGGTTGCGATATCAGTGCGGTGCTTTACAATACCGGTCTTGTTTTCTTGCTTGCTGTCGCGTTGCGTTACACGCCGCATCAGCGCTTCGATTAGGATGAATGAATCGGTACAGCTTGGAGGAAATTACTGTATTTGCTGTGCTTTATACACATGCGGCGCGTTGCAATCAATGTGTTGTTCACTATTTAAATAGATAGCAAATACAGTTGAACGTCATATAACAGGATTCATCGGGTAACAAGAATTTTATCTGGAAAATTGGTATTCCAGATAATGAAGTTTAAATCTAAATGGGATTTCAGTATTCGGATAGCATAGCATAGCGCCACTCGATACTAGCGAATATTCCGGATAATTGACATCGTACAGTTTACATTTATAGAACGTTGGAGATCACAGGTTTATATCACCAACAAAACAAACTTCTACATTGTTTTCAATCCGATATATTTTCAGATTTTGAATAATTAAAAGTTTTAATCATTATAGCTAATTTAGACTTCAAATCTCTTCCTTGCTATGGAACTCGTACGAGAGAGAGAGAGAGAGAGAGAGAGAGAGAGAGAGAGAGAGAGAGAGAGAGAGAGAGAGAGAGAGAGAGAGAGAGAGAGAATTCATTCTTTTAAAAAAAATATGAAACTCGATTTATTTAATTGTTATCGTTCGAGCTCCTATTTACTGCCCCATTGATATAATCGTTGCTATTGCAGTCATTGCCTGTTTAATAGCCATTTGATGTTGCCTATTTAATTGTATTTTACCTGAGGTTGGATAGTTTACCAAGCCTAAGGACTCACTGACCCTTTCCGTTCTTTGGAACACCACGATCTTTAGCAGCAGAACTGAGATCTATATAATTCTCAAAATTATGCAGGCTGTTTTGCTTTTACATTTTACACCAGTTATTGGCTTACAATCAACACGAAGTTTGCTTTATCAAGATTTTATAGAATATAGTTTGGTGTGGAATGAGGTGTAGATGATGGCTAAGCGCTGTTACCTTTTATACATTAACCCACGACGCCTTGTTTACGCGTCAGGAGGTAGGCCTAATAGTCTACTTCCGAGCTCTGTAGTGTCAAGGTCATATATGATACACTAAGGTGTGTGGTATTATAGAAAGGTAGACAGATGTAGCTTTACAATGATACCAAATAATCTGGATGTTCTAGTTCCAATACAAAATACAGAGGGGAAAAATCGTAATTTTTGGAACCGATTTTTTTCCACGCAAAATTCACCCGAGGTAATAATCCCATTTTTTGTCCGGATATTACACTTTTTGGCCGCTGATCTAGGAAAAACCGGTCTGCACTGCACACATATAGGCAAACCTTTGCAAAAAGTAGGATAAGACGTCATTTGAAATAAAGAGTGGTCTCGATAAGAAAATGATGGGATTGTCAAGCAAAAAATAAAAGAAAGCCTAAAAACTTTTGCTCTTCTGCTCATGCGCGGGCAAAATAGCCAATAAAAACAATGTTCCTAACATAACTAGGCATTAGGTTAACCGAAAATCTCTTAGAGGTCGACGTAATAGGATGTTATTTTCAGAAACAGCCTCTAAAAGGTAATTCCTACTCGCTTTTCAGGCACAAAAAATCGAACAAAAAATACAAAACAAAAAAAACAAACAAACAAACAAATAACCTCCAATGGTAATATGTTAATATGGTAATATGTTTCTCTTGCTAACTGTGTTTGACTTGATTATCTGCGCCATCTAACTGCATGATGACTCACACCGTTATTACTCCCGTGCATTATGTACAATAGTGCAACGTTTTAATTTGCAGACTTGTTGCCACCTTGTTTGATCAGAAGTGCATGATCTTGTTCTGTCGGCACCCTTTACTTTATATCTTACTTCACTCCATCTCTAAGTGATTTCACTGGCCTGCAGCACTATCTCTAACACACACTGAGGACTAAACATATTTGTCTTTACTGTCAGTCTTTTTTAGGGTCGTTTCGTCTGGTATTTATGTTTTGTTTGTTGGACTTTTTCGTTGCTCGGAGAAGGCAGTTTTCTTCATTCAGGTATGAGATTTTCTCAAGTTCAAATATATACAGAACACATCTTTGGTCGCTATTAGGACTCGTTGCTGTCACCATTCTCAGAACTACAGTCTTTATTAATGAGCAAGAAACATTCCGGTCTACTGGAAGTTTCTGACCATTTCTTGGCGGTTTCTTGGTTTAGTTGGTGGACTTTTAAATATCAAATGACAGCCGCGATTTCCTGCAGTACGATGATACATTAAAAACCACTATCTATTGGATATAATCTTCTCTGAGGGTTTCTTTTAACCATCACTTGCATGTGAGGCACGAATCAGAATATATGTAATAGGAATTTGGTGATCATAATTTAAGCATAATGCGTTATTTAGAATTGTAATGCCCGAATTTTTTGCCGGTTTGGATCTGGCCAATATCTGCACATTCTGTTTAATTTACGTGAATTATTTATTTCACAAATGTTCAGTAACTTTGACTGAAAAAAAATAATTTAGTTTCAAGTGATTCAAATCCTCACGTAAGTTTAAGACTTCTCCATTTCCTCTGCTTATTTCAGAATTTCCAAACATACAATAGTTGAACAGGACGGTGGAATTGTAAACGAATGTAAATACATTGGCAACAACCGTAAGCTGGTAATCTCAGCTGTGACATCACTTCACTTCAAAGTGATCGCTTGAAGGTATGAATTTTTCAAGGATAGATTTGTTAGAGATGCACATAGTTGAATGTTGTTAGTTTATGCGAAGGAAGACGACGGTTTCATCCGGTCTCCAACTCTTCAGCTCCAAACTAAATTGATGTCACAACAGAGTGCATAACATTTGAGAAAGGTTCTATTTAAGGAATTCGAAGAAATTAATTTCAGCAAGAAGTAAAAAGTATTTTTAGACATTGCCACTTTCGTATATTTGAAACTTCTAACTTAAAGAGGAACGTCAACTTTATAATTTTTGTTTTTCTACCTCGGAATATCAAAGCGCTCATCATGTAGGGTTGGCGTGTTAAAGCGGACGCCATTTGGTCATCACCTTACTGGTTTTGGAGTCAGATAATTAAAGATAAAAAGAATAGAGAAGTACTAAATACGTATAGAAATGCATTTTTAAAAGTATGTAAAACTAAAACGATATCAATAACATTTCTAGAAGCTGTGTTTAGACAATGCATTTTTATTATCAGAAAGAAGAAGAATTCAAAACGAACACTGAACAAACAAAACTGAGGAAGTATCAGGTCTTTAACGCCTACTGATGACATCAGTTTCAGTCGACCAATAATAATAATAATAATAATAATAATAATAATAATAATAATAATAATAATAATAATAATAATAATAATAATAATAATAATAATAATAAAAATAATAATAAAAATGAGGAAGAGGAGGAGGACTTCATATAGCGCCTAATCTTTAGAAGCTCTCAGCGCTTTACAACATTTGACAGCACTTAAAAAGAATAAAAAGCGTATATAATGATACGATTACAAAAATAATAAAACGCCACAAAATTAGAAACAGAACAACATGCTGTAAATTTTTAAGGTAAGGATACATTATAAGGATACATTATTAGGTCTTTATGACTGTTCTTACAGCTGAAATATATGTGTTTTAAGATCGCTCTTGAATGTTATCATTGTGTCTTTGTGTTGAAGTGCAGTGAACTATTCGTTCCACGTTGTTGAGCCCTGGTATGCAAAAAAAATATAAAAAATAGATAAATTCAAATGATTTCAAGTTAGTGGGTATATGAGAATACGAGTGTCAGAAGAGGAGCGTAAGCATCTTGCAGGTGTATACACATGGGTAAGGTCAGATAGGTATGTTGGATGGAAACGTAGCAAAGAGAACAAATTTTTTGTTTAATTCTGGATCGTATGAGTAGCCAGTGTATGAGATCAGTGGAGAGGCATGCTCTGATCGTGGTACTCTAAAGATGATCCGAGCAGCACTGTTTTGAACTTTTTTAAATTTCTGAAGTAGATATTGAGTTGAACCAGACAGAATTGAGTTACAATAGTCCAGTCTTGAAAGTATTAAGGAACGCATAATGAGAGGGCAATATTCAGTTCAGCGTATTGCACATGTATGAAGGCAGCACGATACTGGCCATACCCAGAGGTAACGTTGAAGGCACACGGTACTAATAGTATGGAAGAATGGGATCCAGCCTGGAAATGGGTGAACATTTAATAGAGTATATATGTGTTTGGCTGTCAATTATTGGTTAATAATGTAAGTTATATTTTAGGAATAAGAATCTTTTGAGAGCATTGCTTTATTGATGGAATTCCAGTCCTTTATCAGTCTTGAGTTTTCAACACTCATTACTAAAATGAGCACCTAACTATTTGGTGAGTAGTTGAAAGCACATGATTCAAATACATGCAGTACAGAAATTGCCGTCGATCATAATATTTCCTCTACAGAGGAGCTTACGTCCAGGTTTCATCTATACTGATATTGGGCACTCAGAAATTTTAATTTATTGAATGTTTCTACCATGTGTTTGATTAGGTTTACTATGGGAACTGAATTAGTACCGTGAGTCCTGAAAAAAAAAACAAGCTGACACTTCTTACACTGGGTAAAGGTATTCTAGGTTTATACATTCCAGTCACTGAGCCAGACATCGACTCTAAAATGATGACACAAATCGAGCCTAAGATATCATTTCCAATACTGAAACTGAAGAAGTGTCATCCGTTCTACTATTTACATAATACATGTATAATTTATTTTGTCAACGATACATACCCATGTTATGCGGATTTTTCTTCAAGTCATGGTCCAGGTGTAAGCAATTCTTTTTTTACATCTGGGTTTTTAAATTCAGAAAAGCTGGTATAATATTTATATGAAGAATTATGTCTTACTAAGCTGTTTTGTCAATATGTATTCATTGCACGAAGCATACGTCGAAATAAATATATCCACAGCTAGTTTTGTACAAAATTGAGAAATTAGTTTGTAACAGGTGTTTCTGATATCAAATATGGTTGTGATTTTTCTAAGGTAAAATAGACTGCCGTAAATGTCTTAATTGACGAAATCTCTCTATGTTTCCAAACCAAAAGTAAGAAGGACAGTGTGACTGGTTTGACATCTTGTTCTAATGCTTTGAATACATTGACATTTTCAAATATAATTTGGCTGCAAATAATGACTGACTGGCTTTGTTGTTTTTTCGTGTTGAATCATATCTACATTTCTAATTCAGCTCAAACAAGATATGCATGTCTTAGCATAACACATTTTTTTAAAAACAATTTGCTACCACAGTTTAAAATTTTTTTTAAGCAATATACATGGAAACATTATATCATCTGTATTGATATATATCTAGCCAAGTTGTCAATGACTGACTGATGAGTTTTCTTGCGTCAAACATTATTTATGTATTTCCACAAGCAACACTAGGAAATTCCAAACAGTCAAGACACTATTGCAAATTTGCTTATTATGCAGAAGAAGAGCCCAGGAGATGCAGGTCTACTATTTCAAATTAAAAATCCCTTCTTGAATCTAATCTTAGTCACTTTTACTGTGACCAAAGCAATGGAGAGAGGTGTTCGGTAATCGTGATTTATTATCAATAAAGAAAGCAGCAAAAAAATAAAAGAAAAAATAAAGTCACGCTCCAAAATTAAAATATATGCTTATCATCAGAAGAATGTGTGTAAGAAAAAGCGCTTGCCTTTGTAGAGAATGTCTAGCCAGCTGATAAAATCTCAATCACATGCAAACATGTCGATGAATGTAATAATTCTAGCCAGATGACGATGGAGAAATCTTGCAAGTTTTCTGGCTTGAAAGAAGAGACCAAGGTTGCACCAATTGCGAAGCGAACGGTTGCGAGTCAGTTATCAGAGGCAAAAAATAATTTCCATGCATCAAAGGTAATGCAGTTTCCGCTCTTGCTTAGCTCACAAAATTCTATTTTTTTTGCTGCAAGCATAACTTCCGTAGGCACACATAATCAGGCGTCACATGGCATGATGGGAAATATTGTATTTTGAGATGAGAACATGTAAGGATATATTTTTGTACATCTGAAAATATAGCAATGTAAAAAAACATGAAAATATTTCTACAATACATTTCTTAAATTCACACATTTGTATATGTGTTGTGTGTGTCTGTGTGTTTCTGTGTGTGTGTGTGTGTGTGTGTGTGTGTGTGTGAGAGAGAGAGAGAGAGAGAGAGAGAGAGAGAGAGAGAGAGAGAGAGAGAGAGAGAGAGAGAGAGAGAGAGAGAGAGAGAGAGAGAGCACATTTCTAAATAGCAAGGAGAGCTATCGACAGGCTACTTCCAGAAGACAAGTAAATAAGAAATGAATACGTCTCTAATAATTATCTGAACAGCTGAGAGCCAGTTTAAAAAATTAAGGAAATGCCACTCAGACGGACGGACATTTCTGCAGATGTATAGCAGTACTGATATTTAGAATCACATGAAACATCAGCGTGTATTTATTTTATTTTTCTGAAAGTGAATTTTCTTTCATTCTGATCACTGTCTTAAGATTTAAAAAAATCAGTATAATGGACTGCGTTTATAAACATATTAAATTGGGGGTGAGGTTAATTTTAGTTATATGAGACTACATATAGAACCATCATAAAATGAGGGGGAAGGGTTAATATGTGTAATTATTGAATGGAAGAATAAACAAAAGGTATATATTGTAAAGTGGAAGCATAAACAAAGGTGCATGCCAGATTTTTTCATGGCACAATTATTATTTTAGAATAGCTCACCCCTTTTACTTTTGTATAAAAGGGGTGGGGTGTCAAAGCTACATTATATTCAACAATGATATTACCTGTTCTACAAATGTATAATTATTCGAGGGTTTTGTTGCTTTGTTGTTGCTGTTGTTGTTGTGTGTTTTGGGGGGTGGGGGTGGGTACATATGTTATGTTCCATGTGATCAAAATGTTGAATGAACAGTTTCCTGACATTATTAGTCGTGAGAACTAAAATAATCCTGTGTCATCTCTGTTACAATTGTCCGGAGTTATTTTCTACATGGAATATTCTGACTTGTCGGCAATTGAAAGATATAAATCTCTGTTTTATAAATAAAAATGTCATTTACTTTCCTGATAGGCTGCCCGTCAGTTCGGCATTGTGTCTAAAATATGTATACTAACCTCCGAAAAGTAAATAATAATAGCCACCTTTAACTTTGAGAGCACAGACCAAAATAGTCATAAGATAAATTTAAATTATTTTATCTCAGTTTAACCTCAAGTAGATTTTTTTCTTTTTTTGTTGTTGGTATAATTTCATTTTTCCTGAAGTTATACAGTAATGACGTGTCCTTATATTACTCAACACGGTCTACAAATAGGGCAGTAGACATAACCTATTACTGAAACACTTATGCTTTACGTGAAAAAGAATAATTAAAATAGTCATGACAAAAACCTCAGTTCCTTTCCTAGTTAAGTGTAAGCCATCAATGGCGATAGATGACCTTGTTATTACGCTTCCTCCCCAACAACAATGGACCAAAAAGAGAAGGGCCGAGTCGGTGTTCCGCTCTGCAAGATCGACTGATAATCGTTTTGTCATTGTGTGCAAGAATCTGGAAAATTCAGTCTATATAAATGAGCAGACAGTCTGAGGCGTGCCACTAGCGATACTTATTGTGTCAGGAGTCATAGATGGTCGTAAGCTTTTTTGTCTACTTCATTTGTGCTTTCATTTATCTTGAATTATATTTGAATGATATCTGTCTATCTGTTTCCTTAGGTGAACGGGTCTTCCACAGAGTAGCAGGAGATAACTTCAGAACCGAAATAGCAATCTCCCTGTGCTGCAATCAGACTTTTTGGAGTCCTTCATCCATAAATAATCCATAGGTTTTGTTTTATTTTAGTTTTTGTTACATGCTAGTAACGCGTTAGACAACTGAATGCCACAGATTTGACTCCTGTGTACAATAGGCATGACGGTCTTTCAGATTAGGGTCCAGGAAAGGTTCCTATTTCTTGGACTGATGCTTTTGTGCACGCGGTGGTCTTCCCTATTCACTCATGCATAGGTCACATTGCACCTAATTTTTTGGATCGGTACATAATCAAATAAATAACTTTGGCTTAAATGGATGCCAAAAGTCACATGTTATATTATTTATCTATTTCAGTAATTCTCCATAAAGGATATATAGAAGTCTATAGGTATCTGAGTACGTTGTTTTATTTTAGGTCATTTGCATTTAGGTGTGTGTACATGAAATGTATTCTTCGTGAGACTGTATGCAACACAACAGCGTTAAAAGAGTCCGTACTACAAAACACAAAGCCGCGTCTAGTCCAAACTACCAAACACGAAGCCTAGTAAAAATAAACCATAATGTAAAATAACAAAACCACGTAAAATAGAGTCCATACTGTAAAATAACAGAACTAAGTAAGAGTCTATACTGCCAAATCTGTTTAGGAAATCTGTGAAATATTCAACGCAATTGACATTTATTAATTTGATTTTAGGAGCATTTTCACAACAGACGCAATGAGTTTCGAAGATCTCCTGACTAAAATTTCACACATTTCAATTATGGAGCAGATTTTAAAATATTTTATATCAATTTCTCTCCAACGTTAAGTTAAAAAGAAGGAGCTTGTGTAAAGGTTGTGAATAGAAAGAGCAGGGAGGAATGTCGTAAATAGACAGCGCATATAAAATGTAACTTAATCAGAGAATGTTTTTGGCAATTGATAAAACTATTGTACAGTAGGAAACAATGACAGAAAGGTTTGTACATCTAAGATCTATGTCGTTATAACATCATGTATCACACATTGTATATACTTGCTTACAACATGTGCATATGCATGTGGTCACATTTATCTCCGTATCTGTAAACCGGTTCACGGATCGACTATTTAAGTTGCTTGCTGGGTAAAAGTAATAAGCTTATGACGGCATGCACAGCAATATCTTCCATAAGTGTATGGAGCGGTGAGTAGGAGCTGATACGGTATTGATGTATGACGACTGCAGGCACAGACTAGCTTACCGATTTGCGAAAAGATGAGAGATGGGTGTATAATGCAGTGGTTCAAGTATGAGGCGATACGGTACTGATGTAGGACAATTGCAGACATAACCTTGAACATTGAAGCATGTTTAAAGCTCTTGCAGGTGCAATAAACAAATACATGTGCATATTTCATTAATTAGTGAAATGGGGATCTCAAGCAGAATTGCGATCTGTAAGAGAAATTATGACTGTTTATTTTATTTCTCTACTACTTGAGTGCTTGGCTTCATACGTCCAGAAACCTGAATTCAGAAGAATAATGTTTATTCATTAATGTGAGTGTGTTGATTGGATTTTGTTGGGTGTAACGCCATATTTAAGGACATGATGGGTTATACGTGACGAACTGTACATCTTGTAGGGAAAGAACTATCAACCCAAGGAAAGCTCCTAGCAAGACTTGTCGATTCTCTGTCTTGATCAAGACAATACAGTTTCTTGATGCTGGGAGGAGAGGCTACTGCTGCTAATATTCAATTATGACAATGACATCGATGAAAATGACAATTACGCCGATTATGATTTGAAACAGGTCAGTATGGTATGGATAAAGCGTATTAGGAAGCACATGAAATAAATAGTGAAAATTGGTAATATCAATTATGAACAATACATTTTACAATCTATGTAGATACACACATAACTATTAGACGCATCTAGTTGTTTGCTTCTTAAAGAATGTTGCTATGCGGTATCGAATCTGCTACTCTTAAGCTATGAACAGTAAGATCTACCAACTGAGCTATCACGGCTCTCTTGCTTTAAAGAAAAGCGAGGTGTTTAATGTTCATGGTAAGTTAAAAGCAGGGTTATGGCAATATATTAAATACATTATCCTGTTTGTAATCGGCAGTGTCTTATGACTTCATGCTGTTTGTAATCGGCAGTGTCTTATAACTTCACGCTGTTTGTAATCGGCAATATCGTACGAATTGATGTTGTTTGTAATAGTAAATATCGTACAACTTGATGGCGCTTGTAGTGTGCACTAATCGGCATTAAAGCACGACTTGATATCATAATCGGCATTGTCGTACGACTTGATATCGTATGTAATCAGCATTATAGTACAACCTGATGCTGTTTGTAATGTCTCGTAGAACTTTATTCTGTTTGTAATAAGCAGTATAAAAATTACGTATCTTAAAAGAAATAAATATTGAATCTTTATATATTAGAAGAGGTTTCATTTTTTATTACTATGTTCGTATTTTCAAACTGGTGTAGAAAATACTCTAGCTATCTGTTTGGTTCTAGTACTGTAAATCATCCTCCGATGGGATTAGTGAGTTTCATTAGCTTTGTTTTATATTGTTATTTTGGCCAAAACTAAATCATTGTCAAATATGGCAAACGATATGAAGATTTCCATGCTTATTGACATTTGTATCTCTTAACAGTCGTCTTCTTCCTGATAAGTTCCATCTGCCAAAACTTCGAGTTATTCAACAGATTGAATAAGTTGTTTTAAAAATCCTTATTAGCTCACATTGCAATCTATATAGGATAATAACTGCTGCTATTGCTCAAGAATAACAACTCTGACATGGGGGTGGAGCTAACTGCATGTTTCCGTAGTGATTACCAAATTTTACTGAGTTCGTTACAGTACAGGGTATTTTAGATATATTTAACTTTGTTGATTTTCCTTGCTTTACGAACCTCTCTTGAATCCATGACAAATCATTTTTTTTATTTTGAAAATGTTCGTCAGGTTTTAAAGAATACTCAATGAAATAGATACTCATTTCTCTAAAAGATCTCTAAATCAGTCTAAAAATACAATATCCAGACTTATCGAAAGTTTTGTGTTATTTGTTTCTTCTACACCCACCCACCCCGCCAGCTTCTTCATATTGGCCATATAAAGTCTTTCACTGGCGTTAATTGATACATCACCTAGCCATACAAATTATTGATTTATATTGCGGGATGAAAATAGTTTGATTTTTGTTTTATGATGCTCTCCGTCTCTAATGTTTCCATCATTAGCAGCATATTATTGATGATTTGATGTTGGGCATCGATCTGGTAATCGATCTTGTATCATACGAATCCCTCTTCGTATTCCTCTTTCAATCATTTGAGGCACGTTATAATGTGTCGAATGTTCGGGTTTTTCACCTAGTACTGGAACACTTGTATCATGAGCTAAACTGAATGAAATGTAATTGTGACCGGGATCTAACTTATATTATTTCATACAAATATTATGAAATGTCTCATAAATCACACATAGTTTCAACATAACCTTTTTGAGATAATACTCATGAAGGTCGTCTATGTTTTCAGTTTCATTAAACCTTTAAGACTTAGGCCGACAATCATAAGTTACACTTATATATACGCTGCACCACTTAAGCCATCGGAACTACCCAAGTATTTAGATCCATGATCAACTTTTCAAACAAACTTTGGCTGAAGCTTCGTTGCTGCACGGTAGCGGAGATTAGGCTTGGCAGGCCTCGAGTGCTATTTGTTGAAACTGTTTAATTGTTTCCATGAAATCATTATTCGATAAAGCTTTCACTAGTTTTCCAAATGATTGTTGGCTGAAGAGATGGCAGCTAACAAACAGATTTTCTTTCAAGAGTTATTAGTTAATAGACACTTCGTTATCCGGATCTTTCCTCACAAACACCTTGATAAACAGGTGATTGTAAAAAACGGACTAGTCATGAATGAAACGAGGTATGGCTTTTGACTATATGAAGGCTACGTTGCAATCTTTATCTGCAAAACTAATTGTATTGTTCTGTGATGTGTTCACAGTTTCTAAAGGTTTTGTTGTAAGTATTTATGTCTCAAATAAATGACATTTTTTCACGAATTTAAATGTTATTTATCTTCCGCAGTGGATCTCATAGATTTAGTATTCTTCGTTTGTAATTCTTGATACACATGTGTTGTGATACTGACCATCTGACCGTACTCTACCTTATAGCAATGCATTCGTGTACAGACAAATGATTTGTATTCTTTGTGAATTGATATACAGCTAATTTATACTTTATTATATCACCCTGCATCACCAAATATGACCAATACGAGAGGTTGGCTTTCCTTTTCCTTATTCGATACTATAACAGGCGTAATATATTTTCCTCAACGGTTACATAGATCCTAGCGGAATGTCAAATTTAGCAATGTCTTCAATTTTCACAGGGCATTTGTCGAACTTGCGGATGTATGTGTTAAACATTCTAGCTTTATTCTTAAAATGATTATTCAAACTTGATTATATTGTATTAAGGAAACCATTTGTTGTCCATATATTTCACATTGTACACGCATTTATGTTTTCCACCCTATTGTGCAGGTCGTTGTAGGAACACTATTTAATGGTTTATACTTATCGATTTTTTTATTTCAAGCTATCGATTCTGCCAAATGCTAGTTTAACGCAATCCGTGTTCTTTTCGTCAAACTGAGCATGAAGGTCATCGAGCAGAGTATTCCACGTGGTATCTTTTAAAAGTATTTGTGATAGTTCCAAAGGCCTTCTGTAGTAAAAGTTTTTTTTTATCTATGCCATCTTCCTAATGATAACACTGAACTCCTTATGAACAAGTAAATAATCGAGTTTATTTTCAGCTTTCTTTTCATGATTGCTGTTATGTGTGCCTAAACCTGATTGACAATGTAAAGGTCTTGATTATAATGTGATTGACATCAATGTAGATGTCTTCGTTGCAACCTGATTTGCAACAAAGTAGATATCTTCATTGTAACCTGGTCGTAAAATGTAGAGGTCTTGATTGTTACCTGATTGACAGCAACGTAGAGGTCTTGAGTGTAACGTGATTGACTTCAATGTCGAGTTCATGATTGTAACCGTTTGTGCTAATTTGTATCAGTTCGGTTGCTTTATTATGTGATATTTTCTTTGCAATCTGTAAATGGTACCTTCGTTGCGCAATTTTAACCACTTCATTCTTTTCTCTTGCTCTATGTCATTGAAGCTTTTATCCCAAGCTCTTTATTGCCTCATTATATAGTCTTTGTTGGCATTTATCTTGTATCATCTGTCGACGCTACTGGTCATCCATCGATAACTGTCATGCAACCTCTAGCACTATTCTCGATAAAACGTCTTCACCAGAATTTTCTTACACATGGATTGTATTAATCGCAGGTAAAGCTCTTTTGGATTTATTAACAGATTTTTCAATTTGTTTCCACAAAATGTTTCAGTTTGTTTACTTTTAGTTTCCACAGGTATTAACGTTTGGATTTAATTAAGCTTGAATATTGTAACATTCTGAGTTAGCAGTTCAACGTTTTTGTATATTATGTCATAAGTAAGCAATCTATTGTTTTGTTTAGGCTCCAACCATACAATATACCTTGTTCCTTAAGAAAACTCATTAAACTAAAACTGGTGTTTGCAACTGCAGACGTTAAATCTTTCTTATTTTATTTGTGGACCCATTGAAGAATGTCTCATCAAGTTTTCGTGATCATAATGTACCATGTTTACAACCTTTTCAGCACATAACCTTTATGTTTTGTCGATAAAGATCGTCCAAATAGGGAAGTAGACTGATATGCAGCTAATATTTACTCTTGATTTCTTACATATTCCAGGATATGTTAACTTAAAAGTGAATATCTGTTTAGTGATTTTGAATTACTATTGCTGATAGAATGTTATGATTTAATAGCAACTTTGACTTATAAATTATTAGAGCCGTAGAGTGCCGTTTGGTGACTTCCTAATTTACATCCTTTGCTACGTACTTCAGGCTATCTTAAATAAGCAGTATGCATAAACAGTGCCCTTATTGTAATCATTAATTGAAGGGAAATGCATAAACAGTGCCCTTATTGTAATCATTAATGGAAGGGAAATGCATAAACAGTTTCCTATTGTAATCATTAATGAAAGGGATATGCATAAACAGAGCCTTTATTGTAATCATTAATGGAAGGGAAATGCATAAACAGTGCCCTTATTGCAATCATTAATGGAAGGGAAATGCATAAACAGAGCCTTTATTGTAATCATTAATGGAAGGGCAATGCATAAACAGTGCCCTTATTGCAATCATTAATGGAAAGGAAATGCATAAACAGAGCCTTTATTGTAATCATTAATGGAAGGGAAATGCATAAACAGTGCCCTTATTGTAATCATTAATGGAGTGATATGCATAAACAGAGCCTTTATTGTAATCAATAATGGAGAGATATGCATAAACAGAGCCTTTTTGTAATCATTAATTGGTGGGATATGCATACACAGATCCCTTAATGTAATCATAGGTGGAGAGCATTTATTGAAAGTATTGATGGAGGGATATGCATTCATGGTGCATTTATTCTAATCGTTGATGGAGGTATATGCAAAAAACATGCCCTTAAGGACAATATTGATGGAGAAATATGCATAAAAAGTGCCCTTATTGTAATAATTGATGGAGAAATAAGTTGAAGCTTACGCAACATGATAAAAGCAAACATCCTGATGGGTTAATTTTAATTAAATTGATTAAAAATTTATAAATACGTGATTACACAGCAAAAAGAGAATACATAACAACCTGAGTTGAAGAAGCATAATAGTAGAAAGCCTTTCCAAATCAGACGAAAACGAATAGCGACTGAAGAAACATGTGCTTTTTACTGTTTAACGAATTAAAATTTGAAATTCAAACAATATACACTTTATTTAACACGCCAGGAAAATATACAGGAAAGACTGAATGGGTAAATTTTCTACAAGAGATCGACGATAAATATATGCAAGAAATATCAAAACCCTCAAAATAAATGAACAAAATGGAAGAGAAAGCCTTGCAACGGTAAAGGGTCTTTATAAGGTCAATGCGTAGTAGTATATTCTCCGCATATGAATTACGTATAAACTCAAGTCAATGCGTAGTAGTATATTCTCCGCATATGAATCACGTATAAACTCAAGTCACTGCGTAGTAGTATATTCTCCGCATATACACCACGTATGAACTCAAAACGAGGCCAAAATAACTGTTTGACAAGTCATGCCCAGGGACATAACGCATTGTAAAAACAAAAAGAAAAAAGCAAGAAATTATCCGAACTGTTCAATCTATCAAAACCAATGGTTCCATAATTTTTTTAATAGATATGCGCATGCGTTAATGCCTTTTGGTTTATGTATCTTTCCCGCAATATGTGCAACATCTGATAGAATTGAATAAGTCGATAATATACCATGGCTCTCATAAGATCGCCTGCAATAACTTCAATGTTTTTGAAACAACTGTTTAATGTATATATGACTTTGTGCAAACTAATGAATAAAAGCATGTATTTGATTGCACGGCCTGGAAAATTAACTACTGAGAGACAATGTAAATGAATAGTAAAATACGTAGAAATGAATTGATTTCTATTAGAACAATTACAAATTCGAATTGCTATTACCTTTTATTTTTAATTCAAGATTTTACAGGAGGTAATAAGTCTGTAGGGACTTTATAATTCATTCTTGTCCATTTACGAGACAAAAGAAATAAAGTGTATACTTCAATGTGTACCCTTTTGTTTAACGGATGGTCCTTAAAGTGTACCCTTTTGTTTAACGGATGGTCCTTAAAGTGTACCCCTTTGTTTAACGGATGGTCCTTAAGATATGCTTTTTTTTGAACGGATGGTCCTTATTATTCCTGATAGAGAATATCGACATAGATGGGTTTCCTTTTAAACCACACTATGCAATAACGGTATATTATTACCAAATAACATAATGAGAAAATTGAACTAAATGGATTGTCAATGACATATTGTGAAACTAAGAAAACAGATGCAGGAAGGTAATACAGAAAATTGAGAGACGAAATCTACAACGAAGAGAAAAGGCATATTGAACGACAATAATAGAACAATAATACTACCTAATATATTACACAGCATTTACATTAATTTTTAAATACTGATACAGATATATCATAACAATTAATTAATCCAATATGAATGGTTTCCAGCATCTTCAGTGATGATCACAATCAGCTTTCTTATCACAGATACAAGCTATATAATTTTAATAACATAGCAGCATCTAATGAAATCCACAAATACGATTGTAAACAATTTCTAGATTAAATTATTGTATTAATAAAACATTTTGCTACAAGCGCGATTTAGTCATGTGAAGTATAATTTATACTTTTTAAGTTTTGTTGAGATATAAAATCGCAGTTAAGTCTAATTACATAACAATATAAACTCGTAGTTCAGTTTAATTCCATAACAATATAAACTCGTAGTTCAGCTTAATTCCATAACAATATAAACTCGTACTTAGGTCTAATACATTATCTCTTTCCATAAACGAGCAAATCGAATTCATTACTATTCAAAGCTGAACGGGTTTGAAACAGCAGAATAAATGACTAAACCAATTGGAAATACATGTTTTAAATTATTGAAAAACACAGGTGGGTATCCAGCCAATGGGGAACACAAGTGGGTATCCAAAAAATGGGAAATCCAAGTGGGCATCCAACTAATCGAAAACATAAGTGGGTTCCAGCCAATGGGATATTCAATTGGGTATCTGTTCAATGGGAAACATACGTGGGTATCCAAGCTATGGAAACACAAGTGGTATCCAACCATTGGGAAATACAATTAGGTATCCAACCAATGGAAAACGCAAGTGGGTATCCACTGATTTGAATTAGTACAGTTGTTACACATTGCTGCCTGTTTTCGTACCTGATAGAACTGGATGTTAATTAGGGTTTATAATAGCTTACCATCAGCCGTTATTAGCCAGCAAATTGGAAATATGGGCAATAGTGAAAGAGTCCACTATAAGAATGTTCAGACATCGAATTTGCATCTCAATTTAATCAGGTTAGAAATTTAAAAATTTACGCCAGGTTTACATAGTGTTCTGTGTTTATCTTTCCAGTCTGCATGCAATTTTAATGCATTAATGAATATATGGCGTCTAAGCAACCTATCAATCAATTTATGAAATTGATTTTTCAGCTCGTTACCTACCCACCATTCAATATTTTTCATTTAATAACAACTGCTTTCAAAATGACTTCTTGCTTTCGCATCCAATTTTGCCTCTTATTTTGTTATTATTTTTGTTCCTTGTTTTCAGATTGTTATGCAAGTTGTCATTAAATAATAATAAGCATTAAAAATAATAATAATAATAATAATAATAATAATAATAATAATAATAATAATAATAATAATAATAATATCATTATAATATCATTATTATTATTATTATTATTATTATTATTATTATTATTATTATTATTATTATTATTATTATTATTATTATTATTATTATTATTATTTAACAATGCTACAGTGAATCAAACAGCGGAAATCTAAGCATCTCCTTACTACTACAAACCCTTAAGTTCATGGGGGTTTTTTTTCGTTTTATCTTAACTTTTTATTTTAGTAGGGTTGCTACTGATAAGTCTCTGTCATGAAATCTATTTACAGAGTGAAAAAAGTTAGAGCTACCTGCACGCCAGAATTATTTAAAAACTGCAAAGTATCAGAAAGCAACTTTTCCAAAGAAACTAATACCTACAGTGTCACACAGACAGTACACATGTCCGCAATGGTAAAGGTCAAATTATTCTTATAAACTCCAGCATATATTGACATATTCTTTCAATATTAGTCCAAGATTTTAAAATTTAAGACACCGACGTACATATGCCTTCATTCAAAACATAAAAAAATAAAAACTTCTTAGCAATTCATATTCAACCTAACATGAAAAATAAAACTCGGCAATTAAAGAGAGGTATTCGACAGCTGAAATAATTATTAGGAAATGGGAAACTTTATAATTATTAGCGATAGAACATTTGATTACTTTTTTCGAGTGCTTTTGGTGGCTATGGGCCGCATTTCTTGTTTCTTTTTTAAAAAAAGAGTTAAGATTAATTTTTCAAAAGTTTGTGATTATGTTAACTGCTCCTAAATTTCCTGAGTATATATGCCTGACTACCGGTGTACGCCTACCTGACCTACCTCCTTCACGGACCAAGTAAGGGGCCTCATGACTTAACTAGCACAAAGCTTCATTTGTCCTAAATCCGCGCACTCTGTGTGTCTATATATATATATATATATATATATATATATATATATATATATATATATATATATATATATATATATATATATATATATATATATATATATATATATATATATATATATATATATATATATAATCATCAATTGATAAGAAATATTTAAAAAAAAACATTTTAACTTTCTGACATCTGTTGTTTCTTATGCCTTGCATATAAAAATCGTTGCTATATACACTTAATTTAACACTGTATTGCTGAGAAATAATTTCTCAAGAACTGATTACAGTTTCATAATTGAAAATATATATATACCTCTTTTCTAACTTGATGCTGTACTTTATTAACAATTACCCATATTCCCTAACAATTAGCACTGTGTATACATGCCTTTATCTGATAAACACGATGTAGGAAATGGCTAGATCCTTTTTCACCGATACGATTACACAAGATACCTGAATTAAGCACCACTCATCGTGACCCTCATTGCAGTTGCAGCTGCTCTCAGGCGAATATCAAGCAGTACGTCGGTTCTCAGGTTAGGGACATTAGCAAGGATTTGCCCTGCCGTGGTACTGGGAAAACACTATCTGTTTAACTGTTGATCTGGCAGTGCGCCATTTGCCCCGGTTACGTGAACATTGGACCAGCGCCAAACGAGGGGCATGTCATGGGAACCCTTACATAACTATAACATCTACCAACTATTAACCAGTATTATAGCTTTATAGATGATCCTTTGAGAGCCACAATATTATATCGTTACCAGTAGTAATATAAAGTTCTCCTTATCATCATTCAAATTATATTCTTGATTGGTTTATAAACCAATTGTTTAGAACCTTGCCTTTGAAAACAAACTGATTGTGTAATACGCCTTTTCCCTCCTATCCAAGTTCTAACTTGATAAAAATGCCAGTATATATTTTGAAAGGCCAACAAGTATCATTTACTTCAGCAGACCTTCTTACCCTCATATCATTAATTAAGGTGCCCCTAATGCGCACGGTGTAGCTTTATCTCAGACGCTCTTCTTGTACGGGCGGAGCATATACCAGATGATACGGATACACCCATAGAATGACTGACATGCTAGGGGGCTTAACCTTACATGTTCTCCGCCCAATTTGCGTTCAGGTAAGTACGCGCTGAAGAGTGTTGTTTTTTGTGCATATTTAAGAAGACCTAGATAATTGAGTTACCATTTTTGACCAGATACGAAGCAGTTAATGGAATCTTCTGGTTAATTATCATACATAGACTGACCTAGTGTATCAAAACCATCAAGATTCTTTAGCTTTCTAAACAGTGTTATCGAGTTTTATTTGTCTCCATCTTGCAATGCGTGCGTTTAAAAGAGACATATTTTAAATAAATTAATAAATTATATATAATCACTATATTACATCAATAAAAGACCCCGAAAATTGCGATACGGTGTGTTTAATTGACGGGCCATCCAATTCATTAGCTAGGGCATAATTTCATTGCTTCATTTACCTTTGTTATTGTAAACCTTTTTCAATGTGCTCCAAAAGAAGATTAGACAAACCCCAAATCAAATATAAAATCCACACAATTTCTCTACGAAAGAGATTTACTCCACACTCATCAGTTTAAAGTGGGTGCACGTGATTTTTCTCGAAAAGAACATAAAGTAAAACCTTTCTTTAAACTTTTGGCTAAAAACTCATGTTTATTATTGAAATTGTTTGCATGTGTAATTGTCAATTCCTACATATTACTTCAATGTGTGCATGCATCATTGTCAATTCCGACATATCACTGTCAATGTTTTACATGTATCATTGCCAATTCGTACCTATTATTGTCAATGTTTACATGTACTATTGTCAGTTCGTAACTGTTTTGAAATTCTACCAATCATTATCAATTTGTACTGTATATTAGTCAATTAGTACCTGTTTTATAATCCTACCAATCACTGTCAATTTGTATTGCAGCATTTTTAATTTGTACATCATAATTGTTAATGTGTCCCTGTACCATTATCAATTTTTTATCATAGTCAAATTTTACCTGTTTTCAAGGCATAGTTTAAGAATGATAGAAATTCATTTTCGCATTTCTAATTCGCTTACTAAAAGAAAGTAAATGAAATCATTTGATCATAAACAACAATCTTTAATTTCTCTTTTCATAAAAACAAGAAAATATTGACTGGAAAAAACCTATACTTCTACTTATAACTTTGTTTAATGTTAGTAAATATTGAAATATCATAGACAGTCATGATCATAAAAATTTAATACTGTAATATGCGTCTCGCCGTTCTATACCATGTGCAAGAAGGAGGTTGTCATACATATTGATGGAATTTCTTTATCAGCTAAACTTCTTTAATATGATAAATGTCCATGTGATATGAATGAAAATCCTCAATGGTTAGGAGCAGACTGGTCGGTACTTAAATAATAATAATAATAATAATAATAATAATAATAATAATAATAATAATAATAATAATAATAATAATAATAATAATAATAATAATAATAACAACAATAATAATAATAATAATAATAATAATAATAATAATAATAATAATAATAATAATAATAATAATAATAATAATAATAATAAACCTTTCTAACTAGGAAAGACATTTGGTCATGAATGATCCATCTTCTATGTGGTCCGACAGTTTTCCAGTTGGTTCTGATAAAATTATAAATATATTCGGGCATCCTCTCACACTCATTCACCAGGGAACTCACACACACACACATACACACACAGATATATATATATATATATATATATATATATATATATATATATATATATATATATATATATATATATATATATATATATATATTAACACAAATAATAAGTTATGAACATATTATGTATAGACACTATGTTATGTTTCTCTATCCATAGGCTTAAATATTTAATTCCAGCTGGTCAAGAAAGAATTTCTTTAATAATATTTTAAACGAGACAAGGGAATTCGGATTACGTATCCTAAGGGATAAGGAAGTCCATGCACTAGGTGTTGATATTGTGAATAAGATTTTGAAAAGTTTTGTTTTCGACCCCTGATCATTTTTAGTCGTCGATCGGAGATTACGCTCAGTGTTCGATCCTCTTAGTTCAATTAGACGAGATATATAATCTAGAAATAGATCGTTTTGAACCTATATGTCATGATTCCTTTAAAATAAAGAATACTTTTTTATATGGGTAGCCATTGTAGACGTGAAAAGTAAATATTTGAAAGATTCATAGTAAGTTTTAGTATTATTCAGACTACATTTGGTGTTTATCAATTATGGATTGGATAAGTGAATGTTGTTTACCTACATGGTGGAGCTGTAGTCTGTCAGTGGTAGTATATATTCCGCAAATTAAAGTTTGAGTGACTGGAGCGTAGAAATCTTGACAGTACTTTTCACGGTTATTATTTTGACTATCATTGCAATCGACTACTGTTTGACAGAACCCGTTTATAGCGACATCTGATTTAACAAATTATCGAAAGTGAACAAATGCTTCTGCAAGTTCCCATTTAAATATAATCCAAAACTGTTAATTGACCTTTTCTTGTTAAAAGGCAATCTACTGCGGCACAGTGGTAATTCATTACACTTATCTAGGATAAAGCAATTGTTGAGATAGAAAATGAGAATGATTCAGATCATTAAGTTAATTTTTTTTCCTAAGATTTGGCACGGACTAATTGCATGTGTCCTTTGTAGTTACTGACTGAGCAGTTCCTTCGCATTTTAACGGACTTATTTCATGTGTCATTCGATGTTTGCTATTTATCAATTCCTTATACTTTAAAGGACGTATTTCCGGTTTCAGCTGTTGTTCCTTATTTAGCAGTTCCGTTGTACTTTAACGGACATAAATTCAGGTGTCCTCCAATGTTATTTATTAACAGTTCCACCGCGATATTTTATTATTTTGAATAATTTTTAGTTTTGATCTTGACCCCCCCAAAAAAAACAAATTACAAAATTGTCATTTTAAAAATAATATCTCGTTTCACCCTGTCGATGTAGCATTACGTTTAAATATATGCATGCATGTGATGGAGTTTTTGTTGGTTCTTTTGTTTTTTGCATTTTTTTGTTTATGTTTGTTTGTGTGTGTATTGTATTGGGTTGTGTGTGTGTGTGTTGTATGTGTGTGTATGGGTGTTTGTGTGTGTGTCTGTGTGCATTTGTGTAGCACTAAAGTATTAACCAAAACCTCTTCTCTACGGCATTTTTTTTTTCATTGGTGAAACATTGGACGCGTTCAATTGTGCAATGTGTTCCGCATGACTATAATCCTTTGGCAAGCACTCACATAAAAACTGAAGTACAAGGAAATCATTAATTAAAATCCCGTTTGAGTTCGAATAGAGTTAGATACGTGATAATGACACTATTGAACTGTTGTTCACATCCTTAGCAAAAGTGACGAAAGGCAACAATTCTTCTGCTACACCTGTCTGTTCAAGTGATTGTCAATGTTTGTGCAATGGCTTCAAGCAATATTGTCGCCCTGTGGAGGAATCTGGGAAATCACAATTTTATCAGTGTTCACTAAGATATATATTAATTGTAATATTTACGGTTACTTTATTCGATTCCTATTGTATGTCATGTCTGCCGCTTGCACCCACAAGTTACAAGGTATGCCCATAGACTGATATCTTATGGAAATTTGCAGATTGCTATTAGCTCCATGCCGGATTAATTATTAAGCAAACTGTGCACTTGCTTAGAGCATCAGCCAAACAGAGGCACCAGAAAAAAGTGAGACTATTGTTGATAAAACGTAATGAATTATATATCACCATTTCGATCAGCATGTGCGAGTATTTTGATTTGGAATGATGGCAACACTGGTATTTTCCCACCATTTTAGCTTTTAATTTTTTTTTTTTTTTTTTTGAGTTTCGCATTTTGTAGGAAGTGGTGGAACACCATGATATTTTCAGTGATTAAGGCCCTGGAAGGCATTAGTCCGGCACTTTGTGACCTCATTCTCTGGGGTATCCATTGCTTTAGAATGTTTATCTTGCTATAGGCAAATAAATAAATAACAAAGAACCTCGTTTCATACGCCTACCACAAACAACTGCAGGCAGCCCGCATTAATTGGACGCCTGCACTTATTTCACATATTTTGTATCTCTGAGTTAACCAGCTGCAACATGTGCACAACGTAGTCTTATTTAATCATTTGCAAAAAACTGTATTTTTCTAAGTGTTATCAAAAGTTGTGAAACTTGAAAGAGTATCGTTAGCCCAGTCTCATGCAGCATTACTTCCGACAGAATACTGGGAGAAAATCTGGAAATTTATTTGGGATTTTACATTAACTGTAATAGTGGCAGTTTGCTGAGCTGTATGAGGCTGTAAACACTGTACTAGGCTGTTCAAACTATACTAGGCTGAAATGACTGTACCAGGCTGTAAGAGCTGTAAAGACTGTATCAGGCTGTGAGAACTATAATGGCTCATTGGCAATTTGCACGAGAAAGAGAACGAATTTATATTACAGATAATAATAGCTGCAAAGTTTGGTTTATTTTCATTTGACGCTTTGAATATTCCAAGATTATGTGTGCATGCATGTAGGTATGTGCTTTGCATATTCCGATATCGTGTGCGCATGCATGTAGGTATGTGTTTCCTATTTGCGTCTGCATTACGCAGACTTGTCTAGAAAATTTTTACTCACTAATGCCTCTAATTTATGTTGCAAAATGATATTTCTTTTCATCATCAAATTTAGTCCATTCCTATGCAACAATTTTACACATTTAATTTAGTAAACGATGATAAATATAAAATTATATTTTAAAAAAGTATAATATTCTCATGTTATTATGAAAGTATTGCTACAAAATATTACTTCCTAACCTTTTTTAAACTATATCACTATCTTATCGAAAATTATGATATTATGTGTACCAGGAAACAAAGTCACCTGTGTCTCGGTATATAACTACAATTCTCTGTCAGTGCTGTCAAGTGACGCTGCGAACAGTTCAGTCAGCTTAGAATCTTCGATACATTGTTTTGGCATTCGGAATGCATCAAAAGCACATAGCAAGACATTCATGCGAAATCGTTTAAACTTTGTCACGTTTTCCTTATAGAGAAGCATCTACACTCTTTGATATAATTACATACTTTTTCCTTCTGAAATAAGAATAACCCTTAAACAATTTTCTTTCCAGTCTGGACATTTTCAGGTGAATGTTGCTCGAAAGTTTATAAAACTATGGTCATTTATACTCTTCCTTGAACTTATGTTCTAAAAGCCAACAATGATTTGCACCCATTGTTTGATAAGCTGTTACATTATCTTTTTTATTTTTTTTCTAGGGTATGATGACACATTGTCAAACATCCTCATCGAAAACAATCAAGTTCAACCAGAACATTGCTCAATGAGATCTCCACCATTCAAAGTATCTGGTAAACATTTATTCTTCCTTGTAAGGCCAGAACGAGTCTTTTGCAATAGATGTAGAACATATATTTTATTGACACACGAGATAAGGTGATACGTCATTGTGAGATGACGTCATGTTTTGCGTGGACATGAATAATTTTAACGACTGATTAAGACAGATCTCTCCTATGGGTGTTTGTTTACAAATCGATTAAAAAATTATATCATTTTAAGCTTAAAATATAATCTGACTTGAGATATTTCGGGAATTATGTTCATATAATTTCTGTTGTTGCAAAAGGTTTTGTAATTTCACTATTACTCATTTATACTCAAGCACTTTCTAACGGCAATAGCAGAGATAAATATTAACTTTACAAGGTCCTTGAACAGAGGAGTGTTTGAAAAGCCACATGAGGGACTGATTGGAAATAATTCGATACAGAGTTAAAACAAATGGGATAATGTTACAAAATTGCGAAGAACTCAGTCAAATACAGACGAATGCAAGGGAAGAAAAACACTGTTTATATTTAGATTTACTCAAAAAGTTAAGTCACATAACGCTTTCTAACAAGATCACATCTAAAAAGTGGAATCCACACATATTTCATCCAAGAAGTAACCACGTCATAAGGCTAATGGTCTTCTTGGATGCATTATTGATTCGTGACTTCATCCGTCATTTTTGTTAATAAGGTGCCAATATGTGTAATAGCAGCTTTTGTAATATCGATACAGTATTTTTTCCGACTCTCGACGGAAGAGACCGAGCGTGTTTTAATGGAAAGGTATAATTATGCTAATTTTTCAGCACATGATAGGCTAAACGTGGTTAGGTAGCATGATTCTAATAGAACCAGAACACCGTTTATGATTCACCAGGGAAACCACTTTTTAAATAACACCATTATGGGATGAAATTTGATATTTTTTTAAAGTAAAATATCAATTTAGTTTTGTGAAGCGAATTCATCCTTATTTTCAAACTAAAGTATACCATTTTATAAGACTTGCTGTAGAAGGGGTGAACTTTGAAATTTTTAAACGCAATTTTGAAGTCAAACATTTTCCTCAGAATATTTATATTAATTATTAATGTATACTGTACAAAGTATTCGATACACAAAATTATGAAACCTATGCTAAATTCTTTATTTCCAAAAGAAAATTTATAGTTATCACATTATTTATATATAAGATTGCTGATCTGAGTAAACTTTCTGAACAGCATATTCTGCTCGAATAGCTTACATTTTGGGTTTACTCTGCACCCGGAAATATTGACGTGCGTAGGGTTTTTGTAGTATATTTATCATACACCCGGAAATATTGATATCCTTTTTTAAATCTCCTCAACTTTTGGCTCATTTAAAAAGAAGATTCTAACAATCAAAATGTAATGCCTCTTTTTCAAATTTATTGGAATATAATTTTTATTGAGATCTGACAAACACGTTAATATACACAATTTCATTGCCTTCCAAATTCATAACCAATCTTGTAACTGGATCGCCTTCCAAAGCCACAACCGAATTATAATTGCATTGCTTTCCTTTTCTAAGCCATAAATAGATACAAATCAAACAAAAGAGATGGGCATAAAACAAATAATGTAGGATTTAATAAAAAAAAAAAAAGTAATCTATATAGGCGATTTTCATTTTCCCCAGATGAAATCGGTTTAAAAAATATTAAATAATGTTATATTACAGTGCCATTTCATCAATACTGACACTTTTGTGCAATAAATTAAATATGATCTTAGTTTTTTTTTTCATAACAGAGCTACGCATATATCCGTCGAAAATTGAATGTGTTGTACTTGAAATAATTTATCATATTTGCGCATAAATAATCATTTGTACTCATCATCATAATTACACATGTTATTACTCCTTACCAGGAAATAGCTTTGCTTTTAAGAAATTTTATCTTAATTATGTCATAAAACTATATTGTACGGAAGCCACAATATTACATCATATACAATGAAATCTTATCTTTGATTCTAAGATGTTGACTCAGACTTCTCAGCAACACCTGCATCCTGGAAATGCACCGACTATCGATGAGCAGTATATATATATATATATATATATATATATATATATATATATATATATATATAGAGAGAGAGAGAGAGAGAGAGAGAGAGAGAGAGAGAGAGAGAGAAATTAAATGTCTTTGTCATTATGTCATTATGTCTCTTGACCATACTTTTATTTACTTTGTCAGATCTGTCCTTCAAAGATAACCTTTTCCAATGTTCGATGATACAGTTCATATCAAAATATATTTTTTATATTGACACTTTTGCACATATATTGCGATAGGTCATGTGAATAAAAAAAACGAGATTTAATAGCTCTTTTTTTACAGAGTTAAAGAGATATGTTAATTAGACGAGTGATCTGATGTTCCATCCCTTTCAGAACTGCAAAAAGTCAACGGAAATTTCGAGGTATGGTTCTGTGTTAAGAGGTTATTTGTAGAACCCGAATCTCACAATAGTCTCACGAAGTTATCGCGTTTACAAGGATGCATAATAATGTGTAATCAGGTTCGCATTGTGCATGACCAATGTCAGAAATATCACAGATTTGAGGTTATTGCATATATAACTGAAACTTGAGTTATTATTGGAATAGTAACAAGAGATATTTATTAGCTGAGCTGAGTAGTAGAACTGTCATTCAGTAGTACCTACTAGTTCTAACGCAATTATCCCAAACTCGCAGGATTATTTGCATGCTAAGTTAGTGATTATGATTTTCATAACGATTTATGTTGTGGGAGGTATGAAATCCGATTATGGCTACCAATATATGAGCGATGGTACGACGACGATGATGCAATGGTGCTGTTGTTATGTATATTTAATTTACATTGTGCTCCTGACTTTTACCATATTCGTGATTGAGGGTAGAGATTTTGCTTACTTATTTTATCGTGTTTTTTTTTCTTCAAGATTATAAAATTGGAGTTCAAGACCTAACCATGTTAAGAGCCTTAGATAGTTCTAGAAAGAGAGAGTTCTAGAGAGAGAGAGAGAGTTCTAGAGAGAGAGAGAGAGTTCTAGAGAGAGAGAGAGAGAGAGAGAGAGAGAGAGAGAGAGAGAGAGAGAGAGAGAGAGAGAGAGTTCTAGAGAGAGTTCTAGAGAGAGTTCTAGAGAGAGAGAGAGAGAGAGTTCTAGAGAGAGAGAGAGAGAGAGAGAGAGAGAGAGAGAGAGAGAGAGAGAGAGAGAGAGAGAGAGAGAGAGAGAGAGAGAGAGTAAGCAATGATAAAAATGATTCATTCATCTTCTATATCAGTTTTGAGAATCTACGAGCAGAATTTGAAGTTGTACTCAGGTATATTTCTATAAGAATATTTTAAAAATTTTAAAACTTTCAATGGAATTATTAAGTGTTCACACAATATTTTGGAATCTTCATGAATTCATTCAAAGACATTCAGGATTACATCATTGTGGTGAATCAGTACATTCAAGCTTTTTGGAATTCATTGAAAAAATTCTATACTACTAGATTTATAATAGGACGTTTCTGAAATAACAATATTGTAAGTGTCTCTTAAAGTTTTGATTTTGTAACTTAGAAAAATAAATTATTTGTTGATTTTACTACACGTATTGGTTTCATTTACTTTATGTTGCCTAGTCTGAAGCATAGAGTCGTAACACTAAAGCGAAGATATGATCATACGATGGCGATGGTGTGATGGAATGGTACGTTCGAAAGGAAAACTGGCTCATAATTAGCACCCGCTTTGTAGGGTTATAAAATGGAATATTGATTTTAATATATATCTTTTATTATAAAGTTATGCTATTGTGTTTTATTGTGTAACTGGCCATTATTTACATATGCCCACACTGGTATCACCATGAAGCATTTTCCAGAGCATCTTTAACTTTTCGCCGCAAAAAACTACGATCGTCGTGGGAGCGTTGTGTGGTGGATTGACGCAACAATTAGAGCCATTAAATGGCAGGGAACGATTTACGGTTTAAAAAGGCAAGTCTAATGACAGCTTCAGTCTAATGCATTCCATGATTTGATTATATTCTGTCTCCTTTATCATCTCCTTTAAGGACGAAATCATACTATATGATTCAATGATGAAGTGACTTCGTCTTTTACTCTAGTCATTTTTTTCTATTTGCTCTTTATTTTTTATAATAGCGCTAACTGAATAAATCTCTGATTTAGATGGAATCTCGTGTACTAGAGAACAATATTATCTTACTCTCGTTTGACGATTATATTCGGTGAGTAGGTAGAGAAAAGGGTGGCACAACACAGTGTAGTAACGAGCTGGTGAGTATTGTACACATCGATGATACTATTCGTATATTTGCAAATATTTTAGCAAGAACTGAAAAAGGATGACTCAAGCCCTGAATCAGCAGAATTAGATAACAATAATATCGAAATCAAAATCAAAGCAAACAACTTACCATTGCCCTCGGATTTTGAAATTGTTCTGAAAAGCACTGCAACAATTAAATTTTAAATACACTGTGAACAATTAATCTTCTCTTCTCTGCTTTTCCTGTGTATATGCTTGTCCTCAAGCGATTTCCCAGACGTCAGTCGCTGATATACTGTATAGCTAAACTTCACGACTCTTTAGCTTTCCTAATGTGACAGCGTATGCAACCCAGTGGGTTCCAGGACCTGCTGACAATCCATTTTGACAAAGCGGATATCCCCCGTACGTGGAATCATCAAGTTCATCCAGTATGTAGTCTATCGGAAGAGATTGACTAGTTTTTTTCATCGCGATTAAATCAAAACTGGTCAACGGAGAAGCCTCGATTGTCGTAATCGGTTTTGGTTTTTAATCAAGAACCGTCCTAATCGAATTTGTATTGGTACCATCTCGATACGTCGCTGAGGTACCCTAGCGCAACTTGATTTGCAATGGTGAGATCCTCAGTGAGCAGCTTTGCCGCGAGAAATGGGAACATTCCACCGCTCTCTTGCATGTGCATCACCTCTGACTTCGGTAATTTGATGGTATTGAGATTATCTTGTTCGGCTGCATTTAGCTGATAAAGTTGTGTCAGAGAAAGTTTAATTGTAACCCCACACGAATATCTTATTGCGCTCTTTATTTTCTCAAGATGATATTTGGCTGACACTAACCATAACCATGTGATATGACATTATTATTTGAAAACACAATTACAAGTGTTCATGGAAACAGGCTTTCCACGGACGCGTCAATGACCCCCATCCCACGACCTGTGCCATTGAAAAAAAACCCCCACATTATTAGCGAGGATCAATGCAACTGAAATTGGGGACCAGGTGTTGAGTTAAACGCGCATGAAAGTGCATGTTGACCACGAACTGGTTAATCAGGTCGATAAGAAGTAATACATGTGATGCAACATAGGGAAATCATGCTTTGAAATCTGAATAACTTTGCGTCAACCTTTTCACGCCTGTGCATCTACGACCACAGCTTGTTATATATTCATGCGACATGATTGCTTATAAAGTCAAGCATTTTTTTTTTCTTCTCGATTTTCTTCTTTACCCTTTAACTGCAATGAAACTTAATACAATCTTAACCGGTTAAATATCACTGCACTAGTGAACTTGCCGCCGTTTGCCTGACGACAAGATTGTTCGTGTCCGGGTCGAGGTCGCCAATGGTGGGGCCTTCATCGATCGTGGAAAGACTTAATAGATCCAACATTATCATCTCATCATCAGATTCAACAATAGTTGTATCTTTCCGGATCAAGCTTGATCAATGATCTACGCACGAACCAAGTTTGGAAACACAAAACATCCAGGGTGTTTGGGAGGTTGAGGCTTTGCCAGCACATGCAAGTCTATGACGGTAAAATGGTCAGCGCTTTATATCCTTTTGCGTCAATGGCATGTTGATCACCAGTTGTTGTTTTTGAAGGATCATGTCTTCATATTATGGGTTATATCACACAAAAACACAGTGATGCGTATAACAGGATAGACTACAATCTAAGCAGTTACTGGAAGGATGAAGCAGCCGACAAAAGTCACCCACGAGGTGGCACTAGCTTGGGTGGCCAAACAAAAGTTGTGCTTGATTTATTGACCTGTGAGAAAAATATTGCACGTAGATTCTTTTTAATGTGAGAATCCCCATCGTAGTTTACTAAACTGATCTTTTGTTATCCACGCATGATCAAGTACGTACGCGTACATGGAAAGACGCGTAAACCGTCGTGGACGTCGCTAGCATATATAAAGAGTCCCATCTAATGATATCCAAAGATTCAATACTTTTCGCAGACGTGTTTAAAAGCATCTACGGACATCGACTGCTAGCATGGCCGCGGAATCTGCTTTTGGTTCCAGGTAAAGAAGTTATCGGAGTCGTTGCTGCGTTGTCTTCAATAATAATAATAATAATAATAATAATAATAATAATAATAATAATAATAATAATAATAATAATAATAATAATAATAATAATAATAATAATAATAACAACAACGACAATAATAATAATAATAATAATAATAATAATAATAATAATAATAATAATAATAATAATAATAATAATAATAATAATAATAATAATAATAATAATAAGTTTGGATTAAGACCTGCTGTTGCGACCTTGGTCAGAAATAATCTATGTGCTGATGTGAAAACAAAAATATATTTATTGGCACAGTAAAAAAAAAGGTTTTGCTGTTTGTTCTTGTATTCCTATAATGTTTCATTTTCTTCTTTGAGAATTCAAACATCATTTTTAGATTATTCCTCCCAACAAAAGTTATGAGTTATACAATATTATCAGTGCTACAGGCAGACTCACAATCGATAGCTACCCCGTTTTAAAAATCCGGGGCTCATCCGGGGTTTACTCGCGCGAGGCGCTCATAAATGATCACCGTGATGAAACATTGGAATTAACGTCGTTTAATTTTCCCCAACGAGATTTTAGATATTCTACATGAAGCCCATGGACTTCCTCAGTTTTCATCCGTAATTACTTATTAGTAGATTAATACGTTCAGCGGGACCTAAAAGTCCTTATTATGTAGAAACGTGTGGCTTTTATATTTTTAAAAAAGTTTAAAATTTATAATGTATCTTTCTCTCTTTCAAACTTTCAAAAACAATATGAATAACATGAATATAGCAATATGAGAATCTATCCATTATTTGCTTCTGTCAGTGCTGATAAAATGTTTCAGCTGAGCTCCATGAATAAGGTGAACATTCTTTTGGGTCTATTAAAGTTGAATCGGAATTTGTATGGTTCTAAAAATGGACTCCATACATAACATCATATTCTTAATGTACTCTATTTTTCCCATTTTTGGACAATATATGTTTTTCCGCCTCTTCATACTGTTAAAATACCTATAGATGCCCATACCTCCCACACCTAATTTTAGAGTACCACAAGCCCTATGCAGGTCAATACCGTCCCACACCTAATGTTAGATTCTCACAAGCCCTATACAAGCCCATATCGTCCAAAACCTAGTCTTCTATTTCCACAAGGTCTATAGAGTCACATACCGTCCAACGCCTAATGTTAGATTTCCATAAGCCCTATAGAGGTCTATACCGTCCAAAACCTAATGTTAGAATCTCACAACCCTTACTGAGGCCCATAACGTCACAAACCTAATGTTAGATTTCCACAGGCCCTACAAACGCCCATGCCGCCCCACAAATAGTATTAGATCCGCACAAGCCCTACAGAGGCCAATACCGTCCCAAGCCTAATGTTATAATCCCACAGGCCCTGTAGAGACCAAAATGATATTGTTAAATCACCACACGCGTACGTAGTAGACAGCAAAATCCCACAGAACTCTAAAATGAACCAAATTAAGACAATCCCAAACGTAATGCTAAATTCCAATAAGACCAAATTTCTTCCGAAAGGTACGGTGAAATTTCAATGATGGCCATACCATCCTTTCCTTTATGTTAAATTCCTATTACCGCCATATCGTTCACTCCCTAATGTCAATTACCATTACCACCATACCGCTCCAAAGGTAATGTTAAATTCGCATTACCACCATACCGTCTCAAACGTTATGTTAAATTCCCATTCCCTGTATATATTTTCACCACCTATTTTCATAGGGCCCCAAATTAACATCACAAATGTTAAAATTTTATATTACCGCATAATAATTCAACAATGGTTAACATGATTTCCGATCTTGATTCCCGCCTCTTATTGTATCCTTATACTAACCAGTAGACAACAGATGAAAAGCAAGCACACACACAGCATGGCTTGCATTGGCAAGTTAATGTAATGGTGTACTCAGTGTTGTACATAAAAAGACAGTCAAAATTAAAACATTTTACCTTTCTGCATTTTTGCAACCTTATAATTGATGGCTCTAGTTTATATATAAACAAAATATTATAATGAGGTCTCGTGGCAATTCAGATCTAAGAATAAGAAGTTGCTAAATAAATATATAATGCAAATAATATATGTATAACATAAGTATGTCTGTATATGTTGTTGGTTTATGAAGGATTGGTTGTTATGGTGAGGATTGGGGTGGGATGCTCCCAATGCCTTAATTAAACTATTATAGAAATCCCAGCCAGTTTCGAGTTTGGTTGGAAGTTAATTTAGTGAAATATAGATGTTAAGCACCGAGTCCCCATTCAGCAATAACGACGGTTAGATGGTTACATATACAGAAATGGTTGCAATTCATTGAAAACCAATTTCATAACAATTTGATAATCAAACGATTCAAATTTCCAATTACACTCCTTTCGCTCGACCCTTTGATAGCATATTGCATCATTTGATTAGCAACCTGAAACCGATTTTCACCTGTCTTTGTATTCTACTCATCAGTGTATTCTTCTCTTCTATTTACACCAATTCCATCTCCCCTCACCACCGAACTTTCTCAAAATGCTTTATCTTCCTCCTCAACTTATCTATACTCCTTTTCCTCCTCCTCCACATTATATTCACCTTCATTCCACCGACTAGACTTTTGTCGACTCCGACTGTTCAGCTAGTCTCACTTCCGTCTCCCCTCTTGGAGATTCTGAACTCAACTGAACCAGACGTTCTGTCCCCTCAAAGCTTCCTCTTCGAAGCTTTGTCTTTCCTTAAAATCTGCTTCTAAGATTCATCGCAGAATTACGAGTGACTTTCTCGAAGTAATCATATTTGCTCAACCATCTTCCCAGGAGAAAGTAACTTTCTTCTTAGGAGTTATGAAAGTTATAATTCGGATCTAAATTGTAATGACAACCTTTCTCTCAGTTCCGATTTTATGTCGCTGTGACCCGATCAAATCAAACTTAGCGTGAAATGTCATCTCGCTCTGTCTGTCCACTTGGGAACTCATGATGATGATGATGATGATGATGATGATGATGATATATATATATATATATATATATATATATATATATATATATATATATATATATATATATATATATATATATAATAATAATAATAATAATAATAATAATAATAATAATAATAAAAGCCAGCGATGTTGAGCTCTCGGTCTCCCGTGGACCTCTAAGTATTTTAAATAAATAAATATTTGACAGTAAAATGCATCAACCGGAAAAGCATCCATAATATTGATGCGAAAGCGCTGAAAGAAACAAAGAACTATATAGTACTGATTTGCCACTGAATGAAAACTTTCCCCCTTCTCTCTATCCCCTTTTCTATTGTTTTGTTGTTGTTTGTCTCTGTATAGATTGTTTATATACATCCTTGATCTCAACTGATATCCTTTTGCATAGTTATGATTATTTCAAACTCGGTCATTATTGTATAGTGTACATATTTTTCTTTGCTTTTTTTTCAATACTAATTATGGAATTTTTAAAGATGTGTTTGTCATTGTTGTCTAGTTATATATGACACAATATTAATATAATAAACTAAGCATTTTTTCTTGAAAGATCGTTAAAATCCATCAAGACACATGTCGCAAAGTGGCCACAGAAAAGGCTTTGGCGCTTATTTAGATACGTTAATGTAATTACTAATTAAGGAAACCACTGAACATATCCATTAAGTTCCCTTGACAATGAGTATTGATTTCGTCACGCTGAAATCTCGAACTAAGCAGTCTGACTAAATCAAAACGAATATTTTGTAACACATGAACAATATATCATGATTAGATTTAGGCGAGCATCTTTCATATTAGAGTGGTGTACCAGACCTCTGAGAAATTCAATTTCTTGGTTGTTTTATAAATGATAACCATTTTTCCATTTGTCGCCTTTCACTCAAAGTTTGAACAGTCAATTCAGTCAATACAGTCTGTATCTCCTTAGAGAAAACTAAGTTAGGTTCTCGTTTTCTGCTAGTGCCATCGTCTGTCCAGAAAAGTACGTTTCTTCCTTTCTTAGAGACTTGAGATTATAATAAATACTGTAAATAGACGTAATTTCAATATTGTTCATACATGTATGAATTGGCTTGACTGTTTCTGTAAAAAGCTAACGAAATAAATAAAATCCCAAATAGGTTTTAATACGACTTCAGCTTTCTTAAAATAGTTTTCAACCTCACTAAACTAGTTTTTGACCTCCATAAATTAGTCTTCAACATCGTTAAACCCTCTTCAGTCTCCTTAAACTAGTCTTCAGCCTTTTTAAACGTCTTCAACATCCTTACATTAATCTTCAGCCGTCCTAAACAAGTCTTCAACTTCTATAAATTAGTCGTCAACCTCTTTAAACCAGTCTTCAACTTTCCTGAATTAGTCTTCAACCTCCCTAAACTAGTCTTAATTCTCTCTAAATTAGTCGTATCTTAAAAATGATCAAACAATGTTTTAAGTTTAAGGTTATGGGAAGATTCCTGGTCAGGAAATTACGATCACCTTTTGATATATATATATATATATATATATATATATATATATATATATATGTATATATATATATATATATATATATATATATATATATATATATATATATATATATATATATATATATATATGTATATATATATGTATATATATATATATATATATATATATATATATATATATATATATATATATATATATATATATATATATATATATATATATTCTACTTCGAAAATGTGCAGAAAAAAGATATGTAAATTTATAATGTGAGGTGTTAGAATGTATGTGATTTTGGCACTTCTGCAAACTGTAGTTATAATTATTGAAACCACAAATTTAAATACTTTTGAAATAGCGTCATAATCCGATAACAGCGTCATAATCCAATAGTTAAAAGTGACACATTAAACACTGTTTCATTTGTAAGTTACCAATCTGTATTTACAAACTTCATAACGCTGCAAAAAGCTAACGACCAAAAATCAGACTTTAAAGCAAACTCGCTTTATTAGCACTGTTATAAAAGTATCCAATGCTAGGAAGGTAATAGACAATTCAGAGCATTGTGGGGAAGCAGAATATTTATTAAGTCATATTATAAACAGAAATAGGATAGCGAAGACTAAAACAGAGTAAACTAGACCAGTGTTAAAACAAGTCAAAGAGTTAATTTAACTATTGATTTAAAAAGTGATATTAAACTGAGACGTGAACAATATAAACTCTCCAAACATTATTAATGCTAGAAATAAAAACAACATCATAACATTATTAATGCCTGATATGGAAATGACATGATAACATTATTAATGCCAGAAATAGAAATAATATGATATCCTTATTAATGCCTGAAATGGAAATAACACGATAGCATTATTAATGCCTGAAATAGAATAACATATCATTTTTAATGTCTGAAATGGAAATAACATGATAACATTATTAATGTCTGAAATAGAATAACATATCATTATTAATGTCTGAAATGGAAATAACATGATAACATTATTAATGTCTGAAATAGAATAACATAACATTTTTAATGCCTGAAATGGAAATAGCATTAGAACATTATTAATGTCTGAAAAAGAAAAATTGGCAGTGTACCAAAAGAAAAGTATGAAAATGGAACCAACAACACTACGATAAATGACTGCAAAACTGAACTTGCTTTTAACCAATCAGACAGAATATCATGTAACAGAGTTGTTATCAATTAAAATAATAATAAGTCAAATGAAAAGCAACTAAAATTATAAGCAAATAAATTAACAAGCAAGTAAAAGATGAGAAATTATACATATCAAACAATATAAAAGAGACATTAACGAATTTCTCACAGATACGTGATGCAAATACAAAAATGCATTTTAAGAAATACGTTTCCAAAATGTAGAAAAGATAGCTAGGCCAATAACAATGCTTATTAATATAATTACTTGTAAACGGATTGCTGAAAACAAGATTCAAGACTGCAAGGCAAATCAATGTTAGTAGCATGTAATAAAATGTACCAATGTAGTGTTCATACACTAAATACTAATAATATACATAATATATAATTTACTAACATTGGTACTATTTAATGCATGTACATACATACATACATACATACATACATACATACATACATACATACATACATACATACATACATACATACATACATACATACATACATACATACATACATACATACATACATACATACATACATACATACATACATACATACATACATACATACATACATACATACATACATACATACATACATCAAATTGTTGCTCCACGTGTTCATGAATATCCTCGTAAAAATACACAATACATCCAGCATCCAGATCTTAATTGACAGAGTTAAAAAGGCAACATTTTGAGCAGATGTCTTCATGTGTATTATGTTTTTGGTGACTTATTTTCAGTGACAGTAGAGCTATACATGTAATAAAAAAAAGGCGTCGTCACAGAGAAAAACAATATTTGCACTGATTTTATTACTCTGGAAAAATGATGGAAACAGTTTACCTCTTCTTCTTCTTCTTCTTCTTCTTCTTCTTCTTCTTCTTCTTCTTCTTCTTCTTCTTCTTCTTCTTCTTCTTCTTCTTCTTCTTCTTCTTCTTCTTCTTCTTCTTGCAAATATAATATTTCAGTTATTCACAGAGTGAAAATCATTATCTTTACCAATTCCTAATAATCGAAGAATGTGTAATCATTATTACCATTATTATCACTATTATTATTATTATTATTATTATTATTATTATTATTATTATTATTATTATTATTATTATTATTATTATTATTATTATTATTATTATTATTAGTTTTTTTTAAGCATTGATCTGGAAAAGGGATCTGTCCAGATCAGTGCCATTCATTAATAATGAAACGAAATAAATCAGCATTGACATTTGATTCATCTTTTACCAAGTTAAAATTAATTCAAAATTGGAGCTGGTCACAAAAGAAACAATGACCGAGAGATAGCAACATCTAAATCTGTTTCGGATATTATTGGATTAATTAAAACTGTAAAATGTTATGCTTTTTTTATACAGAAAATGAAAATAAATGGTTACATTAAAACATTTAAACCGGTTCATGCTATCCAGAAATTAAATTAGCTAAACTGATAATTTTAAAGAATCATATTGCGAAGCGATTCGTATAATGATGTATTATGTTTCTTAACTTGACGATTTTAATATATGACCGGTTTTATGCTTATTTTCTAATTATTTTAGGAATCAATTTTCAGTGAACAATTCCAATGAAAGAACTCTCTCACACAAGCACACACACACACAAACACACACACGCGCACACACACACACACACGCAAACACACACACGCGCGTACACGTGAAAGGAAGTGGTAACTTCCGCCTAAAACTATAATTAAACTTCGATATTATATTTCAAATTTTCTTATGACCAGTGGATGATAAAGATTTCCATAGTTCTAGTAAGGCGTGGTTAAGAATGAATACAAACTACCATGGCCTGGTATCGTTTTTTCTTGTCTTTTTAAGCATTATAATTCGTATCAAAGAGAACTTTCGCATAAATCTTTATTTATTCTTTAGAAAATATATTGTCCAAACTACCGAGCTAAGTAAGAGAAGCAATGGAGTGTCTTACTTCTTTAACGCATTCCATTTCGAGTACATGTATGAACTAGAATGGAATTTATCATACAAAAATGATATCTGTGCATCAGATACGTAGCCGTTGACGGAATATAAACCCACCACCTTGTTAAAACGTTCTATTGTTTGAGACTTAGACAAGCCATGGAACTAAACTGTGTGTTAGTTTAGAGTCAAATACCATTTAAAAAAATTAAATTAAAACTTGGAGCTCAGCATACCATGTTGTCTGCAGCGAGAGAGAAGCAGACAGCTATGATCTCTGGATCGGTTTTGCTGTGCTCGTTTTTTGTGTCTGTGTAGAAGTTTTTCGTATGCACATGCACCGTTATGTAATCAATTACTGCACTTCTGTTACCATTGCACCAAAATTAAACATGTGCAGTTTGGTTCAACTGGTTGTAGCATTTTGCCCTTTGCAAGGTCATGCCGTAAATTAGGAATAGCAATCACTCGTTTAGCAGTCTATCCTTCTCACACATATACTGAATGGTTTTAATTATTTTTATATTCTAATGCGCATTTATAATATCATGGCGTTCTAGTCACGTATTTCAAAATATAAATGAAGGGGATAAAATCGAGATTATTATCCTTTGTGTAAAACTGAATTTGATAAGGTGTCCATATTTCTAGGAAGTAATGAAATTTCATATTAGTACACCTGCCACATAATGAAAACTAATTGGTTTATACTTTTCACAATTTTTTCTTCATCTGGTACTGCTTGGAGACCTAAAATTTTACAATACTGCACACCTGTCTTTTAATAACAAAATACTTCTTTTCCCACTTTTTTATTTTTTAAGATGAAAAAACATAATAAAATTTGACACTATGATGCATTTACAAAACTTAAGAAACATGACTTGTGTACGCAAAATAATTTTTAAAAAAAATTTCAACCACTAGGCACTGTTGTAAATTTATATAGTTCTGCTAGGAATAAAATCAGTTACAGTTCTATTTCCCATTCTCCACGTACATCTCTCGTGGCCTAGTAGTTGGGACGTCCGACTCGGATACGGGAGGTCGTGGGTTCGATACCCGGTCGAAACATACCAATGACTTACAGCTCAGCATGAAGAGGTTTGTGTTAGGACTGGTCGGCCTGATGTCAGGATGATGTGATTAGGTGGGACATCATGCTACATGTCTACGGCATGATGCCCCAGTGCTAGACATCACTATAAACTGACACACTGCAGACATCGTAGCGATATGACTGAAATTTTTTTAAAGCTACGTCAAAATTTTTAATAACATTTTTACATCCCATTCTCCACTATCCTTGGCCTAAAGCAAATTATTGAAAGTATTATGATTAACAACAGAGGACGCTCATAGCTGCTATTTATTTGTGTAATCACGGTAAAAAGTGTTCATAGTGTAACATTTTTTATGCATCCTATCTGGCTTAACCACACTCAAGTGATCTCATTTCAGTGGATTTATCTAACATAGAGACTTTTACATTTTCCCAAACGTATGGAAAACCCTTAACCCAGCATATTGTCTGTGATTTGTAATTAATATATCTCTTATTCTAAATCGTGTTTCTCTTTCTCGGCAGTAACATTCTTTTAAAACAAATTACGAGGGTGAAAATTGCAAATTTTTATAATTTTTATTTATTTGTAAAAAGAATGTTTCTTTTATGGCAATTGTTTCGATGTGCCTGATACATGTCTAGAATATTGAAAGAATGTACTTTCAAAATCCATTCTAAGATGTAAAAGAATTCAGCAATGATATATCCATGTAAATATAATTTTTCTAGCTTATCGAAAGACATTAGATATTGACTGATATTTAGAAAGATTAAAGGTTTGAACTGTTTATCACTTTAATGCTTTATTTACAAAATACAATTTGTCGCTTTTACAAGAAACAATAATAGAAAAACGACTAAGTTAACTTTAGATTGAAATTTACTCCTATCTAGATTAAATATTTTGCATTTGTGATTACTAACACTCTTTAGCACAATAGGTGTTACGTATGACGTCACATTGCAATAGCTGGGACAGAGCGACAAAAATACGCAGACAAGAAAGCTTTCACTGCATTTGGTGATCAAATTTTCAACTCATATCTTCTTATCGTCTTAACTACAACTTTCAATTGTAACATATAGTTTAAACTGGTGGAACCTTACTCAAAATAGAATAAAGGTCAGCCCATTTTTCTCTGCTTCTACTAGTTGAATAAACAAGCTGACCGAATCTCTCATTTTGGAGACCACTCCATTGGTCTAAGTGGTTGGAGCGTCCATCTTGAATGCAAGGTCGTGGGTTCCAAATCCAAACGTACCAAAGATTTATGAAAATGGTACTAGCAGCTGCCTCTCTTGATGCTCAGCATTAAGCGGTTAATGTTGAGACTGGTAGGCCTGATGTCAGGATCATGTGACTGTGTGGGACATGATCCCACATGTCTGCCTTGTTGCAGACATTTTAGCGATATGACTTAGATTGTTAAAACTAAAAGCTAATCCACCAACCCAAAACTCTCATTTTGAGCAATTTCCTAACCTCCTGATGTATGAAAATTCGAAAGGTGGCAATCGAATCGGAATATTCATGGACATTTCTATTTTCACTTTGACTTTTTCTGGAAATCCATATACATCAAAACTAGATTTTATTCACATTTTCAAAAACTCAGTTAGTCAGTCAACCCACCCATACACATCGTCACATCTTAGCCTGGATTCCTCATTAAGCAGATGATTATATTCTAATGTCTTTAACGGTTTTCATCATTAGATCATTTCTGCGTCGTATGCCATCTCACCGTATCAGTCGCTAACTCACCATCTGCATCTGTTTTCTACAGAAAAAGCTTCGTCAGATAAATATAACCCAGCTAATGCATAACATCCAAGCAAACCTGAAATCTTTGGTTTGGTTTGTATATGTTTGTTTTCGTAATCTTGTCGTTGTATATGGTTTTATATGTTATCTAATATTGTAAAACGCACAGAGCTTTAAATGATTGGGCTCTGTAGTAAGTTCACATTATTATTACAGTAATAATAATAATAATAATAATAATAATAATAATAATAATAATAATAATAATAATAATAATAATAATAATAATAATAATAATGTTAACTTACTATAGCGCCAAATCTTTTAAAGAATCATTTAATTTCCATTTGTATTTCGGACATCTCATTTGAACTCATTAAAACAGGCCAGCTGTCTTTCCAACAGATTCTTCTACCAACTATCAGCTGTCACTGAGACAGTCTTTGGAATCAAAGTATGCTGATGTTTTTGTTTGGGGTTTGAACCCTTTTCTCAGAATATGATAGACTATGCATGGCGTCTCGTATAACTGGTGGAGGAAGAACCAGGGAAAACCCCAGTAAAACCAATTGACTCAAGGGGAGGTTTTGTTCTTTATGTGACACTCACGTAATCACGAACATTTCTAAACTTGAGGCACAATCTAGTTCCTGTTTTTGTTTTGTTTTACTTCTAATTTAAAGCTAACTTAACAGGTTAATTAAAATATTATTTCCTTTTTATTTCGACAAGCAAATATGTGGTCCTTAACTTTGCATTTCGATAGGAATAAGTAGTGTAGTAGGATACCCTGGGGCAAATGAGAGTATATAGGGAAAAACAGGGAGTTGAACACTGGGACAGTAAATGGGATTTTATCATTGTGGGACTATCTGGGGCACTAGATAGGAATGGAACAGGTGAGATGACGTCACTCCACTGGCAACAGTGTGGCAAGTGATTGACCTGAATACACTCGGCTCCCTACATAAAGACAAATACAATAGCGACCAGACATATAAACATGGTTAGTGGCATAGACGTATACAACACAACCATAGATCAACATCAATATATCATACCTAAATTATATAACAGACAAAAAGTAGTTTTGGGCAAGAAATAGTATATATTCTTGTGGCATAAAAGTGGCCCTGCAAAGGTATTTGCTTTTTATGTTAATTCAATTCCGTTGACATAGAGGGCATCTTACTGATCTTTTTCTCTTCCTTAGACTTCGTCTAACCGTAGATGATGACTCTTTTCTTAGCCTTGTCTCTCCAGAGAGATCCTTCTTTTCCAAACATTTATATCAGTGAGCTGGATGAGTGTCCGTGATGATTTGACATACGTGGGTAATACTGTACGGAACAGCATGGACGATGCCAGAGTTGAGGATTCAGAGTTTGGACATATTTTGTGAAGAAGACAGATGAAGGGTATAAAGTGAACCGTGGTAACTTATAGTTGATGAACGGATCGAAACGGATTGAGTTCTTTTACCAATCCAAACACGCGTTACAAAATTCAGCAACGACGCGGAGTCTGTCTTCTAATTCGAAGACAGGTACCATTGACGTCACGTTCCTTATATAGGTGCGTTAATGTCTGCGCAGTGAATGAATGCAACATTGTTTCTGAAACATGACTTAAACTAAGACAATGAATTGGGGTGCACCAGGCATGGAGACGAGAAGCAAATGGTATAGCAGAGGCCACCAAAATCAACACAGGTAAATGTCCAGAAGATGTCGATTTTAATTGGGATTTAACGAATTTTCTCTCTTCTTCGCACGAATTTGTTCCGGTACCAGTACCTTCGCCAACTTCTCCTTCTTTACAACATGTCGATGATTTTAAACTGAGGGAGAAAGAAGACATGGAGAAATTTTTGCAACAACAGAAAGAAGCAAACAAGATTTTCTCTTTGAAAAGCAAGAGCTAGAAGAAGAATAGGCAAGAAAGTAACGACAAGAAGAAGAAGAAGAAGCAGAAACAAGACTTAGGATAGAAGGAGAACAGAGAATGTCAAAGTGACATTTTGGTAGAGTTAAGAGGCCTGAAACGAATGTCTCAGATCTCATTATTACTACCCAAGAGAAAAAGAACTTCCGAGCCAAACAATCTAACCCTGTTACTACGCTAAGATACCAGCCCTAGTGATTTCTTTTCAATCATCTACGGGAGCAGGTCCAGATGTAGGTCTTGGCCGTGGAAAAGACTTAAGACAATTAAAACTGATTGCTTCTCGCACTTGAGTTTGTTAGAGATACTATTCATTTTGTCATAATAAAAATCATTTTATCCCCATGATAAACGTGGATGAGTGCGTGAGTGTAAGTCCTTATACTAAAACTTAAAACAAAGAGACACTTACCTTTTTCAGTCTGGTCTATTCTGGTACAAATTTTACAATCTAATGTCACAACACAACACTATGAAAAAGTTCATATACTTCTTCTGTGTTCTTTTGTTTACTCTGTTTTTTCAGAATTTCTCCACTTCCACAGGTTTTTCCTCCTCTTCTTCCTCATTTTTTCTCGCTTTCTTTTCTTCTCTTTCTTCTCGTGTCGGGGTTCTACCTCTACTTAGGTTAAATCTTATTCTTCCTCCTGCTCCTGTTGTTGTTGTTTCTTATTTCAATCGGAAGACCAGTGTCCTTTCCCTTGGCAATGATAACAGGCATCCTTACTATTGTGTCTTTTGATATTTGTGTTACTTTCTGAAGGTCTGGACATTCTTTAGTCCGATGCAGTTTCTTCTGGAAGATATAGCAAGTATCTTGACTTTTATCTCGAAAAGAGGGAAGTAGTCGATCGTCTTGTCTAAAGAAAACGATCGTGTGACATCTTGCAAAGCTGTGATCAGACGTTCGATCTGTGTTGGCATTTTCAATTTGCTGGTCGGTCGGCTAGAGAGTGAAATGAATACTTGGAAAGTACAATCCAATTATATATATATATATATATATATATATATATATATATATATATATATATATATATATATATATATATATATATATATATATATATATATATATATATATATATATATATATATATATACTTGTCTCATATGGATATGAAGGTGTTTATGACGTTTCAAATTTAGTCCATTTACATTTTGCAATCAAGATGAAACGATCGCATCATTTCGTAAAGAAATTAGAAGAAAAGAAGTAGAAACGTGACTTATCGCCTCTAACAGTAGATGAAGTCTTGGCTCAAATTCATGCCAGAGAATTTGAAGATGAGATGAGTGAACCAGAATCCAGGCCAAGAGAGACTACACCCAACCAAAATTCACCACCACTAGTAAACCATGGAAAGCACTTCCACATTTGAGAGTAGAACAAACTCTCCTCTAGAAAATAAAACACTTCACCCTACACCTACACGTACACAGTGAAATTTATAGATTTCAAGTCAGACGTACCGCTAGAGAATGCAGAAGTGTTCATCACCGATGTGTGGGATTCTTCGTTGACCACAACGAGAAGGCAAAGACGACGATCGCTTGAGACTTTCCATTCATTACAACAGTGTGAAGTCCCCGGGTTGGACCGAGTCTAGCACACCATCAGATCTGACACCTTCCAAAGTCATCGACAAGATTCAACACGTACAACAATCCAACGGCAAGTTTCACATCACCTTGGAAAAACGACAGTGTTTATGACCCACGTTTCTCTTCCACAATGGACAGGAGGTAAAAAGGTATTTATTGGTAGACGACCTTCGCGGCACCAAAACAAGCCTCGTCCGAATTAACAAGCCCCAAGACAATATGTGTTTAGCCTGGGTCTTCGTCGTATGACGAAGGTATGCTCACAAGAATGACACAGCAGAGTGGAAAAGTGAATAGGAGATGATTTGAAAATCTAATCGAACCAAACAACGAAAAGAAGGAGAACTCCTGTTACAGCAGCTAGCCTGGATATCCAACGACACAACCTGTGGCAGTCCTGAAATGCAAAAGTTGCAAGACATCTTAGCTCCACGCGACGCATTGGAAGCTGACCATCAAGAAGTGCGCGGACCTCTATTGGTTCGAGGCAAAAATTTAAAAGACGAAAAATACATTCACGTCTATTATCTCGACGAACATTTCGATACCATTACCGGTATCACTGCATTACTGGGTACAGTTATATTGTGAGAAATTTGACTATGGCTATAACAATAAAGATCAACACATTCATTGCAATCGAAATGTGAGGAATGCTTGGACGAAAGACAATAACGTGTGTATTGCAAAACTTGTCAGCGCACTTTTGTCAGCCCTGCCTGTTAGCAACAAGATTTGAAGATGCAAGGTTCACATCAGAAAAGCGCTTGTCAGCTTCTAAAATTGTGCCCTACCTGTGGACAAGGCATGCGTACCAGTATTGCCAAGGCGCAAGTATATTCAGGAAGGAAACGATAACATAGTTGTTGCCAAACTATGGACCTGGAATACGAATGCTACTGTCAAAAATACCATTCTAAACTTGAAGAAAAGATGACCAGAAGAAAGGAAATTTATTTCTTGTTTCGATTTGGAATACATACTAGAGACTAGAATTTACATTCCTAAGTGTATCCAAAAGCACATCTTCAGTCCTAGCCCTAACTGTACCATGGTTCCCGGAGGACGTGAAGAAATCTTTCGTGGACATAACACTCTGACCGATTTCGCCCAATGGGCCTTAAACCCCATCGATGAAATGTGGAGTCAAGAGAACATCGAACGAAGATTGTCATCGCTATGCCAAGGTGATGGCTCACAATTCTTCTGGATAAAATGGACATTTTCTTCTCAGACACTATACATAACAATGTACCGAACATCCTGAAGTGAATTTGAACGGAGCCAAACTCATTTCCATGCAAATAGGACAGGTGCAGATTAAAGATTCAATGATTTACTTAGCTATGCCATTGAGTCGAATACCAAAATCGTTTGGAATGACAGAAATGGCCAAAGGCTATTTCTAAGCGTTTTCAATACCGAAGCTAATCAACAAGCCGATCTACCTCATTTGCCCGATGCTCACTGCTACAATTATGACCACATGCGTACCACACAACGAGAAGTTTTATATGCTTGGTAACAGACTCATGCCTGGGTATCCTCGACTTTCAGGAAATAAATTTTGAGAACTGTTCCTGAAACACGGAAGGATCGATCCTTTGAAAGGAGACTGCAACATTCCCAAAGCGTGCTCCTTAGTGTAAATCCAATGATTCGTGAATCCGTGGACACACTGGCTGTCACAAGCCCTCAACCAGCCAATTATATTGGTTGTCTTCCGTTAGTATCGAGAGACGATGGAAATGCGCCCATGAATGGTGTCCAAGTTTGTAGATGTGCAGCGTCTTCTGTGAGAATAAAGTCCCACACGGGAGTGGCAATCCTTGCTGCAGTTGCTACACTTGAAGTATGACTCAGGTCTTGGTTGGAACTGCATCCTCTTCTTCTGAGATCTTTTCTCATCAGCGAGCTGTCGTAACTTTTCCTCGCTGGCTTTCAGACCTGTGTACAGAGCATGTCGCCAGCTGGATTTGTCGAGGGCAAGCTCTTCCCAGGTGTTGACCTCTATTCCAAGAGCTTTCATATAATGCTTGCAGACATCCTTGAAGCGAAGATGTGGCCGTCCTATTGATCTTCTGCCTGAGGCAAGCTTAGAGTAGAGAAGGTCTTTGGGGATCTGTCCATCATCCATTCGATGCACATGGCCCAGCCATCTGATGCGACGTTGGCGGAGGAGTGTGATCATGCTGGGAATTTTGGCCTGTTGAAGCACCTCGTTGTTTGTCACACGATCGTTCCAGGTGATCCCAAATAAACGACGGAGACAACGCATGTGAAAGGCGCTTAATCGTTTCTCCTGAGGGGCGTACAGGGTCCAAGTTTCGCTGGCATACAGAAGAGTGCTAAGCACGCAGGCACGGTACACGGTGATCTTAGTGTTTAATGTCAGCTTGTTGTTGTTCCACACTCTCTTCGACAATCTTGAGAGAGTTGTTGACGCCTTTCCAATCCGCTTGTTGAGCTCGGCATCGAGTGAGAGGTTGTTGGTGATGGTAGAGCCAAGGTAAGTGAACTCACTGATTACTTCTAGTTTGTAGTTGTTAATGGTTATGCTGGGAGTGTCTGAGTCCTGAGCCATCACATTGGTTTTCTTTAGGCTGATGGTCAGCCCGAATTCATCACATTCTTTAGCAAAGCGGTCCATCAGGCGTTATAGTTTAGCTTCTGTGTGAGTGACTATAGCAGCATCATCTGCAAAGAGCATGTCCCTAATGGTTGCTTTTCTTACTTTGCTCATTGCCTTCAGTCGTGCCAGGTTGAACAGTCTGCCGTCTGAACGCGTGTGCACGTAGATCCCTTCTGTGGACGCCCCAAAGGCGTACTTAAGCAGGACAGCGAAGAAGATGCCAAAGAGCGTGGGGGCAAGGACTCAGCCTTGTTTCACTCCGCTGTAGATATTGAATGGTTCGGACGATGAGCCATCATACTGCACTGTGCCTTTCATGTCTTCATGGAAGGACTGGACCATGCTCAACGGCTTTGGAGGGCATCCAATCTTCGTCAGGATTTTGAAGATTCCGTCTCTGCTGACCAGATCGAATGCTTTGGTGAGGTCCATTAAAGCCAGGAAGAGGGGTCTGTGTTGTTCCCTGCATTTCTCCTGCAGTTGCATGATGGAGAAGATCATGTCGATTGTAGACCTCTCTGCGCGTAACCCACACTGAGACTCTGGATACACTCTGTCGGCAAGCGTCTGCAGTCTGTTCAGGATGACTCTAGCGAAGACTTTACCCACAATGCTGAGAAGTGATATGCCCCTGTAGTTGTTGCAGTCACTTCTGTCACCCTTGTTCTTATACAGGGTTATGATGTTGGCGTCTCTCATGTCCTGAGGCACTGCACCTTCATCCCAGCACTGGCAGAGAAGATCATAAAGGTGCGTGAACAGCACACTGCCGCCACATTTGATGACTTCTGCTGGGATGCCATCCTTTCCTGGGGCTTTACCTGTGGTCAGTTTCTCTAATGCTAGCTTTAGTTCTGTCTCAGTAGGTTTCTCATCCATTTTGGTCAAACAAAGGATGTTTTTAATGGCGTTGAGGGCATTGTTGGTCACGTTATTCTCTCTGGAATACAGTTCGGAGTAGTTCTCCACCCAGCGCTCCATCTGTTTGTTCTTGTCATGAATGATATCTCCTGCAGAAGACTTCAGTGGAGCTATCACTTTCTTCGTTGTACCCATTGCTTTCTTTATGCCATTATACATGTCTCTGATGTTTCCGTTGTCTACTGCTGATTGGATGCTCTGACGGAGTAGAAGCCAGTATTCATTGGCGCATTGCCGTTCTAACCTCTGCACTTTTCTTCTGGTAGACCTATATGCAATTTGTGTCCTCACGCAGGGAGAACGCTTGAATTCCAGGTTGGCACTGCGACGCTCTTCTATTGCTGGCATGAGTGTGGCGGAATTGGCGTCAAACCAGTCATTGTTCTTTGTCTGCTTCTTACCAAAGTTTCTTGTGGCTGTACTGTACACAGTATCTCTGATGTTGTCCCATCTCTCTTTGGCACCGCCGTGGGGAGGTTCTGAACTGAACGCCTTGGAGAGGGCGTAAGTGAATTCTTCAGCCTTGTCTGGATATGACGTCTTGCTCACATCGATGTGTGGTTTACCCACTTGCCTAGAGTGGTGGATCTTCTTTGGTTGAAGCTTAAATTTACAGCAGACTAGAGAGTGATCAGTGTCGCAGTCAGTGCTATGGAATGTACGAGTAAGCTGCACACCCTTCATGGCTGAACGTATTGTGATAGTCAAGTCCAGCTGATGCCAGTTTTTGGATCGGGGATGCCTCCAAGACACTTTGTGCTGTGGTTTTGTCTGAAAAAAATGAATTGGTGATGCTGAGGTTGTGGAACGAGCACATTTCTAGCAGACGTTGCACGTTTTCATTCATCTTCCCAATGCCAAACTTGCCGAGACACAAAGGCCAGGGGTCGTGATCGGCACCCAACCTAACGTTGAAGTCGCCCAGTAATATCAAGTTCTCTTCCTTCGGAATATTGTCGATGAGCAAGTCGAGCTCGTTGTAAAACGCATCCTTGGTATCTGTGGTGGCACTGAGTGAGGGAGCGTAAACACTGATGTGATTAACTAGCCCGGTTGTGGTGTGGAGGTGAAGAGATAGCAGTCTTTCGTTTCCTTGTTGGCAGGGTTCTATCATAGCCAGCAGAGAGTTTTGACAGCAAAACCAACACCATACTCCCTAACTTCGTCTGAGCTCTTTCCTTGCCAGAAGAACGTGTAGTTCTTTTCTCTGAGGGACCCAGAATCTGGTAGCCGTGTCTCTTGAAGTGAGGCGATATCGACATGGAGTCTTGCGAGTTCGTCGTTGATGACTTTAGTCTTTCGAACATCACTGATTGCCTGGAGATCATCTGAAAGCCCTGTCAGCATAGTCCGGACGTTCCAGGTACCTAGCTTGAGGATTGTTGATTTCCTTGCTTTTCGTTTGTTTTTTCTTGGTGCTGTAGTTGCAGCCCGCTTGTCAGGTACTCACGTATCTTAAGCCCTGCGCACCCAGCAAGGCAGGCGAGCTGTGGCGGGACGGCACCTTACTGGCTGGGGGCTGCCCAGCTTGAGGCGGGCGATAGCTGTCCAATGAGATCTGTTGGTCTCTCCCACCGTCGGAAGCAACCCCTGGCGTCTAACTCTACGCCAATCTAGTTGTGACTTATAACCGGTAACTGTTGCTTCCCGTGTTGTGTCAACGCTGTGAAGCGAAGCTAGAGTGTCCTCTTCAGGGCGAAAGCCTGGGCAAGGATATATGGAGAATCAGCTTTTGCCAATGCAACTGACTCCCCCTCTCCACGCAGCTGATGGATCCAAGGTAAAGGACAAGCCGATACGTCATGGCACCAGCGCCGTCGCAGGAGTTGCCGAGATGACACTAAATGCAGTGACAAGTCGCCCTAGGGACTCCGTCTCCGGATTTTCTGTTGGGGTTTACTCCCGTAGCCTTTCCCATGTAAGGGTATAGTCGTAAGGCAGCGAAGGTTTGAAATCAGAGTTTACTTTCACCTAGACGGGCTACCACCCAAGGTTAACGGGCCCCATCTGCCCGAAGCATCTGGTTTTGAGGCGCCAGAAACTCGCCTGCCATCCTTTCTCCAGTTAGTTTAAACAGGTTCCGCCGGGCTTAGTAGTTAATCCACCCGTGAAGGCCTGGAGCTGGATTTGGTTGTCAGAGGCTATCACAGACGCAAGCCATTGGGGGATGTCTAGGGGAAGTGGGTGCTTATCTCCCACAACCGCCCCTGGCGATAACAACCCTTGGATCCCGCCAATTATATGAAACATTAATGTAATGTTTTAATGTAATGTAATGCCAATTATATGAAACATTAATATTCGGTCAAGGCCCTAACCTGTTTACATTACTTGAGTGACAAGGAAGACAAATATAATCAACACATCCACATGGGAGGAGGAAAAAAGACCGTCGAAAGATATTCTGTTGATAGCGGAGATTTAGAAAACCTCAAGATCGTTTATGAATGTAACGGGTGTTTATTTCATGGATGTCTAATTTTCTACCAACAGCGCGACTCCTAAAGTCTTTGTTTTACAACCGACAAACCGACAATGAAAAACTTGTGTCACGCTACTTTTCAAAGGCGTCTGAAGTTAGAACAGCAAGGATACTAAGTAGTGGAAATGTAGTAACACGAGTATGATCACCATTTGAAAACCAATCTCAATTTGTTTTCAACGCATCGTGGAATGTTACAAGCTGGTTGACCCTCCGAACCCGTGGTACAATTTATACGTAGGACGGAAGAATGTCACTTGTGTTTGCAGTACCAAGCTGACGAGGAGAAAAGAGAAGAAATCAGATACTTGGATGTGTGTTCGCTGTATCCTTACGTGTGCAAATAATGTCACTTTCTCTCAGGGCTTCCACAATTGCTGACAGTAGACAATAACCTGGACAACATTCAACTATACGAAGAATTGATGACGTGCAAAGTCTTGTCTCACACGATCTTGTACCATCCCGTCTCACAACATCATTGTCAAGGAAAACCGATGTTTCCCTTTTGCCGTATCATGCAACGAAGACCACCCTTGGCAGCACACTCTGGAAGAACACGCATTGACATGAACGTGGGTCAGCGTGGAATTGTTCAAAGCTCTGGACTTGGGATACTAATTGTTAGATGTGTACGAAATTTACCATTTTCCCAAGACAGAAAAATACCAAAAGGGCGACGAGACTCAGAAATGCATTTTCGCAGATAACGTGGATGCCTTTTTTAAACTGAATCAAGAAGGCACAACGACCGTATTTACTCAAGATAGAGTATTTGACAGAAGCCTTTCGCTACTTCCAGATGATTCAGTACAAAACTAAATACATAAAACAGGTGGATGTCTTTTGTGAGGAGTTGATTTTATTCAGTTATGAAAAACTAGACTTTGTAGAAGCCGTCGATTGTTCAAATGTCATCACTGAAGCCTACGTGATAGCCCAAGCTCGTTTAAAATTGTACAAAGCGTTACACCAATTAGGAGATCGTGTACTGTAGTTTGACACGGACAGTTGCATCTACATCGATCGTCTGGGTCATCACTCTGTCATTGAAGAAGGCCGTTTAGGAGTCTGGTCGGATGAGCACCCCAAAGATAAGATTCTATGTTTCGTAAGTGGTGGTCCCAAAAATTACGGCTATCAATACCGAGACCCACAAGAAGTGCACAAAGAGTGCAAAGTGAAATGGTTGACTCTCAATTATCGCACCTGTCAGGTGGTCAACTTTGACGTATTGATAAAGATCATTGTACTTTAGAGAGGATGCAAAATTTAAGGTGACCACCTACGAACCCCACAAGGTTGTACGTTTAGCCACACTGATAATCGTGAGTCGGCACATGCAAAACGTCTACAGATCGTGTACCAGAAGAAAGCGAGCACTGCTTGCCAATCACTACACTGTACCGTACCGACACGTGGTTATTGGTCAACATATTAAAAGTGAAAACATCCACTGTAACTATCAACACCAAGCGAAAACAATGAATCATTTCAAACAGCAAGTATCAAGCGAGAACACTGTACTGTGATCTCAGCGATTCAGTAGCACATCATGAAAACTTTGCCACTACTACTATCATACCTACCGTGGAAAGTGATGCCATGTGTGTCAAACCTGATGAATGCGAAAGCGATTCCACTCGTCACGGTAGTGTCCTGTAGTGTATATCTATGTAAATAAAACTTTAACGTGAGTGTTTCTCTTAGGTTCGATTATTCCGTGTAATGGTAATAATGTTGTTGTAGGTTTCAAACCTAAAAGTAAAAAAGAAATCACTAAATCTCTTCCTACATACCAAACTCTTCACCTACTTCATCACCTAAAAACAAATATGAAGGCAAAGCAATAAGAGCAAAATAAACAACCAAGTCGAAAACACTTCCTGGTAAGGTTACTGCTCAACACTCAGTCACTCCTCTCACACGAAAGAAGTCTTGAACAAAATCAAATCCATGAAATGCAAGACACCAAAGACAACACCTCGCATAACAACAGAAGAAATTTACAAATAAAAGGCAGAACAATTAGCACAACACTTTGCACTCTTGAGCAGCAACAGTAATCACACTCAAACCTTTATGCTACAACGACAAGAGGTGGAGCAAAATACCCACACCTCTGAAAGGACCAAATTGCGGAGATAACCAACGAGAAAACACAACTCAACTACAACTTCCTTCTGCAAGAATGGCACAAAGCGTTCCGCCACAAGAAATCAACTTTAGGGGGAGAGGATAATCTTGGCAACGAAATCCAGAAACACCTACCTGACAACATGCAACGGATTATCCTCGATTTCATAACCCTCATCTGGATCACTGGCAAGATATCCACCACCTGGAAGCAAGCCATTATAATAGCGATTCCACAGCCAAGAAAGACCCAAGATCTTACCTCATCCTATCGCCCTATTTCACTCACCAACACCATCTGCACCGTCAGCAGACTCCTACACCATCTCAAACGAAACCATCTACTCACGGAAAATCAAAACGGATTTAGGTCAAAACAATCTACTATAGACCAACTCGTCAGACTTGAAGCCGACAGCAAACTTGCTTTCAACGCACCAAGGAAAAAGAGCCACCATCTCATAGCCATATCCCGCGACCTAGGAAAGGCCTTTGACCTAGTATGGACCAAGAGGCTAATTGCCACACTCAACCAATATGGAATAACAGGAACCATTCACTGCTGGATCTCTAACTTCCTCACAGGAAGTTGAATTAAGACCCGCATAGGAGATGCAAACTCCGAAACATACACATTAGACAACGGAATCCCACAAGGAAGTTTGGTAAGCCCCATCCGCTTCAATCTTATGGTCAACAACCTATGAGAATACTTACATAGCGCCATAAACTATTCTCAATTCGCGGATGATGTTGTTGTTCGTCCGTCGAGTCGACGAAGACCACTCCAGTCATCCGTGAGTTGGAGAGGCTAATTCTGTTCTGTGTGTGAGCAGGTGGCTGGTAAGGTCAAAACGATCTACTATAGACCAACTCGTCACAGACTTGAAGCCGACAGCAAACTTGCTTTCAACGCACCAAGGAAAAAGAGCCACCATCTCATAGCCATATTCCGCGACCTAGGAAAGGTAAGGTTGTTGACCATAAGATTGAAGAGAGTGGGGCTTACCACACTTCCTTGTGGAATTCCGTTGTCTAAAGTGTTAAAGAATGGACACTGGATAAGTGGGACATCCCCAGGAAGGTCGCTGGCACGTGCTTTCCTGACTTGCCTCTTTATCTCTGCAGCTGCTATCCTGCTCGATTCACACAGCTTGGTGCCTTTGTGAAGATAGGAACGCCAAGTGACTCGATCGCTAGCTATTTGCTCTGATGAGTCAGGGTTTATGCTAAACTCTTTCAATGCAGCTTTCAAATTGTCTTTGAAGCGTTTCTTCTGACCACCGTGGGATATCTGTCCTTGCTGTAGCTCGCCATAGAAGAGTCTCTTGGGCAGGCGGTGGTCTGGCATGCGTACAACATGTCCCGCCCAGGGTAACTGGGACTCTGTCAGGATGGCGTGAATGCTGGAGAGGTCTGCGTTGGCTAGTACCTCGTCAGTGCCTAGGACTTTGTCCTGCCATTTGATATTCATTATTTTCTTGAGCCTTGTGGTGTGAAAGTGGTTCAGCATTCTGGCATGGCATTGATACACCATCCACGTTTCCCATGCGTAGAGTAATGTGGGGAGTACGGGGAGTACAACTGCCCTGTAGACCTTTAGTTTGGTCATGATGCTGATGCCTCTTCTATTCCATACATTCTCATACAATCTGCCAAACGTTGCGCTGGCTTTAGCAATGCGGAGGTTCACGTCGTCGTCAATGGTGAAACTCTGTGAAACTGTGCTGCCAAGGTAGGTTAAGTGGTTCACTGCGTTGAGGGTGGATTATGGAAAGCAGGAAATCCCAACAATAAACACCACATCACAGAGAAACGACAAAGACTGGACGACATCACTAAATGGGCGAATAAAAGGGGCTTTAAAATCTTAAGTACTAAAACTGTAGGAATGCTCATCTCTTGTCCCAACAAACGAAAACCTAAATACTCGCAACTCTGCCATCAGGGCACACCCATCCAATTCGTAAAACAAACTCACTTCCTAGGACTACTACTAGATGAACAACTCACATGAAAACCACACATCAAAAATACGTCAAAAATCACAATAGACATCAATGTGCTAAAACACCTCAAAGGAAATACATTTGGAGCTGATCAACACATACTACGTATGTTGTACCGATCATTAATAATATCAAGTTGGGACTACGGCTGCCAGGTCTACGCATCAGTCAGCAATAAGCTGATATAAAACTGGACTCTCTTCAATACAAAATTCTACCTCTATGTACTGGAACAGTGCTCAACACATCACTTTAAGAGTTACAAAAACTAACAGGAGAATTACCCCTACAACTACATAGAGGAACAAATTCTAGTAACATGGAGAGGATGCTGATATTGCAGGAGGTAGTAGATACACTAAGTAAGGTGGAGGAAATGCTAGTTTGAATGCAGTTTGGGATTTATAGTTCTCATAGATTAAATATGGAAATCAGCCATTTGCAGAAAAGAAAGGAGATCTTAAATGAGATGATTATAATAGAAATGGAAGAAGAGAAAAATATACAGACAAACAGATGATGAGAGAAAGGAATGAACCAATTGAAAAAGGAGAGGAGAATGAGAAAAGGAAGAAATATGAAGAGGAGGAGAAGGAAAAACAGGAGGAGAAAAAGAAAGAAGAAAAAGAAAGTGTAGGACAGTAAATTAGAAGTTGGTGGAGGAAACAAAAACGTAGAATACAAATAAGAAGATGACATATAAAGACCCTTTTCATGACCACTCGTATGACTCGAAAAGATTTACTCATTTGTGCATTTTTATTTTAGTCTGTTGTATAATTATGGTATGAAATATGGTTATGTTATGCATGTCTATATCTCTAACCAAGTTTATATGTCGCTATCTATATTGTATTTGTCCCTACCTAGGTAGCCGCGGATTCAGGTCAGCCACTTGCCACATCTTTGCCAGTATCGTGACGTCATCTCATATGTCCCATTCCTATCTAGTGTCAGAGATAGTCCCAGAATGTTACACTCCCTCCCATATACTGCCCCACATAGTACCATAATGTTAACCTCTCATATACTGTTGCCGGGAACAACCACGTTCTTCTTTACATGCTCTCATTTGCCTTAGGGTATACCACTACCCTACTAGTAGATATAAAACTGAAATCCATTGCTACCGTCTAAAATTTTAATGACGATGTAATGTGCGCGGGAATAACTTGATGTGTCCTTGTCCGTAACCGCCCTAGACGACACAATAATCAAATGTTTTAGAACGATTTATTTAAAGTCGTTGCATTAGAAATTTATTTCAACAACAAATCTTTCATTAATTACAGTATTATAGGATGCTACCTTGGGTGACCCACATGCTACTAACAACGTTTTCTTATCTTTTCTTATTTTTTTTTTCCAATTGCGATTGGTGATATAATGTCAAATTATTTTTAAAAATCTATGGTATGAATTAAAACTGAATTAATTTGAGTATATTCAGACAATTTTCTGTCTAACGACAAAGTATAGCAGTAATATTCACTTCCTGCGGACAGCTCCTCTATCATAAGTGGTTAGAGAGTCCGCCTTGGACCAGGGTTCGAATCCCGGTCGATTCATACCAGAGACTTATAAAAATGTTACTAACAGCTGCTTAGATTGGCTCTCAGGATAAGGAGGTTAGTGTTAGGACTGGTCGGCCTGGCGTATGTTACTAGGTGGGACATCATGCTGCATCTTTGTGGCATGATGCCTCGGTGGCAATTATGATCAATATAAACTGTCACACTACCGTAGCGATATGACTGAAATTTACTTAAAGCTATGTTAAAAATCCAAATCAGACACACAGACGGACAGACTACACTTCGCAAAACCTGGTCCATAGTAACAAACAAAAAATAACCATGCTGATATGATGTAGCGATTATAAAGGATGGGTAATTTCTACCCTACTGTGATCAGTACCTACGAAATATCATGTAAATCATTTCGTAAAAGATGATTCTCATGAACCAAATTCAGAGAGTGGCAGCTTTTAATGAATTCAAGAATTTGCCTCTGATGTAGGGCTTTAGGAGGAAACAGAAAGAAACCTTATCTATCTTCTTTTCAAAAACTACTGTGCCTATCACGACCACATTCAGAATAACTGTTGCATACAACATATCGTGATCACATTTAAAACACATGTTACGTACAATCATGATCACATTCAAAATGCATGTCACATCCAGACTATCCCAATCACAGTTATATTAAATGTTTCGTACAACCTATCATAATCACATTAAAAATAAATGTTACACACAGCCTATCTTGATCTCATTCAAATTAAATGTCCCGTGCAGTCTATCATGATCTCATTCAAAATAAATGTCCCGTACAGTCTATCATGATCTCATTTAAATTAAATGTCCTCTAAGGCTATCATGATCTCATTCAAAATAAATGTCCCGTACAGTCTATCATGATCTCATTTAAATTAAATGTCCTCTAAGGCTATCATGATCTCATTCAAAATAAATGTCCCGTACAGTCTATCATGATCTCATTAAAATTAAATGTCCTCTAAGGCTATCATGATCTCATTCAAATTAAATGTCCCGTACAGTCTATCATGATCTCATTCAAATTAAATGTTACATACAGACTATCGTGATCTCATTAAAATTAAATGTTACATACAGTCTAACAGTATCGCATTAAAATTACGTTACACACATCATATTATGATCCCTCTGTAAATACGTATTTAAATGCAGCCGATTCTGATTCCGTTCAGATCAGATATTACGTACAGCCTATTGCGATCACATTTACAATAATGTTACTTACATCCTTTTGTGATCACATTCCAAACGAATGCAACATGCATAGTAGTATGATCACACTAAGAAAACCTCCATGTGTAAAAGTTATTATCATTGTACACATGTTGAACACAGTTATGATCACATTCAGGACACATGTTACACACAGTTAGGATCACATTCAGGACACATGTTACACACAGTCAGTTATGATCACGTTCAAAATTTTTATTACCACACAGCCTTTAACGATCGCACTAAACACAAATGTTACATGGAAAATGCCTCCATTTTGGTTTATTCTGGCATATTAGTGGTATCTATAGCAACCAGATTGACAACATTCTTTGTGCCAGAAGAAAACTCGTTTCTTTACTAGAAATAGCGCGCTTTTGGTTCTCTATGGGTCTTGGCCAGAGGTAATTACAAAACAGACAAAAATGACGTACACCAAAAATTATAAAAATCGTTGAATTTATATAATTTTTAATTACTGCATATTTAATTAAAGTATCGTTTGAAGAAATTACATGTCGCAGATACTTTCTTTCAACTCCTATGATAAAATGGCAATCTAGTTTTTATTAATCTGCACAAGAAGTAGATGTTCTACCCATTTTTTCGTTTAACCGTAAATTATATCCCGGATAATGTAATCACATTGTACTCAGTACCATTTTATCTTCAAGAAGCTGCCGACGGCGAAGACTGCATAGTGATGCCATGCTTCATAATGCTAAGATTGATATTGCTTACCTAGCTTTGGACTTCTCATGCAGCTTTAAGAAAAATTAAAGAAGCATTGAAAACATTATATTCTCTCAATTATCACTGCGGATTAGACTTTCCAACTTTCTCAGATAACACCGTGATACGACTCTATGGTCTTAAACTATATAACAGAAGAAGCAAAATCAACAAGTTTTGTAAATTCAATAAATAATGTATTCCCTAAACTACGAAGTGAAAATAGCAAAAGAACTTATTGTGAATTAAATCCCATATGTTTAATTTCACACTGTTCCTGGATAGACCCCAAATACTATGTTAAATTCTCATTGTTTTTCGATAGACCCTAAGCTCATGTTAAATCCCTGTCTTCGCTCGATAGGACCAAAACCCATGTTAATTTCCCATTGTTTCTAAATGGACCCAAAACCCATGTTAATTTCCTCTTGTCCTGCATCACCCTCATATACTACCTATAGAGTGTTCCGAATGAATTCCAATCATGAATGTGCACGTGTACCAATAGTCTTGAATGTGCCAAAAGTAAAAATGAGCACTTTGTAACTCAAATGAATAATCAAGATAATAATTCCTCTCAAACTGTAACTGAACGCAAATAAAATCTCTGGTTACAGATTCCCAAAGACTAATATAAAAATAGGAATAAACAATTTTGTCTACCAGTACCTTTAACAAAAACATACGACACAATACCGTTACCAGTATGGGGGTCGGAAGATCCTTTCCAGAACATTTAGCACAATATCTTGAACTCAAATATCAGTAAACAACTTATTATGACATAGAAACATGACAAAAGTCTGGTAGACCATATAGTTTCCAAGGAAAAAAAAATGTCCTGAACTCAATTCCAAATAAACCTATTTTAGTTCAAAGACATTATTCAGATAGGCCCAAACTCCCCTATCCTCAGAATCGTACAAAGGTCAGTACACACTATAAATTAAATATATTTATCTTTCTTGCTGTGCCTCTTCTTTGTGAAATTTTGTTTCCTGTTACTTTTTTAACCATGGTGTGTTTTCAGTACTGTCTTGTTATCAAATACATGTTCAGCATACATGTATTGCAGGATAAATTTGTTATTGTTTATTGACAGGATAACCTTGTTATTGACAGGATAACCTTGATTATTGACAGGATAAACTTGTTATTGCTTATTGACAGGATAAATATGCTATTGCTTGTTGACGGGATAACCTTGTTATTGCTTATTGACCGGATAAACTTGTTAATGCTTATTGACAGGATAACATTGTTATTGCTTATTGACAGGATAACCTTGTTATTGCTTATTGACAGTATAACTTTATTATTGCTTATTGACTGAGTTATAAACATTCAATTCAGAAGGTAAACAACTGAAATAAATTAATCGAAATGCAAATGAAACATTTCTGAAAAAACCATGCATAAACTAAATTTTAATTATTAATAAATTGTTTAAAAATATATACACAAAGCAAACTGCATGTGTTATAGGAAAGAGGAAATAACGATTCAACGAAAATTGTCTACTTGTTATTCGTTCCTTGTTCACCCATTGAATAATTTATTTTTAAATGTCCGAAAGACGGATCAAATTATATTTCAATTTCCTGTACAAAGTAATTACTCCTGGGAACGTGCAGTGGCATGATTTATTGGTAAAACTGTAAGTTTGTTTGAGAATTATTATAAAATTTTTACTTGATCACTGTGTTCAGTCCTTATATTAGGAATCTACGAAATGAGTTGACACGATAATTTTTGATAAAACACGGAATTGATTAAGCTGATTTAAAAATTAATAATTCAAAGAGCAGATAATCGCACTATTTATAAGTTAAAACATCCTTAAATTCTATTACATTTACTCTATTCAAATATTTGCTTTTATTTTAATAATGTGTAAAGTGTCATATGACCAAATAATGTAACAGCGAATATTGAACCATATACACCATAGCTAATAAAATGATTAATTAGTGAACAATTTTGGTAAGGTTTAGTCTGATTTTGCTGATTGAAACTGGTTTTATTTTATATTTAATAAACCCGTGATAAACACGCCAAAATAAAGCCAAATGTCGTTTTCTCACGTTTTGCATAAAGCCGTTCTAATTACAACACTACCCTTGCTTGATTTTTGGAGGATGGTCAAGTTCCAATATATGGCCCAGACTTCTGACGTATTTCTTCTTTGCTTAAACAAGTCTCTGGACGAAAATAAGTTCTACTGATGTTAGAATGTAACAGAAACATTTCAGTGATTACGCGACAAAAGCTACACTGTTAGGAAACGCACAAAACACATAATCACGTGCTCAGGCAAGGTATCGCTATATAAAAAAAATGCTTACAAATCACAAACACAAAGTTTGAAAAGGTCCTGTCAGGCTACATTTAAAATGTGACAAATAAAATATCAATGACAGGGTCAGACGACATTTGGCATACGTAATAAGCAATGATTATATAAAAGTTGTCTATCGGGTACTATCATGGTTTGATCAGTACCCCCTACCTTTGTCACCGCACTACAAAGCAATATATTGACTACTAACATGCAATGTCTGCGATAGTCGCAATATGGGAAACATCTTATCTTTTGTCTCAGATTATTCTAACGCTTTATTAATGGATTGGTAACGTGCGTATCGTATCTTTCTTTCAATGGCTCCAATGCTAAATACTCACTCTTCTCTTTTCCAATCCTACGCCTTCCGAGTTTGTCAGATTCAAAACTCTATCGGCCATGCCTGATAAAATATGTGAAATTGAAATTATAAATTACTTATGTCAAAATCATTTGAAAGCAATTCAAGTGTTGCGTAATCCTACAACCTTGGGCGACGCGAGTATAAATGTCAAATCGCTAGTGCCTTGCTTTAATGGACTGGTCACCATAGTAGATGGCAGTCGGGCACGCGACAGACGCATTGATCTTCGAGTAACAATTTGGGTTTTAGTCTGTCTGAATCTCGCCCGCCTAGGAAGGCAAAGAAACCTAGACGTGTCATAAGTTCATTCCTCTCTCTCTCTCTCTCTCTCTCTCTCTCTCTCTCTCTCTCTCTCTCTCTCTCTCTCTCTCTCTCTCTCTCTCTCTCTCTCTCTCTCTCTCTCTCTCTCTATATATATATATATATATATATATATATATATATATATATATATATATATATATATATATATATGGGAAGATATTTCATACTACACCTTGCACTACAGAACAATCTGAGGAAAACTAGCTGAAATTTCAGGCGTTTGAAACTCTTTATCACGTGCGTCACGATAAAATAAAACGCTTTGATAGATAGAGCTTGATAAAAGCATGATGTGGAAGGAATATCACTCTACTCTTTTCCTGCCTTCCATGTACAAAGTTTATTAGGGATGTTCGCTCTTGTAAACTTAAAATTATGGCGTAGCTAGATATGAAACTAGTACATTTTAACGTTGTTTGTATGACGTCACTGTGGTGCCTAAGATCGTGGTGAACTCCGTTAGAAAATGAATATAAAATATAGCGGTAGCAACGTCCGTCGCTTTTCAAAAAATTAAACACGCTTATACACTTGAATATTCGCAAAAAAAGAATGAAACGTATGCAAGACCGTGTTTGTTGTTGTTGGATATATATGCAGGACAGTAAAAATTTAGTAAAAAAAACAAAACGGGACAACCCCGTTGAGATCTATCGACCTAAGGGAAGCTAATAACTGCTTTCTCACATACAGACATAGTCCGAACCCGAGATTCGAGCCCATGCAGACAGAGATGAGATGGCAATAATCGATGAAAGATAGCGCTGTGTACCACGAGGTCACCAGGGGCTCCTCGAAACCTTGGGAAATCTTTAACGTCTTTACGATCTGCCGAAAATTAGCCGCGCATTTTTTTCGACAAGAACCGTTTTAATTTCCAGAATTGTGTCATAGTGAAAACAAATTTATTTACTTTTCATAATGTATTTCATTGTCAGAATCTATGATCTCGTGCAAATTTTATAAATATTTAAAGACTCATTGTTATTATTATTGTAAGAATATCAATTATTGACTGAGATCTTTTTATGTGCATTTCTGCCTAATGACGATTAGATGTAGATAGGTATTCCGCTAAGAATATTGCATAAAAATATACAGCAGTCTATAAATGCGAAGTACTTTAGGATTATTTGTGACATTAACTATGTCTAAAAATACACATTTAATAAAGTTAAATTCTCGAACATTTCAAAAGCGATCATCCTTTATGTCATGTTATTATTATTATTATTATTATTATTATTATTATTATTATTATTATTATTATTATTATTATTATTATTTACGTCTCGGAAGTTAAGAACTCAAAGGAATAGTTCAGTTTTAGGTTGGTGAAAGATCTAAAACTTGTTAAGATCAAACTAACCTGAAGTCTAAAGTATTCTTAATTTTAGCAACTGCTTTAAAAAAATTCTTAAATTTCTAAAATGATTTAAATAATCAACATACAAAATAAACAGACAAATTGTGTTGCCTAAATTTAGTAGCCACTCAAACCATTTCAAATACACATGCTGAAAATATTCTTTCCTGATATTTGTTTGAAAGACTTACCGAGCACAGCTACATAACAGAAAGCAACAAAACATTAAGTGGAAAAAACAATATGTCGCAGAACTCCGTGAAGAATGTACTTTATATTGTAGACTCTTTTTATTAGCGAGAAATATGCGTATGTGCAGATGTGCTCATTGCTTCTTTCAAATTGTTAGGCGCCTGGCAAAACAAAGTAATTGAATAATTCATTTTTCCTTGATTTCACTCACACTGTTTTCATGCATAAGAATGACTCAGTGCTTCATTTTAACAAATATTTGACATTATATATATATATATATATATATATATATATATATATATATATATATATATATATATATATATATATATATATATATATATATATATATATATATCTGTGTGTTAATATTGTATGTATGTATGTATGTATGTATGTATGTATGTATGTATGTATGTATGTATGTATGTATGTATGTATGTATGTATGTATGTATGTATGTATGTATGTATGTATGTATGTATGTATGTATGTATGTATGTATGTATGTATATATGTATACATTCATGCATGCGTTTGTGTGTGTGTGTATGTAAAGAAGCAAATTGATGTCGGTCTATGAAGAGCAGATTAAGTTGGACAGGTGAACGAATAATTAGTTTATGGGGTCTGGCGCGTGTTTAAATCTACGTAACATACTAATTTGCAAATATCACTGTCATGGAAGCATTAGTTATTTATTAAACCTTCGTCTATTTAACTCGGAAGGATAAGGGTAAGCTTAGGATATGTATGGGAAACTGTCTTTTCTGAAAGTTATTGGGTAATTTAACTAAAGGAGGCTTGATTCCACATGAAAACTCTGGGTTTACATATGCTCATTGCAACCTTTTGGATCAGTCGACACCATTATTTTCTGCAAGAGAAAACAAAAATTATAGGACTTCGAGTCGAAATTATTAGAAATTCACTCTTAGTTAGGCTCAGAGGATTTGGATATCAGGTAAAATCTACGAACACAATTCTGTAGGTGAAAGCTTGAAGAGACAGTGTATTTTGTATCCGTCTCACGTAATTTCTTGATATCAATATGACAATTTGTGATTTATATTCTTTTATTTTTTTTTATAATTTATTTGGTTAGATTCGTAGATCAATTTTCTTGTTGTGAATACAACTGTGTGAATACATCTATATGAATCCGTACAATGATATACTTTATATTAGTTTGATGAATCTTTTGAATGGATAGTCTCGATTATTATATGTAAAATGTATCTAGAATTTTATGTCTTATTTTAGTTATATGAGTTACGAGAATCCGTGTAAATTTTCCAATTTAGATAATTCCATGTAGCCTAAAGACATGATGCGTATTGACTGAAATTAACGTTGATAAGCCATGTGAAACTGATACTGTTAAACCATATAGTGAGGTTTCATGTATGTCGGAGACCTGAATGTGGGATACCTAACAGAATACCCAGGTTGCCGTTTTGTTTACTTTTGAAAGGTGAGATCGCTTCCACGGGATGTATCCACGTGAAATATCACGTACTTAGAAATCCAAAGTGATCATAGAAAGCTGGAAGGTTTGAAAGAGGCGTGATACCTGAGAATTTGAGAAAAAAGAAAACTGGAAAGGACCCAGACTTTCAAGCACAAGGGAGTCAAAAGAACAGTCGCAGTGAATTTGGACTGAACCAGAAACATAAGGATATCAATCTGTACAAGGCCGTGATGTCGATCTTTCACTCTATTTGATGATGAATTAATTTTATCACTTAACAAATAAGCATATTTGTGCTTGAAATTCGTTGAATTTAATTAAAAAAAGTGCATCTTTCAAATGTAATGTATTATCACAATTGTTTATGAATGTTATTGTTTATGAATTGTTTCTTAAATTTTATGGTTTGTATCTTACCGGGGTTCGTGTCATTTTGTTTTGTATACATCTGCTCAGATCTATATTTATTCCGCCTATAAAGTTTACATTTTCTATTGATATTTAATCGCTCCATGCAATTACACTATCGGCGATTACTCACTAGATAACGATAACCAAACCCATACAACTCACCCCAACAAAGCTGTGGGAGTTTGCGACTATATATGGAATATGGAATAGCCATCTGCAGGAAAAGTGCTGAATAATATTCTTTTTTATTTCATTTGTTGTTGACCTTTCTGCACAGATGACGTTAGGTCGAATAACATGTAATTAAACCCTAATGGAACATGGATTTGCAACTTTTAACAAGATTGTGATTGTATTTCTGCTTACACGCCAGCTGCAAAACTCGATATCCTATCGATGCCAACATTCCACACGCAAAACCCGATATCCTTTCACTGATAAATACATATAGTGCATAGAAGTATGTTTGGAAAAGTATAGTGAACAAAACTGCATTTTGAAATATTGACATGTCTTTTAGACTTTTCTGGTCATTCAGACTCAGTTTGCCTGATTTAGGCCAAATCGTCTGTCTGTCCTCCTTCCCAGTATAGTCATAAATGGTCTGTCATGTTAAATATGCATGAATGAGGATGCGACGGTACAAGATTATGTGTATATTCTTTAAGTTTTTAATACATAGCCAACTACAAAAATTCTGCACCACAAATGGGTCAGTCATAACCAAATGTGTTTTCCTTGTTAAAGAAAGTTTACTATTACTATTATTATTATTATTATTATTATTATTATTATTATTATTATTATTATTATTATTATTATTATTATTATTATTATTATTATTATTATTATTATTGCTAGTAATAGTAGCGTCACTAGTAGTAGTAGTAGTAGTAATTGTAATAATAGTAGCACTGTCTTAATGTTTGCCAAAATGTCTTTTTAAAATTCTGATCAATTCTCTCTCTCTCTCTCTCTCTCTCTCTCTCTCTCTCTCTCTCTCTCTCTCTCTCTCTCTCTCTCTCTCTCTCTCTCTCTCTCTCTCTCTCTCTCTCTTTCTTTCTTCATCTTTGTTAGAATATAGGCGATATAGACGGTTTTAAATTTTCCTTACTGAATTAATATAATGAAACAACAAATAAAATTCAATCGTAATCTATGTTTCTTTGATTTTAATTCCAGATCAATCCAGTATTTAATGACGTTTATTGAATTCATTAGGTGACTGATGCTATGCCAGTACTCTTAACAATTACGTTGTACAACTAATTTTACACCCGTACTTTTAACAATGATTAAATTTATACCCGTACTCTTAACAATGATTAAATTTATACCCGTACTCTTAACAATGATTAAATTTATACCCGTACTCTTAACAATGATTAAATTTATACCCGTACTTTTAACAATGATTAAATTTATACCCGTACTCTTAACTATGATTAAATTTATACCATACTCTTAACAATAATTGAATTTATACCATACTCTTAATAATGATTAAATTTATACCATGATCTTAACAATAATTAACTTTATACCATACTCTTAACAATGATTAAATTTATATCCGTAATCTTAACAATTATTAAATTTATGCCGTACTCTTAACAACGACTAAATTTTTACCGTACTTTTAACAATGATTAAATTTACACCCGTACACTTAACAATGATTTAATTTATACCCGTACTCTTAACAATGATTAAATTTATATCTATATCCGTACTATTAACAATGATTAAATTTATACCCGTACACTTAATAATGATTTAATTTATTTCCGTACTCTTAACAATGATTAAATTTATATCCGTACTCTTAACAATGATTAAAGTTATATTCGTACTATCGTACTATTAACAATGATTAAATTTATACCGTACTCTTAACAATGATTAAAGTTATGCTCGTACTATTAACAATGATTAAATTTATACCCGTACTCTTAACAATGATTAAATTTATACCATACTCTTAACAATAATTAAATTTATACCATACTCTTAAGAATGATTAAATTTATACCATACTCTTAACAATAATTAACTTTATACCATACTCTTAACAATGATTAAATTTATACCATGCTCTTAACAATAATTAACTTTATACCATACTCTTAACAATTATTAAATTTATACCATGCTCTTAACAATAATTAACTTTATACCATACTCTTAACAATGATTAAATTTATACCATGCTCTTAACAATAATTAACTTTATACCATACTCTTAACAATGATTAAAATTATACCATGCTCTTAACAATAATTAACTTTATACCATACTCTTAACAATAATTAAATTTATACCCGTACTCTTAACAATGATTAAATTTATACCATACTCTTAACAAAAATTAAATTCATACCATACTCTTAACAATGATTAAATTTATACCATACTCTTAACAATGATTAAAATTATACCCGTACTCTTAACAATGATTAAAATTATACCCGTACTCTTAACAACTACCGTGTGGCCGAGTGGTCTAAAGTGTTCTCCGTTACGGATCACTGCCATCTCACCTCTGCGTTTGTTCGAGTCGAAGATTCGGCGAATGTGGATAGGTGAGAAAGCTTGCCAATAGCTTCTCGTGGGTCGGTGGTTCTTTCCGCGGATTTCCCGGTTTCTTCTTCCACCATTAATACTGGTCGCCATTTATCATGTACTGAAAAATGGCGTTAAGCCCCACAACAACAACAACTAACAACTTAACAACTACCTAATATAATTCTTATGCTCTACCGGAACTCTTACCTACTACCTTATGTGAATAATAAAGTTATACCTAGTTCACTAGACATCAGTATTACGTGACTATAATTTTGTACATTGTAGTCCTAATAGCTACATGTTAGGACTTTAATATCATGTACTTAATTTTTATCTCATCAACTACATGTCATGACTTTATCATTATTACCTGTAATCTTAACAGCTATATATAGTAATAAGAAAGAAATAAGATTCATAAATGACTTGTCCATAAAGAATATACCCATAGTGAAGCGAGATATCCGGGCAAGCAAACTTTGAAACAATAAGAGGCAGTTATGCATGACAGCAATTAAAAAAAATACTGATTAATCCACCTTAACCTGTTTGAAAATAGGTATGTCCTACAAGTTTTTCAAAAATATATACCTCAAACGATGTATATTATATAAGAAAAATGTATACCTCAAAAGAGGTATATAATACAGGTTTGTCAAAATCTATGCATCAAAAAAGGCATATTATACAAGTGTCAGAAATGAATAATTTCAAAGAGGTTTACCATACAAGTGTCTCAAAAGGTAAACGTTTGAATCGGTATATCATACAAGTGTGTCAAAAATGTATATCTCAAAACAGGTATATCATAAATGTTTGCTAAAAATGTATACATCAAAAGAGATATATCATACAAGTTTGACACGTCAAAAGAGGTATATGATACAAGTTTGTCACGTCAAAGAGGTATACGATACAAGTTTGTCAATATTGTTTACCTCAGTAAACCTTAAAAGGGTATATCATGCAAGTATGGCGAAAATGTATGCCTCATAAAAGATTTAGCATACAAATGTGTCAAAACTGTGTATTTAACAAGAGGTATATCATACAAGTGTGTCAAAACTGTGTATTTAACAAGAGGTATATCATACAAATGTGTCAAAACTGTGTATTTAACAAGAGGTATATCATACAAGTGTGTCAAAAATGTGTATTTAACAAGAGGTATATCATACAAGTGTGTCAAAAATGTGTATCTACAAAGAGAATTTGAATACCAGACTATTCAAGAACATAATTAAGTTTCTGGCCAGTCAAAAGAGTCAACCAAAATCGTGACCAGTCAAAAAAGTACATGTCACAACAGTCAGCTTCATGGCCAGTCAAAAGAGTCCATATTACACTAATTAGCCTTATAAGTGGCCTTATAAAACTAATAAGATTAGTGGCCAATCAAAGGAGTCTATGTTACAAAAATATTCTTGACCAGTCAAAAGAGTCTATGTTGCACTAATTAGATTTGTGACTAGTCAAAAGAGTTATTACACCAATCAGACTCTTGATGAGTCAGATGCGACCCTATAATAGCTACCAGCAACTGGCACCGTCGGCAAACAATGCAATGGGTGCCGACCCAACCCACCCGCCTGATCATTCCTCCTCACATTCGGCACCCCATTTAACTAAATGCCCTATGCAAACGCCAATTTCGTCTGAATTTCGACCCAGATTCGTGACGAGTCAAAAGAGTTTTATTATACTAATTCAATTCGTGACTAGTCGAGTTATTATTACACTAATCAGATTCGTGACCAGTTAAAAGTTTTTATTACCCTAATGTAATTCGTGACTAGTCAAAAGTGTTATCATGAAACTAATCAGATAAGATCATAAACAGTTCAGATATAATATAGCAAAATATGCGTATAATTTTAGTCCATTTACTGACTTCGATCTGTTCATGTCTACTTATCTTTGTGAAGTCAAGGACAAATGAGACTATTTTTTCTGAACTCTATTTGATATATCAGTAAATGTTGGAGTGAAAGGTATTTAAATATTGAAGCAAACGGGTAAAACTTAAAAGTAAACTGGATTCAGACAATGTCTTTACTTTGTCATAGCATTTATTAATTAAATTTGTACATATCTAAGAAGAGAAATTCACGCTGAGGGCATCTCAAAACGTTTGCCATCCAAGTAGCGAAATATGTATCAGAAACAATATATAGAACCAAAATACAAACCTTTACTTGATGACCTAGAACAATATCCATAATCATGTCACAGTCATTATGTTACATACATACATACATACATACATACATACATACATACATACATACATACATACATACATACATACATACATACATACATACATACATACATACATACATACATACATACATACATACATACATACATACATACATACATACTAAAGAAACAATTTTAAATTACCATATTCTGATTTTAAACCTTGTATCAAAAAGTATCTACGTCAAAAGTGGCAGGTATCATGGGATGATGCAATCAATAACAAACTTCATGCCATCAAACCAATCTTGGGAGAATGGACTCCTTCCTACAGAACTATTCGTAGGGAGGAGGTTGTCATTGCAAGAATCAGAATCGGTCATACATACATTACCCACTCACACATACTAAAAGGTGAAGATCCACCAGAGTGCGTTCCTTGCAATGTACCATTTACTGTTGAACACTTTATGACCACGTGTTCCGACCTGCAACCTACGCGTGATAAATACTATAATGTACACGACATGCAGAAACTTTTTGATACTATTCAAATCACTAGTATTTTAGATTTCCTAAAGGAAGTAAATCTTTATTTTAAACTGTAACTTTTTATGACCTTACCCAAACTAATTTTTAACTAATACCAATACCAACTATTATTTACATTTTTTCATCAAGATACATCATTTACATCTCCCGTTGATCGTGAACCAATATCTTTAACTGTTACCAACATTTACCATTTTATATTTATCTACTGTGGATTTTTTACTATATCGCTGGTCGATATTGAACCTTTTTACAAATATGACCTACTGTATGGCGCTAAATAGCCTAAAAGTGCTGGTGCGCCGTTAAAATTTAATCAATCAATCAATCAATCAACATACATACATACATACAGGCATGCATGCATGCATGCATACATACATACATACATACATACATACATACATACATACATACATACATACATACATACATGCATGCATGCATGCATGCATGCATGCATGCATGCATGCATGCATACATACATACATACATACATACATACATACATACATACATACATACATACATACATACATACATACATACATACATACATACATACATACATACATGACAACATAGACAGGTAACTTTAATAACATTTAACAAATCTTTCACCCTTTTTATGCGAACATTCACATAACATGTCTGCTGCACAAACACGTTAACTCTCGACGTCTGTCAAGATAGCAAGGGCATATACTAAAGGTCATGTGCTAGAACATTTCTCTGCAGGGGTTACATATTAGAGCGCAGGTTTGTGCATTGTGTCACGAATAACATGATGCTAGGTGTAAAGGGCATGTAGGTAGGCGGGACTAGTTCCAGATACATGCCACTTTAGCTGGTAGGTAACTGCTACTCAAATTTTGTGTTTGTGCGCAGAACAATATAGTTCTTTAAGGACTGTATAGGTAAATCAATTGATTTTGTTTCAGTATTTATAAGATCAAATCAACTGATTATTATTTATGAACGTCTCAGTAAGCATTACATATGGCAAAATATTGGAGATCGTTATAAAGGAAGAAAAGCTTAGTTCTATATGATTATGAATAGATTGTTATATCAGATATATTCTGGAATTAAAGACGGAGAATTGATGCAAACAAAACAAAATTTAAATAAATGAAAGCTTTTATAAACAAGTGCATACCTGACAAGAAATTTCAAGCGAAATATGAGCCTAAAATTGGTTCAAAAGTAGTATTTTATTCGTGGTTGCATATTATTATTATTATTATTATTATTAGAAATCCATGGAAACAGCTTGACCATGATTACAAGAGCCCCAGAATAAGGCATGCTTTATCGCTATTTTAGTTATGTACCTTCGATTTACCCCCTAAAGGTAAGCTACTCGTCATTCATGGCCGAAGAAGACCTAGTTAGAAATAAGTATAACCCTCCAGAGTAAGTACCATCAAATGATCACATAATTTGCACACTCGTTACTTCACGATTTGCAAATATCATTTTATTTTAAAACAGCATAAAGAACATAACGAACTGAAACAGAAATAATCGAAATATATCAGAAAAACTGAAATAATGAATGACTGAAAGACAACCAAGATGGATTTATTTGATGACGGGATGTCAACTATAAGAGGTCTAGTTGACGGGACGTCAACTGTAAGAGGTTTATTTAATGACGGGAAGTTAACTGTATGAGGTTTAGTTGACGGGAAGTCAACTGTAAGAGGTTTATTTGATGACTGGAAGTCAGCTTGAGAGGGATTTTTGTGCGACCCAACCAGACAAACCACTTATAAATTATGGCGGCAGTTGAATCATTTCAAGCCTCTTGAAATTTTTGGAGTGCATGAAAAAACGTACAGTTTAATGGATCATAGAAAATGATAAATATTTTTAGATGAGTATAGGATTCAACTGTGTCAGTTTTCACTGCACGCAGTTCATCTATATACATTTTCAGAGAAGCACAGTCTTTTCTTCCAAATTTATTTGCATTCAGGGTCATCTTCCTCGATCTGCTTGCTAGACTCCCTTTTCACATTATATTTTTTTCAAAAACTTATATTGTTTTTCAAATCCTTCCTTGAACACTTTATGTCATCAATTGCGCCTTCAAACACTTGCTTCTTAATTTTTTATGACTATGTTCACCCGACACTCTATAGGACTGGTTCAAAATACAGTAATATGACGTTGTATATACGATACTACACAATACTAATTCAGTATACATTTCTGTCACTTTGTATACATAACAATCCTCAGGACTGGTTCAACAAATGTTCGTATAACTTTGTCTCCCTGATAATCTACATGACTGGTTCAATATACAGTGTCGGTAGTGGCAAAATGCACTAAGTGCATTGCGTTGATACCAATAAAACATAAATTTGATCTACATCCACCTTCTTTCTTATTTATGACAAAAAACGGAATCCATAAATTTTGTTTGAGATGAATATTGAATCTTCAGATTCGAAGATCATCAATCATTCATTTAAAGCAACACAATCGTGTTGTCCTCCTTTACTAGTGTCAAACCGCATTCTACGTTACCAATCAAGCCTTTTAAAATTCCTCGAGCGAGTTGTAAGAAATTGGGCTATCAATAAAATATTTTAGCAACGTTCTTAAAGACTCCATTGTTATCGATTGAGTGTTGAATCCACGACAGTGAAGATTAAGGAATACTTTATAATGAGCAACGGGATGATGCAAGGTTCTAAAGAAGGGCATGAAGTCAGAGTTTCCTAACAAGCATCTATTCATAGTGGTGAAAACTGTTAGACTAAATATGCTAACCTTGATCTTTTCTCTTTTTGTCAAGAAAAGACATGGCTTCTCGCCGGTACCTGCAATCGTTTCTTTTACTTCTATTTACAGAAGATGAATTTCATAGATGAAATTAACACTTCTTCATATTATTTTGTTGCCGTTGCTATCAGTTTCGAAACTGTATAAATAAAATGTATCTTTTGGTTTAAATTTGAAGAACAGCACCTGTTTAAGTTTGACCCATCTTAACCAATCTTTCCAAAAACGGGATTACTTTTGTCTCTCCGTTATTAGGACCATTTATTTATTTATTTATTTATTTATTTATTTATTTATTTATTTATTTATTTACTGGCTGCTTAAATTTATTTATTTATTTAATGGCTGTTTTAATTTATTTATTTATTTATTGGCATGCTTCAATAACGTATTGACTAGATATCAGTCTACTTTATATTTATTGGTCATCTGTGACGTGAATGTATATTTCATAAAATATTATAAATATAGCTGATATGGGTAAACATAGTAGGTACGTTAAGAAAAAGAGTCTGATGAAAACTTCATTCTAAAACATGTACAAACTGAAGATAACAGCAGGCACTCCGCCAGCTGGAATGCTAATATTAATATATTTACTCTAAGGTTGAGATTGAAAATATTTTGCTTATATTTTCTGCGTTAGCAAAAAAAATGCTGAAATCTTACAGGCATATAACAAATATGTATACGTTTTAACGGAAGCAAACGCTCGATTTCATCTTTATGCAGTTAGTTTATGGGATTATAGTCCAAACTGGTGGAGAAAAACATTTAATTCAATTATTTGATTAATACACACAGCACGGAAGACCTGAATAACTATTTTCGTATGACATATCGGTAACCGATAAGAGAATCACTATATACAGGGCTTGTGTTCCTAAACAACCCTAGGGTATGCAGGTTTATGAGGGACTTAAAACATGTGGGTTGTATTCCTACCATCGGACTGTAAGAAGCAAAGCTAACGGTGCTCAGCTGACGTAGCAGATCACACTGACTAATGGTACACAGCTGACGTATCAGATCACACTGACTAATGGTACACAGCTGACGTATCAGATCACTGACTAATGGTACACAGCTGACGTATCAGATCACTGACTAATGGTACACAACTGACGTATCAGATCACTGACTAATGGTACACAGCTGACGTATCAGATCACTGACTAATGGTACTCAGCTGACGTATCAGATCACTGACTAATGGTACACAGCTGACGTATCAGATCACTGATTAATGGTACACAGCTGACGTATCAGACACTGATTAATGGTACACAGCTGACATATCAGATCACTGATTAATGGTACACAGCTGACGTATCAGATCACTGACTAATGGTACACAGCTGACGTATCAGATCACTGACTAATGGTACACAACTGACGTATCAGATCACTGACTAATGGTACACAGCTGACGTATCAGATCACTGACTAATGGTACTCAGCTGACGTATCAGATCACTGACTAATGGTACACAGCTGACGTATCAGATCACTGATTAATGGTACACAGCTGACGTATCAGACACTGATTAATGGTACACAGCTGACATATCAGATCACTGATTAATGGTACACAGCTGACGTATCAGATCACTGACTAATGGTACACAGCTGACGTATCAGATCACTGACTAATGGTACACAGCTGACGTATCAGATCACTGACTAATGGTACACAGCTGACGTATCAGATCACACTGACTAATGGCACACAGCTGACGTATCAGATCACTGACTAATGGTACACAGCTGACGTATCAGATCACTGACTAATGGTACACAGCTGACGTATCAGATCACTGACTAATGGTACTCAGCTGACGTATCAGATCACTGACTAATGGTACTCAGCTGACGTATCAGATCACTGACTAATGGTACACAGCTGACGTAGTAATATTACTATCCTGAGTACCTTCGTTTTGCAAAACCTTTTGATAATGCTTAGAATTTTTTATTTAGATTTTAGATACGTAAATAATGCACACTAATATTTCTTGCTAAAATGTAACTTTTTAGAACGTTTATGACCAATAACACAGAAGAACTGGAGGAATAATCGTCCTATGAAAAATTCTGCTTCGTAGAATTCCTATTAATATCGGTATACCGAAAAGAACAAAGCCCTGAATTATCGTTTAACCGCATATTTCCAAAATGGTTTCAGGTATATATTATACGTTTTCCTTTTTTTGTTTTATATATTAATGCATCTGTAAACTGTAAAACCGTACTGATCAATGACGTTAATGATTGACTACAATTGAAGATCGTATTATAAGTTATTAACCATGAATTATCAAATTATATTTTCAGAAATTTACCCAAGAAAGAAAATGCTTAAGATGCATAGTGCTCAATGCAACTAATGCCAACGACAAGATAATAACATAAGAGTAAGAAATGGGTATTGAATTTGAAACTAGACTGCAGTATTGAACCCAGACATTGATTTATCACACAGTGTGGATGCTATAAAAATAACTGTGGAATGTTGCTGTGTTGATCAAAGTACAATTTATTTATGACCAAACGAAAATCATATTAGCAATAAAGAAAATAAAATCTTACGGCAACGAGGGACCAGATTAAAAGCTTTTTCTGAAAAGGAATATGTGCAAAATTGGTCGTATTGATTTTGTTGAAAATATAAGTGTCCAACTGGTAGAACACTTTTAAAGTTTCATTCCCTTTGTAGGGATGTATGATTGATGTAAGGGAGAGGAGGAGTTTAAAATTATTCTTGTGATGTATTTAATTTACAATATCTCTCTCTCTCTCTCTCTCTCTCTCTCTCTCTCTCTCTCTCTCTCTCTCTCTCTCTCTCTCTCTCTCTCTCTCTCTCTCTCTCTCTCTCTATATATATATATATATATATATATATATATATATATATATATATATATATATATATATATATATATATATATATATATATATATATATATATATATATATATATATATATATATATATAAAGATAAATATGTCTATATATATAAATATAAATATAAATATATCTATATATATATAGATATAGATATATATAGATATATATAGATAAATATATTTATGATCATTTAAGAATTTGTACAGCAAAACGATTTGTACAGCTAAACAACCAAATGCTGTGAAACTAAATTTGTACACAATTATATTTAAGAAAGAAAACATAATATGTGAAAAATAATGATTCGTCTATCTATCATCACGCTTCAGTAAAAACATGAAAACTAAAATTAATACAGAAAGAGTATTCAAAGGATTTAATGAAACTAAAGGAGATAACGTAATGTGTAGATACAAGGGAAATGACGAAGTCAATGGAAATAATGTAACAGGTAGATATGAGTGATATGTAAAGTGCAGGAATGATGTTGCTAGGGAGATGTAATATGGATCTGCAAAGGAAATGATGTTGCGAAGGTAAGTGCAAAAAATGGTGTTGCTAGGGAGATGATGTAATGTGGATCTGCAAAGGAAATGATGTTCCGAAGAAAAGTGCAAAAAATGGTATTGCTAGGGAGATGATGTAATGTGGATCGGCAAAGGAAATGATGTTGCGAAGGAAAGTGCAGGAAATGGTGTTGCTAGGGAGATGATGTAATATGGATCTAAAAAAGGAAATGATATTGCGAAAAGATAATGCAGTATGTAGTATACAAGGGAAAGTTCGTTGAGAAGGGATATAATGTAGGATGTAGATATGATATGTAGATAGGATTTGAAGATGTAAAGGGAGATAATGTAAAGTGTGACATATGAGGAAAATGACGTTGCGAAGAGGGATACTATAGGGTGTAGGTACAAGGGAAATGATGAAACGAAGGGAGATAATGTAAGGTGTAGTCAACAAGAGAAATAATGAAGCCTAGTGAGATAAGGTAATGTACAGTGCGTAAGGGATATAATGAAGCCAAGGGAGATAATGTATTGTGTAGTATACAAGGGAAATTATATTGTGAAGATAGATAATATTATTTGTAGATGCTAGGGAAATGATGATGCAAAGGGAGATAATTTTGGTTATAGAATCAAGGGAGAATATGTTAAGAAGGGAACTAATGTCAGGTTATCATACAAGGGAAATTATATTGCGAACGGAGATGATGTAAGGTGTAGAATGCAAAGGAAAGGAAATGAAGCGAAGAGAGACAATGTATGGTGCAGTACAAGGACGATGAGACTTAACACTTGCTACACGCAAATAGTTTTCATCCATTGCAAACGTTCAGGACAACTCCAGATTATGAAGTTTTGCCAGATTTGTAACATTGAAAATAATTTTCTTAACGCTTGTACATTGCACTCAGTAGGAATCTGAGAAAGATGTTATATCATCAGAGAATTTGCTATAATAAAATCTGGGACATTATGAAGAATAACAATTCGCAACAAAATGGAAAAAGCACTTGAGTTGCTATGATAGAACATGATGGGCTTGTTGGTGAGATCCAACCAACCAAATAATTGTTCATTTCAGGGTTGATGCCGTGCAATCTTATAATTAATGTATACATAGTAAAGAAAAGTTGAAAACAGATGGCATGTAGACGAAATATTTGATTTGATACAAAAGATATAATAATTGTGGTATTCTATTTATGTTGTTAAAAGTACAATGTAGGGGAAAGACAGCAAGGAGCACAGCGTTCTTCCTCACACCAATCATCTAAACATGTTAGTACAAACTATTTTAAAGCTCTTTTGACAGAGACTGCCACTGAGCACAACAGCTGATGTTCAAAGCGAACAAAACAAAGAGGGACATAGTCTGTATTAATGGCTTGGAGGATGATATTAATTTTCAAAGTCCACATCTGATAAAACCTTGATAGTAGTCTTTTGCATTTGTAGTTTTATTAATTTTATTCGTTTAACTTTTAAAATTTCTTCAGTCATCGTTTCCTTTAATTACTCAAGATAGTGCTATATCATTGTGATACATATCTGTCTATCCATCTGTCTATTGTATGTATGTATGTATGTATGTATGTTTCATTTCATTCTTTTTAATCCGTGCCATTACAAATTGTGGCTTAATATGTACATAAATACTTCCGCAGTAATTTTGAATTAGAAAGAAGTGTATTGCTATGCTTGCTCATTTGCTCGATAATTACAAGATTTTACTGCTAAAATCTCTTTGTACAAATGCGTGACCTTTTTTCATGCATATTACATTTCCGATAGAGGCAGCGGATTGTGTAATTTCATATGTTCACATGTGGTTAATCATTCTTTTGGTGCTTAGGGTCATTCTTCAAAGAAAGCCAGCTGTTAACGAAGAATTGAAATATTTAATGTTAAATAAAGTGGAATACCCTTCAAACCCAAGCTACAATGCTTAACTGGCTAACTACACTAATTATTTCGTTTGTGCTGTAACGAGAACTGTAGTTGTTTGTGCATTACGCCGAATCTTTCCTTTTACTATGTACAACACGAAATAAGATGACTCTCCTAAAAGATCTTTTGTAACATGAAAAGGGGTGCAAAGTCATGATATTACGCGAGAAGGTATGTGCCGCATCTGTGTTACTTAATGTATTATTTATCACGATTTTACTAATATATGTATATATATATATATATATATATATATATATATATATATATATATATATATATATATATATATATATATATATTTATCTATCTATATCTATATTTAATCTTTATATATATATATATATATATATATATATATATATATATATATATATATATATATATATATATATATATATATATATATATATATAATTTTGTTTTTCAATCAAGCACATGGTTTTGAAATTTTGATTGTTTGTCTGAAGTATCGAGTTAGATTTAGTGGTTTTATCGAATCAGAATTTTATGCCAAATTAGAATTCCTTTGTAATGAGGCAAATTGAAGCCCTTAAAAGGGCTGTTATGTCGGCAGCGAGAAGGTTACACGGCGCAGTTCTTCTCTGCATACTTCTGCCGCTGTATTCGATTTTCGTAGGTTTTGTCTGGGAATGCCCCAGATCCGTAGACTTTTACTAGTTGAATGCGACAAAGATCGTTAAGTGGTGTTTTATTGTTGGCTTTACCGTAATAGTCAGTGAGAATCCCCCTTCCGAATTGCCATTATTGTGTCCTGGGTTTTCTTATGTTTAATGACCTCCAGCCTATATATTTAACTGCACTGAAGAAGTTGAAGAGTTTTCCCCTTCCCCCGTCAAGTAGGGTTGTCTCAAGTCCTTTATTACAGTAATCTTGTACTAGTTGTGCTATGCTGTCTCGTATTTTCTTGTTTCCACTACTACGACCGTTATATTCACTTCCTCAGAACTCTTTGCATTCACCTCAGTTTCTGTGTTTTCTTCGTGTTCAGTTTCTGAGAGGTTTTCTGAAGCGGATGTATCCATTTGTGTGCTCGCGTCCATTCTGTGTTGCTGCCCAGTTTATGAAGAAGTTGAAGATAACAGCTTCTGAGGTGCTTTAAACGTCTTTGGGGTTTCTGGTTCCTTGTGATTAGTTTCACAAATATTTTTCTTTTTTAATTTAGAGACAAGTAGCTTGTTAAGGGATAAAAAGACATACATACACACAAACAAAATTAAACGTATACTTGCACACAAACACACAAACACAAAAATACACACACTTACGTGCGCTTGCACTTGCATAGAAAACCAAAGAAAATCACATACACCAACATATACACAAAACGATGGCGCATGAACACAAAGCAAAAGTACATACGCATACGTACGCGCACGCACATAAACACACAAAGACCAATACATACACACTCCAAGCGATATATGTTATCTTAGAATATAAACGAAGATAAAAATATATATTGCTTACACCACAAAAAACTATCCAATGCACCCCCTCTACCATCAATTATATAATATTCACTATCCAATATAAGAGAAGGAGATAAAATCTGATAAAAAAGACGATCACTTACACTACCAAAAGTACGGTGTTGAAAAATGCTAGTATCTAATTATAGTCTTTACTGGTAGGAAATTCCTTTGAAAAAACTTAGTTTATTTGTTAGCAACAATTTATAGAAAATTCATATGGACATTCCACTATCCTTTTATAATTTCATTTTCTAGAAAAGTCCTAAGAACTTACATATTGTCTATTTATTGCCACAATTTGTAGATAATGCCTATGGAGAAACCCATGTCTATATTAATAGCCTCAAATTTCTAGCTTCAATGACGTCACTGTACTGGACACTAGGGCAGTAATTGGAAGTGTTACAAGTGGCTGACCTGAATACACGCTGCTGTAGGCAGGTTGGTAGGTAAAATGAATCTGATAGGGATCAAGGGAGTTATATAGGTACAAACAAAGACCAATACATACAGAGACAAGTACGCGCACGCACTAAAACACAAACAACAATACACACACGTGGGCACACGCACAAAAATATAAACACAGAAACACATACAAATATACCAACATACGCGCGAACACATACACACAAAAGCAGAAACACAATTACACGATTGGCAGCTTGATCAGCCTCTCTTTTCTGGAGATCTGGTTAGCCCTGAAAAGGGCTGATTTTTTCTGAGCTCCAGATGCACCTGTTTTTTTGCTGCACCTCTCAAACTGGGCACTACACACGCACTGGCAGCTGCAATCATGCTCCCAAGAGATTTGTCTTGTTGCGATTGCTGTTGACGGATGATTGGCATCAAAATCCCAGTTTTTAATCTCAAGGAAAGGGAAGACTTCCCACTATCTTCTATTCGGTACCCGGAGTTGCTGAGGTCTCCTTATATAATGCGTACTCTGTCTTGTCATCTCTTCCTGAAAGTTTTCTATCTGGTGGACAGCGGCTCTTGGTGCTGGTGGTAATGGCTGTGGTTGTGGTGTACGTGGTGGTGGTGGTAGTGGCTGTGGAGGTGTTATCACCATGGGCTTGACCTCACACGCAGACCTAAGTATCAGTTGAGACAATATATCTCTCTTTACCTCTTTTTCTTTCATCTTTTTCTCTCTTAATCCTCTTTGACCCTGGTATTTTTCTAGAATGTCTCTATGGACGACTCGTCCAGGAGGCGCCTGGCATACACCAGGTGTATCTGATGAACAAGATTGGTTTTGTAGCCTGCTAATTTTCTTTGTGTTTTCACGTTGACGATGGGTGGCCAGACTGACTGACAATAATTAAAGTCGTCGGCTAACTTAGAGCTTTTGTGACTAGTTTATGCTCAATGACTGACCTTTTTTAATTGGATTTGTTTTGGAATGATACCACAGAAACACCGAGTTTATGTGCGATATCCCTACTTTTCAATTTTTCGTCAGGAAGATGTCAAATTATGTTCAGTTTGTCTAGTGGACGTTACCTATCCCCAGTAGTGTGAAAGACACCTGTTCAATTTACCTAAGTTCCGAGTTGAATACTGCCTAATCTTGCTTTTATGTAGTTTGAAATTTGTGTACTAACGTACTTCCATTGTCAAAATTATGTCAATCAGGTGGGTGTCAGCAACCATGTGATTTTGGGTTCACGCATCGTTAGTGTTAGTTGTTAGTTTTGATTTCGGGGAGTCGAAAGTATGGAGGCCTTCGAACGAGGCTTTTGATTGCCATTATAAGTGCCTCTCGTTTAGATAATGTAGTGGGGAAAAAGAAGGGAGAGGCGGGTGGGAAAAGGGGATTCTTGATGGAAAATCTTTCAACAGGAGAAACTTGTTGTTGCTAGGATTCCAACCAAGTGTTAGCTAGTATGTTTCCACTAGCACCTGTTTAAGTCTCATTGTCGTAGTAGGAGTTGAGAGTGCTGCTAGTTTATTTTCCTAACACCTGATTTAGGCCATTTTGTTAGTTGGGGTGGTAGAAGAGGGTGTGTGGAAAGGAGAATTGAGAATTTCGCTGAGGGCTAGGGTCAAGTAACGTCAGTTATTTTCTAGCTCTCATGCACACAAAAAGTAATCTGAGGGCTATTTGTGAAACATCATTTGCACCACGGGCCGTTTGCTTTCACGATTCCACCCAGGTGTTTGCTAGTGTGTTTTCCCTAGCACCTGTTTTGAGCCCTTGTTTTAGTGGAAGTTTGACGGCAAAGATAGCGTTGTAACAGAGGTGTCTGAGAGTAGGACGGTAGAGTGAGTAGAGTTGCGGGCCTTGTGGCTATGAGCTTCCGACAAAGACACCTTCTTACGAGGTGAATTTGTCACTCGCTTTCTTGCTTATTTGCCTGTCCGGTGAACCAGTGCTTGCCCAGATGTGTGCCAGAGCTTTTACAGAGAGGTGGGTTAGTGCTTGCCCAGTTTTGAAACCAGAGCTTTCATGGGTATCTGGGAATGAGCCAGAGCTTGCTCTTGTGTGGGCGAGTGGTAAATCTAGGAGAGAGACAGGGTTGGAGTTTATTAATTTTGGATGGCTAGTGCTTGCCCTGTGGAGGTACTGGTTTGTTCGACGATTGGAGGCGCAGTTTCCAGTCCTTTTTCTGGTCTCCCTTGTAGGCACTCCCCAGTTGTTCCTTACTTCTCTTGTGTCTTCCTAGTTCTGATTTGATTGTTTTATTCACTCGTCAATGTAGAATTGATATTCCGCCCTTTTCGTTTGTTAGTGGTGGAATACTTAGATGTTGGGTAGAGTTGGCGGAAGAGTAAAAGTGTATGTACTCATAGACACACACAGATATATATATATAGATACATACATACATACATACATACATACATACATACATACATACATACATACATACATACATACATACATACATACATACATACATACATACATACATACATACATACATACATACATACATACATACATACATACATACATACATACATACATACATACATACATACATACATACATACATATGCTATGTACATAGTTTATAATTTTACTTTTTCTTAAGCTTTTAATTGTGTTTTTTCTTTGCTTGGAACTGTTGGTGACCATCTGCGGATCTGTCTACCCCATTTTTATGGGAACATTTCTATCATTTCCTTTTGTTTGTGGTCATTTTCCTAATAGGACTCGCCTTTGAGCTTAGGATTAACGTCGTATGCGCTCTATCGGGCATGTTTGATGAGTTAATGTCTGCACAGCGGACTGATAAGTTTTCCTGGCGTAAGAATAACATCCCCAGGCTTTAAGTATCTCAAATAACGCTGCTAAATTAACCCTCATGTATCGGTTCCATGCTAGCTAATTGGAATGCTTTCTTAAGAGGGATAGGATTTAGTACACAATCCTCTTAATTTTAGAATAGGTATCCAGTCAAATGCAGTCTTGAGTGGGAATCGTCCCAGCACAAATTCAACTTAAGCCGGATCGAAATCAAAAGTGAGTTGTAGGTGTCAAACGAACCAGTAAGTAATACCTGTCGTAATTGGTAGGCGACTATGACGTCCCATCGGGTCATCTGGTATTTAGACGGGTGGAAATCATTCCACATCGCCGTGTAGGTTCGGCGGTCATAGCGAGGAAAATGGCGGGAATTGGCTAGGAAGCTGGCTCGAACACTATGGATGTGACGAAAGCCCTCAAACGGTAGTCCTTTCTTAGTTTTCAAATTTAGTCCAAATTTCCAGTTCACATGTCATACAGGTGTTGACATATATCTACCCATTCTTAATTAGTAGGTTATGGTTTGACGAAGCTTTGTGATTTTGGAGGAATCAAGTCCTGTATTTTCCTCACCAACCGTTTTCTCCACATATGCTGTCTTAGCTGGACTCTTCCTTGCTTATTGTCTTGGAACCCTAGGTGTTATATTTCTAACCGATATTGATCGTGGAGGTGATTGCGGCGGCAAGTCTGGTAGTTGTTGTTTTGGGGTTTTCGTAAGTGCGCTTACGTGTTTGCATCTTCTGCGTCTGAGTTCAGCGCTTTTTCCCTTTGGTCCCTTAATGCTTTTTTTTCTCATATCAGGAGAAGAGTAGTCCTTTGACTTGTGCCCTAATGCTCCAGCCTCTAGAAATCGTGAGCCCAAGGTCTTTGAGTGTGTTCAGTGTTGTGGCGGGGAAAAAAATCCGTCGCTAGCGTCATTCTGCTAATTATGTTCTTCTAATTTTAAGTATTGCTGCTGACTTGGTCAGACTGAAGTGTTATATTATGTGAGCTTTCTTGCAGGCTATTGGGTTAGGTACCCGTTTTGTGTAAAATGTTTTTTTTTCGTATTTCTTGAACGCTATTTTGTGGGGTTGTTTTCTTGATGAATGGATTTTCGGATTGCATATCGTAAGATATATTCTTATCTCCTAAGGTGTAGTGATAGGTCTCCCGTCAACATTAGTAATTCGTCATTTGATGTATTTGACAGTAGTCCTGTGGATATCTTTATAGTGTTATACTGGATGATGTTTTGTTTTCAGAGAAAGTATTGATATGCCGAGTTGTATATTTGGCATCCGTAGTCTAGTTTGGATCTAACGAGGGCTTTGGTGAGCATGAGTTTGTTTGTTAGCTCTTCGTGTTATTCCATTTAGGTGTTTCGACAGGTTTAGGTCATGTTTGCATTTGTCTACAAGGTCAGTGATATGGTGCTTCCACGTGAGGTGTTCGTCGAGTATCATTCCTAGAGAGTTGGTTAGCTTTACAAATGCGATTGGTGATTTAGGAGGTGTAGTGATGGGTATTTGATTTGACGTTTGTTTCGTGGTGTGAAGAGTATTCCTACAGTTTTTGTCATGGATATTTTGAGCCCCCATCTGTTCCACCATTCTGCTATTGTGTTGGGACTTTTTTGTATCTGGTCTGGATGTAGGATGGTTTGTTTGGGTTACCAGGTTTTCATATTCATCTGCGAACTGTGATAAAGCGAAGCTGTTGTCTATATATTAGGTGAAGTTGTTGACCATGAGATTGAAGAGTTTAAGGCTTATTACGCTCCTTTGTGGTGTGCCGTCGTCTAGGGTGTGTATATTATGTGTTTTGTCCCCTATTCTGATTTTGATTTGTCGTCCTGTGACAAAGTTCGTGATCCATGGATGTGTCCTTCCGTTGATTCCATAATGGTTTCGTTTAAAGATGAGTCATTAAGTACCTACTAGATCGAATGCCTTTTCTAGTTCTATGAAGATTGCAATGAATTGTATGTTAGCCTTTCATTTTGCATTGGAGACTAGTCTGATGTCCGCTTCTAGTTGGTTGAATTGGTTGATGGTGGATCTGCTTTAGGTTTCTGACAGGAGGTTGTTTGCCTCCAGGTGGTGTTTGATTCTGTTTGTCACCATGATCTCCACGATTTTGCATCGAGGTTGTGAGGGGAAATTGGTCTATATGGTGTTACTAATTCTGAGTCCTTACATGGTTTTGGTATCGGAATGATTATTGATAATTTCATGATGTTGAAATTTCCCGTTTTCCATATCTGATTTATCAAATCTACTGCTACATTTTGAATATTTGGTTGGATTTGTTTGTACACGATATAGTCGATGTTGTCGTTGTCTGTTGCAGTTGGTATTTGTTTTGGAGGGCTCGTTTACATTCGAAAAGTGTGAACTAGTCATTTAGTGGTGAGTTGGTGTTACTTTCTTCTGTGGTTTGGCCTGTGAATATATGTTGGTATTTCTCCTCTAAGGTTTGTCTTCGTCACATGAATGTTTGGTTGTGATTTTTGCTGCTGATTGCTTGAGTTAAGCGATGTTGTGCTAATACGTCTGCACTTTCCTAGTTTGTTTGTGTAACCATGCTTTTTGGTAAGGAGGGCCATTGTTGATTTCTGGTGCGGAGGATTACGTTTTGTAGCTAAAGACAAGATATATCTAGAATGGCCACAAAAGCATCGATGTACTTTTTCATCGGTTTTAGAAGAGTCACGATTACAACTCACTAAATGCTCTAATGGATATGCAAGACTGCGTTGATGAAGAAAATACACACAACATTGTCCACAGGCCATGCAATCTGCGCATTGTAATTTCATAGAAGTGTAATGTATGGTCTGGGCATTTCTTCTCATAAAGACAATGATGTAGTCTAACAAAGCCGGTAATCCACACGAATCAAACTATTTCACTACGGTCTTTGCCTTCTAGTTCCCAATTGTTAGTACCTAACTGTCCGGTGGCGTCATACATGGTCAAATACGATCTTAAAAAGAGTTGTAAATATCTATCAAAATTAGGTTCTAATGGACTGGTACACTATGTAGTGTTTAAACTCTAATGGATCGTCAGTGAGGGCTGCATTGATAATGATGCCAAAGATTAAACGTTAGGGTAACTATCCTTGCAACGGATGAAGTAAGATTTTGGATCTGTGTCTAGCGGAAATGGTCCACACGTCTTATCAGACACTTGGCGGCCGTTCTGCTCAAAGTGTGACTGATGTTTCCCTCCTTAGGTAACAATTCCACGCGTGGCACGTTGAGTCTGACTTCTTTGTTGATGTATTTGTATTCGTTGGTATGAAACATCAAATGAAACACGGCACTGGTTTAATTTAGTCATAACGGATATCAGCAAATACATTTCTTGCAACCACACGTCTAAATGCAAATGATTTATCAGTTCTAGATTATGTCCTTGCAGACAATTTTACGGTCCTTATAGCCCATATTGTGATATTGTGAGGATCGTCATCTGCACTCAGAGCTGTGTCGTTAAGCGTTGCGCAGCCTGCTGTGTCATGTTTCCGTACCATGCATGCATCATATTAGTGTTTTGGTTATTTTTCTCACGTCCAGAGATTTTACAGGTATGCTCGGTAAAGGTATGTGTGCTACTGATGACTAATTTGTTATTCAAGTACAAATCCACTTCTCTGAACAAGGAATACGTGAAATTGATGACGAGAGCTACTCTTTCATTGGCTCTCAGAACGTTCTCTTCCATTTTGATCATTTTGACTTTCAGATCGATATAATCTTTGAGCCGTCTTTTGATTTCATTTCGATAGGAGCTAAATTCATCAAAGAATAAACGAGATGAAATTCTACCTATTTTGATTTTTACATAGTTATCATGGTGGGTGGCAATGCAAACAGATCCAGTTCCGATTTGAAACAGGCACAAGACTCTGTGCATCATTTTTCTTCTTTTCTGTGGTTTAATAATCGAGCACGTCTAAGTATCAGGCGATTCTTCTTTTCTTGATCGTCTTGCAAGCACTGGGGGTGCGAAGGCCTCCGGAGGAGTGTCTTCGTCGTCTCCTTCTTCCTTGTCCTTGCTGAGCATCAGGGAATCAGGAATGCCTGACTCGGTAGCGTCTAAAGCTATTATAGGAGTTCCTCGTTGGCCCAGAATGTCTTTGTCCGTCTGAAGAAAGACATTTCTGCCTATTCTCAAGAAAGTTTCTTTGGGCTTTTTGTCAATGATGAAATTTTGTAGAAATTCTTTGCCTTGTGTCAAGCGACATCTATCAATGCGAGCAATCCTCATGTTATGATCGGTTTCAAGACTGAAGCCACCGAACGAAAAGCTAATTTCAACATTTATAAACAATATCGTCGCTGTTGAGCGACACCTTGGTAAACAGGATACATAACTTGCACGTTGTCACAGAATCGTTTACGAAAATTGAGTTCGCTTTCCTTTTGGTGAACGTGGTTGGTATTTGCAACTTCCATTTCACTGGTCGTGTCAAATTCCATCTTGAAAGGAATGACACGCTGTAAATGTACGAAAGCGAATCCCACCATGTTGTACTTCATCACATCAGATCACAAATATCAAATTTAGTACTAAGTTCAGTTCTACTGGGGGACGAAAATACTGGACAAAATAAAGTTGTTGGTAATGGATGGTATGTTGAGTATGATTGAGGTCTCCACTCAAAATGTCAAATAATTTACAACAAACAGCGCAATTAACATGTCAACAATCGTGTCCACCAGATGTTGACCATGAAAATAATAAACCTGCTGAAAAAATCAAGATATATATGTACCACGGAGTACTGGAGGACACTTTTCGTTTCTTAAAGGAGTCTACAGTTGGGTTTTGATTCAAGTATTGTTGCACCTAGTCATCCAGAACTTCGACCTCATACGTGTTTGCTTTTCAGTGATGTTTTTGATCTGTGCAGGATGAATCACTTCGACCGAAACCATTATCCAATGGGTTTCGTGATCCAACTGGATGGCCTGAACTAATTTGGCTGTGAAACAGCGTTAAGTATAGTGGGAAAATACATATACGGAACTTCACTGGGTACCGTTAGGTAAAATTGGATGTTCATAATTCCAGAGTTATTCTGTCCGAGTGTTTATTGGCGGTTAGAGAAATGTATGAAAGAGGATTGTTGTTTTTTTGGTGGTGACTGTTGGGAGGGTGACTGACGTTAAGCGCAAAGACTCCCGTTGTTACCGTTTTCAGGTAAGGATTTGGAAGAAGGTAATTGAAGCATCTGATCAGGAGGATGGTCCACAATTGTTTGTCTCCTTGTTGCAAAGTCAAAAGAACCAATGACACAATACATTACACAGACTTGGCAGAAATAAATGGTTTGCGTTTTTTCCACACGTTATCCAAACCACACCCAAAACCCAGAAGGGTTGCTTTTGTAGATCTTGCACAGAAGTAGTAAGAAGGAGTGGTCACTGCTATAGTGGTGAAGGAGTGGTCACTGCTATAGTGGTGAAGGAGTGGTCACTTCTATAGTGGTGAAGGAGTGGTCACTGCTATAGTGGTAAAGGAGTGGTCACTGCTATAGTGATTGAGGATGTTTTGAAGGACATGATGGTCACTTATCTTTAAAGTTGATGACTTGCGAAGCGTCGATTCAAGAGTAAAAACTTGGTGGTTATCCTTTCCAACATACGTTGACTTCTTTGGTATGTCCGAAAACCGATTGCCACTCTTTGCAACACCATACGATACTTTGAGGTGGATGATCGATCAAATGATGTTTATGTTCGATCACGCGTTTGACAGATTCGGTTTTGCCTGAACTGATAGGTCCAGCAATCATGATGTTAGAAGAGATTGCAACGATACAAGGCCTCCCAAATGGCACGATCGAAATTTTCGTCACTGACTTATAAAGTGGATTAAGATGGAGTAGTAAAAGCAGAGCTAGCCATAATGAAAGGAATGTCACTTTAACAGGAAGAAAAGAGCTTTAATACTTTTCTCAGGACATGTTTATTTTAAACAAAATTAAAAATAGAACACAAAAGACAAAAATACATAAAAGCAAATTGGTTAAGTACATTGATAAAAGCACAAAAACGATCAAAGGTGAATATAAACAGGTCATGTTTTACAACAATTCTGGCAGCGAAGATGTGGTGTCCTAGGGACAGTTTGTAATGTTCTTAGAGTCTATACACTTGGCACAGTCATAAAGGAATCCTCCTGGAATGGTCATACAGAGATGTCTATGTCAGTGATGTTCCTGTGTTGAGTGGATTGGTTTTTCTCGGTTTCGGTTTCTTCTTCTAGCACTGTGACAATCACAGATTTAAGTTCACTCTTTCATTAAAATGCATAACACAAATCTTTGGCATAGTTTTACACTTCTTTCGTCCCAGATTCGAAACCCAACCTTTGCAAGCTACGTACATCTTGCAAGTTAGGCTGTAAGTCACAAGTTACACACACATTTTCGAAATCATCTTCAGTGACTAAAAGTTGACGAATCTTCTTTTTTTCCGCAGGTCTCGAGAAGTATTGAGATGAAAGCGCAAGGTGTTTAACAGAATAAGTTTTTCGTGTGCATCTAAAGATACCTTTCTCATGTTCTTTGTGATACGTCACAATACAGATCATACAGAGCCCACACGAAATTGGCTGATAAAAAAATCCTAGAAAACATGTCACTAAGACACACACCACACAGCGACCAAAATTCTTTGGATACAGTTCTCGTAAGAAAGCGCTGGTAATTGAATACTATCATTGGTTTCCTTCCACGGTAACTGTTGTATCACTAATGATAAATGTCGTGGCATGGTAGCAAGCTTTTATACCATCTTTTGTTTAAAGTAATAAAAATAATATCCTCCAATAGCATCGTCTATATTAGTAAATGAAGTAATGTCCTCCCATAACCAGACTGAGTTTTCCTTGGAAAAGAGCATAGTTTCAAAATGGAGAAATTATTCTGAGTTTGCATTTCACTTGTATCTCGATAAACTCTCGGTAATGTGCTTTCTGAACTTCACAGGCTAACCACGAATGTTCTCTTATAAAGTACCCGTCAAGAGATGACTGAAGTCATCGCCACTAAAGATAGGTAGTGACAGTGCGGAGACCATACAGCAGGCTGCAGGTAAGAGGAATATTTATGTTCCCACTGGTAAACTGGATCACATAACTTTATCACCTTCGCCCAAGTACATAAATCCGGCTCTGGCTAATTCTTCGGTTGTAGAACCTCCCAGATATTTAGACCACTTGACTTGTGAAGGTTTGGAATTCACTTTCAAAGTCGCAGTATTCAGAGAAACGCACAGAGAACGAATATTCTTCTTCACAGGTTCATTTTATCTATTTCATCTATGACACGGTAGTATTTTTCGGTCCATTAGCAGTCGTTTTTAGTGTTGTTTGCTATCAGGTATTCATTCGTGAACTTAAAAATGGGAATAATCAGTGTTAAGATTTCTTTAAGCTTCGTGTTTGTTGGTGAATCTAATTAAAGTCTTAAACATCTTCTTACAAAGCACGATACGCTTTATTTAAATACGGGCAATATTCTATGCTGCTCTGTAAGCAGTGTTAATTGCATTATTTATCTACTTGACTCTTATTTAGGACACATTCTGCATTCATTGCAATATTTCTGGAAATGGATGTGCCTGTTCATTAACTAATATAACTGGTTATTTTTTCTACTTTTATTAGATGGTATGACATTATTATCGGCATTCATAGGAGTATTTTATTTGTTCATTATTTGCCACATCAAAATTTATAGTAATATGTATTCCTAAATTATTTACCACGTCAACATTTATAGCAGTATTTATTATCACTAGGTAATAAAAGACATGCTTTTTTCCCCAACATAATCGATAAGTCAAACTTTGAATCCGAAATTGGATTAGTCATAATGTTTTTCATTGAAATTAAGTTTACAAACGACTTTGTTGCGGTATTTTCACAATGGAAACAAACCGCGTTATATATGTTATAGTTTCTACTCAAACACCTAAAGTACATATTATATATGACTTTTTCCGTAGATTACTTTTATGTACTGTTGCTTTCTGGTAAAACAAAAGTCGGTACGTCTAGTTGATTATTTATTTTAGGGAATACAGTAGGACAAGGATTGTGGCAGGGATATTGTTTTGCCCTGGAGGGCGTACAGTATTATTTTAGAGAATACTGCAGGACCAGGATTGTGACAGGGATATTGTTTTGCCGTGTATGTATGTATGTATGTATGTATGTATGTATGTATGTATGTATGTATGTATGTATGTATGTATGTATGTATGTATGTATGCATGTATGTATGTATGTATGTATGTATGTATGTATGTATGCATGCATGCATGCATGCATGCATGCATGCATGCATGCATGCATGCATGCATGTATGTATGTATGTATGTATGTATGTATGTATGTATGTATGTATGTATGTATGTATGTATGTATGTATGTATGTATGTGCTCATTTTTAGTTTATGTTAAGTTTTAAAAATAAGAACAAAAAAATTTAAAATATTTTTTATTTTGATTAAAAGAAAAGAGAACAGTCAGGTATTGTACCATTTCTACTAAATAATAATAATAATAATAATAATAATAATAATAATAATAATAATAATAATAATAATAATAATAATAATAATAATAATAAACTTCCGCAAACATCTCTAATACCACTTTTCTAAAAGAATAATTAAGTTCATTCCTATAGATACAAATTATGTCAAAGAATTAGTATCTTAATGGAGTTCCCTAATCCATTTCTGACGAGAGGTCGTTATGAAAGCAGCTACTTTGGTTATACTAAATGCTATAATTACTTATGTCACAACACAAACAGAATGGGTATTGAAATGAAATAGACTGCACTATCAGGGCAACTTCAAAGTTGGAAATTGAAATCGAAAATTGAATATTATTAATAAATCACCTAAAGCTTAAATAAGTTCAACTCTATCGTCTTTTTCCAAATACAAAGCAAAAAAAATCTATATAAAAGATTTTGTATTAGTTGTGATCAGAAGCTCATGTACAGCAAAGATATGAGTTAACCTTCCACTTCAAACGTTGTTTATGTTTATTTGCACAAGGTGATATTATTCAGGTGTAATTTGTAATTACATGCTCAACAGACCCTGAGACCAAATGCAATGTTCAATTGGTTTTCAATTGATTTGTGTTTGAATTATCTGCAAACAAAAAAAAGATCGTTTTCCATTAAATTAGTAACGACTATATTACAAAAATATTATATACAAATCGTGATTCGGATCTGTTAGAAGCATACATGGCTACACAATGCATGATCATCCGAATCCTTTTGAACCTTGTTTTTGAATTGATATTTTCTATACGAAAAATCACAAAATCTTCTGATAGATGCCCATGGGAAACGTTTCGCCTCTCGAACGAGGACTTGCAGAAGGTTTGTCAGACACCAGTAGTTGCACTCAATCATAAATATGAATATATTTTAATATCTTGCTCTGAAATAGACAAATAGCAGTCATGACTATGGTTGCCATCGTATGTCCGCTTGCCATCGATATGCTTACAAAAACTAATATAGCTTCTATAGATTTGATGATTTGTTCCAATTAGATTTCTTGCCTGCTTCTATAATTAGGAAAACAGTACAAGTATACGTTTATGTATGCTATAAGCTTTCAAGTCCAACTCCAAAGTTTGTGAATTTCATTCTTCTGGTAAAACTTATATTAAAATATTAACCTGGTTGTCAATATTCTTTACAATAAAGTCGATAATAAGAAACAAAATGCCAAACCTGTCTTAACTAATATGCAAGTTAGAGAAAACGTACAGGAAAAAGAACAGTGCTTTGTTGATATCTAATATCAATACACATTCTTTTCTATATATTATGCATATGGGCTTATGTTATAATGTATATTTCTCAGTTTTTCTTCAAAACCAGCAACAAAAAAGAAAGAAAAACAAACAATGCATGCTCGCGGTCTCGATACTGGCATAAAATATTTAATTTATATCGTAATCCACTTAGTGAGAACCTACGTATATTTCAGTTCAATATGTTTTGACCTAGAAATCTGCATTGTGTGACATATACTTAGTTTTACAAGCCTATGAACTCGGGTCGTACATTTTACTAATATAGGTATTGCACCAGAAAGGGAAACAAAACCAGGGAATTGTAATATATATCAAAGATAGCCCAAAAGAATTTTCAAGATATAGTGTCACTGTGGATTTTATTATGTTACAAATATGCAGCAATTATCAGGCAACAATATGCTTCATTCTGATTCAATTGGGCTCCGAGTGGTCTAAAGCGCTGTCCGTTACGGATCACTGCCATCTCACCTCTGTCTGCGTGGTTCGAGTCTAGAATTCGGCGAATGTAGATATGTGAGAAAGTTTCTAGTAGCTTCTCGTGGGTCGGTGGTTCTTTCCGGTGATTTCCCGGTTTCTTCCTCCACCATTAATACTGGCCGCCATGAATAGCCTATCGTGTGCTGAAAATGGCGTTAAGCCCAACAACAACAACAACAACTGATTCCATTAAACTATATTAACAGAAATCCATATATTTCGCGTATGACATACGGCTGGATCTTAAAACAAAGTGGAATACTAAAATCTCATTGACAAAAATATAGAAGATCAATGAAAATATTTTTTTTTTAATTAAAGTTCTAATTTATGTAGTTGTAATCATAATAAAAAAGACTTCCTGATATTCAGATTTCATGACATTGAGATTTTCTGATATTCAGACTTCATGACATTCAGACTTCCTGATATTCAGATTTCCTGATATTCAGATGTGAATGATATTGCAGTCAGAGGTCTGATTAAAACAGTACGGTGAAATATTGTTTTTAAAAGACTTTCTGGCAAATATGATACCTCTTTTTCTGATATATTGACATAATTATACCCGATTAAGCTAACTAATATGTTTTCCGAATACGCATTTTAAAAACAAAGCAAAAACGATAAATACGATTTTGATTTCACTGACTATTTAAGTTAAGGTTATCCCACTTGGCATGCTATTTACCAGTCGTCGTTTCCATAATATACGTAAGTCATGCAAATTAATGTATCTTGATAAGTTCATTTTGATTACCAACCTGATTGTGATAAAGTCATTTTTAGGGGTCGTCGATACAACTTGAAAGAGTCAACCAGACACGTTTTGCTGGCACAGGTGTAATGAAGGGAGAAACCGGTTTGGTTTCCAGTCTTTCGTAAAATGTTACATATATTATGTGCTTTGATGGAAAACTGCGATAAAAATATCAAATGCATAATAATTTAAAAAGACAGGTCAAGATATATCAATTTCACGATATTATCGTTGAATGCAATACATTCAAAAATAAATATCAGGACTTATCGTTTGGGTTAGTGTCATGCAATATATCGCCTGCTAATTGCATTGGCATTATTTAAAGAATTATTTAAACTTCAGTATTTTAGATTATTCATGCATCAATTGTTCTGTTATGTTTAGATTCGAATTGAATAATTTCCTTGTCAGGTCTAATTTCAGCGATTTTGACTAAAGAAATATAAGGTCAAAGATCAAAGTCACTGTAGCCAAATCAAAACAAGTTTCTGCGTAACATAATTTTTTTCATACCACTGACATGGATCAAAGTTAGTGGGAAGCTTTCAGTTGGGTAGGAAATTATTGTTTCGATTACTGGATGAAACAGTCAAAACTGAAGATGTATGTGACTGAAAATGGAAATGTGGTCTCCGCACAATACGTAAAAGTTTTACATCTTAGACGGGACTAGACTGTGGACATCTTAGAATAAGGTAAAAACCTATGGATTTGGAGATCAAAAGGTCAAAGTTTTAGGTCCATGCGGCTGAAAAAATTGTGTTTCTGCTTTAAAAATGAAGTTCTTGACCAATTACTTGCAAGGGAGTGAAGTTTAACCTTAAGTTAACGTAGATGGCTTGCAACAAAGGTATAAATGCGAATTATTGAGTAAGCGGTAAACTGTCAAAGGTCAGGGTCGTTCAGACTTAAAAAAAAAATGAGTGTTCTAGATTACATTCCTTGACCAAACTCTTTAGCATGACTACATTTAGGCTGACAAAGAAAAGTAGCTAATATTTGGGTTTAAAAATCAATGAGCACCATCAGGGTAAGTATGATAAGAAATAAATGGTTACAGAGGATCCTTATATACGTTGCGAGTGTATACCGTGATGTTCCCTGTATTCATTGTTGTTTATGCGCTAGTGTGAGCTTATTTGCTATTTATTTGCTGTGTACCTGATATATTTCAAACAAGATTTTTTTCTTATTTCATAACTTCTTTCTTCGCAAGCTAATCTTTCGCTATGTTTATGAAAGTGGTCCGTACGTTCAAAATCCATCCATCATGAAAGTAGACCGTACGTTCAAGTCCATCCATCATGAAATTAGACCGTACGTTCAAGTCCATCCATCATGAAAGTAGACCGTACGTTCAAGTATATCCGTCATGAAAGTAGACCGTACCTTCAAGTCTATCAATCATGAAAGTAGACCGTACGTTCAAGTCCATCCATCATGAAATTAGACCGTACGTTCAAGTCCATCCATCATGAAAGTAGACCGTACGTTCAAGTCTATCCATCATTAAAGTGGACCGTACGTTCAAGTCTATCTAATCATGAAAGTAGACCATACGTTCAAGTCTATCCATCACGAAAGTAGACCGTACGTTCAAGTCTATCTAATCATGAAAGTACACCGTACGTTCAAGTATATCCGTCATGAAAGTAGACCGTACGTTCAAGTCTATCTAATCATGAAAGTACACCGTACGTTCAAGTATATCCGTCATGAAAGTAGACCGTACCTTCAAGTCTATCAATCATGAAAGTAGACCGTACGTTCAAGTCCATCCATCATGAAAGTAGACCGTACGTTCAAGAGTATGCAACAGAAAATTAGTCTGTACATTCAAAGACTATACATGAAGAAATTAGACCGTATATACATGTCCGTGCATCATGAAAATAGTCAGTAATTTCATGAAATTAGTCTATTTGTTTACGTCTATACATCATGATATTACAACGTAATTCAAAGTCTATACGTCATGAAATTAGTCTTTAATTTCAAGTCTATACATCATGATATTGCAGCGTAATTTCCTGTCCATACATCATGATATTACAACGTAATTCAAAGTCTATATGTCATGCAATTAGTCTTTTTTTCCAAGTCAATAATCATGAAATTACAAATTAATTTCAAGTCTATACATTATGTAATTAATCTTTTATTTCAAGTCTATACATCACAACGTAATTTCAAGTGTATACGTCATGCAATTAGTCTTGTATTTCAAGTCTATAGATCATGAATGTAGACCTCATGTTCAAGTGTACACACCATGGAATTAGTCTGTAATTTCAAGTTTGCATATTATTAAAATAGTCTGTAATTTCAAGTTTATACATCATGAAATTTGAACGTACGTATAAATCTGTGAGTTGTAGCTTATTGACAAATCGAAGCTCCTAAATGTATAATTTAAGGTACTATCCACTGGACAGTTAATTCCGGATCAGATGGTACAGGGAGTAAATACTGATACAATCAAGTACGCTAACCTATAAGCGGACATGACCAATAAAAATTATTCGGCAAAAGTGGTGTGTGTGTGTGTGTGTGTGTGTGTGTGTGTGTGTGTGTGTGTGTGTTACAGCACTTGCCTTCAACTCACAAAATAGAAAATACAAGTCCAGTATTTGTTATAAGAAATTAAGTTTATTGTGCATGAAGTTGGTAAATGGAGATGAATATGCTTTTCCTGCTTTCCTACTCCTTGCAAATGCAATAAAAAAACATTTACTGCAACTGCAAATTACAATGCCGTCACCAGCGCACTATTGTTCTGCATGTATGCATTGATTCAGTTTACGGTACATTTAATACGAATGACTTAATGCCTCATATATTTATTAATTATCCATCTAGAAGGATAGTGGACCAAATAAATCTAAACACAAAGCCATCACTGTGTAAATCAAAAGTAGATAGCAGACAGACAGACAAGCATATGGACAGAATGATAGACGCAGAAAAAATTATACAGGTTGATGACCTATAAAAGGTACTCAAATACATTATCATACAGTTCAGAGAAATATGCAGAGTACATATAAACAAAACTGTTGTTTTAACTATATAATACATTTATTTACCTTATCATATTGGACAAAGGTCAAGTCACATTTTCCTTGAAGGAAAAGAATCATCAGGTACCTTTCGAGTGTTGACACGACTAGGCCCCGTCTCAGCATATATGGCTGGTTAGGACTTAGTAGTAACACCCTGGTGTTCCAAAAGATATGCTTTGGTGTGAGTATCTCTTGTCCACCCAATAGGTGTTATAGGTCTTTGAGTTTTGAAATTAATAAAGATATATAATTAATTTGGTCTGGGTTATTCTATGTTTTGTTCATCAAATTCTCTAGTTTCCTTATCCCAAAGAAGCTTGGTGAGGATATACTCCGTTCCCTTTGTATCGGCTGGCAGTGGGCCTGGTTTCTCATTGTTCAAGGTTGCCTAATTTGCTAAATATATGTAAATGAGAATAACAATAATTGCAACTGATGACTTTATTTCACTCATCAATGAACATTAATTACATAAAATAATAAAATATCCACTTCTCCCTAATTAAAACATGAATATATAAAATTATAAGATATATGATACTGATATATATATATATATATATATATATATATATATATATATATATATATATATATATATATATATATATATATATATATATATATATATATACATATGACTAGTTATAACCTATAAGTTCGTATACATTTTGTGCTCGATATTCGAATGCTACCTTTGGAAAAATATGACAGGAAACGAATTCAAACCTTCAGCAGGGTAGAAAGATCTGTTTGGTCTTGCCTTGAATTCCACCTTTTTAAAACTTTTGATTTGACCTAAAATAACCCTCGGTGCACTTCACTTGTTTATTTAACCCTAGTGACGAGTCCCTATATTACACAACAAAGTCTAAAATCAGGGCGGAAGACGCATCGTATTACACAAACACTTGTGCTCTGCGGGAACTAGAATAATTAAACTTGAAATAGGAATGCGACATGAAAAGAGATATGTTAAAGTGAGGCCTCTAAAAGTTTCCTATTTTATCACGCTTACTTTTAAGTAACAAAGGGTCGATGAAATGGGGGAGGATCTGTAGATAACTGGTGTAATAAAGTTGTGCGAGAATCTGGAAAATTGACAGTTAGTATCAGGCGACCCAACAATCTTAGGGTGACACTAGCATCACCTATCATGCCAGGAGACACAAATGAAACAAGTACTGTTTTATTCAGCACCATACCCGATCCTTTCTTCTCTTGTATGTGTCAAAATGATTTTACACACTGGAGAAAGATCAACTCTTCTAACCGTATGATCCAAATTGTTTATTTACAAGAGCCAATATGGACATAAAAAAAATCGTTTCGTTAGATATCTTTCTTCAAATAAAATCCTTGGTTTTCTAAATATTGTTTCATCTTCGATTATTTACTTTTTCACACACAGTTTTTCATGGCATTTTTTAAATTATTAACTTTATTGGTCATAGACCTGAAGCTGGTCATGGACCAGTCATATCTTGTTATATTTTCATCTCTACTCCTACTGACAGGAAAGTCATATGTGAAAAAAATTGTTGCGTCTACTAGTTCCAAATGGATGTTTCTGGCTTGGGGTTTTGACCAACATATATCCTACGATTCCTAGCTGAACTTGAGTGAACATTGTACTAATCGTACTTCCGGTATGGCCTCTTAAAATCGATACTTCCGCTGAGTGAATGATGATTATGGCATAGGACTTCTACCAAACGGATTCCAGTGATGTCTACTTTGTCCAATATTAATACGGCGCCAAGCTAACATCCATTATGTGTACCACAACAGCTAATTTTAAAATAAATTTTAACGTGGAAGAATATTAGAGTTTATACTTGACATTTAAAACAAGGAAAAAATAGTTTTGGTGGCGCTCACCAGTTATTATGTACTTTTGAGAGAGTGATGTATGTAAGGTGAAGTTGTTTGCATTTTAAACATGCACAGTGGAGAGAATGTTGGCATACCTATATACTACTTTCATGCAATGTGGATGAAATTTCTTTGGATATTGTACTTTTGAAAATTTAAAATGAGCTTAGGACACTGCGAACTAAAATGACTGCTCCCTTGTGCTCCAAAAGTCAACCAAAATTTGTCTAAAGTACACTATTCTTGGCAGCTATTAAAATATGGAAAATGAATTTTGCCAAACTAGATAATACCAGCTTCTAAAAGTGCAATGACCGAATTACCAAATACATAAAATGTAAAAAAAAGTTATCGGCTCTTTTGTTTTACAATTTACCTCTGAAGTTCGAGAAGTGAAAATGAGCAAGTAGAGCTAGCACTTTTTTGAAAGGTGCACATCTGCAGTAAGGTCAAGCTGTATATTCTCTAACCCATATTACACCCATCAATCATACATCAAAATAAAGGGAATTAAAGGTTCTTTGAACAATACCTAAGATATACAAAGTCTCTTTTAAAACACCAGTATAACTAGTGAGGAAACCAGGGGAAACTCTTTTTCTTTAAAATTTTAACCCTATGCTAAATACGAAACTGTAGAGTGCCATCTTTATCTTGCATTCGTGGAAATTTGTTAGCTTAGTCGAGCGAAATTCTCTTCACGGGGCTCTTGCTTGTTGTATTTTGATAGAGTGGTGTCCGATGAAATGACAGTGCCTTTAAGTACAATATATTGACCTTAAGGATAATCATCATGGTCAGTGTGGGAGTGGCGCTCTTTTACTTAAATTGTGGTTACTTATTGGTTTGGACAAATTCTTAAAATATATATTTTGTGGGGTTTTTTTTATTTTAACAAACGATCTGAGGTCTAGATTACTTTCGGAGGAGCTACAGTGACTTAATGGCTAACGTGCTAGATTCGCGACCAGAAGTGTGTTGGTTGTACCGTGTGTAAACCAGACCTGTCTAGCAACAATTGCGTGTCATTAGGTAAACCACCTTAATTGAAAAGCCACTGCACGCTATAACATTTCACATATTAATGTATAGTTGATTCCCAATCAAATAAATAAACTAAAAATGCATTGTAGGGTATTCGTTTCATCATCTGTAATGGTGGAGGGAGGTATGTATCGAGGTTGTCTCCAAGAATACTGCTTTCAACTCGTGAAGTTAAGACCAACTGTATTCAAATAAAATAATACAATTCAAAGAAACACATTCTTACAATACCATTAAACATGTATTCGTATAGTGATAGGTTCTGTATTTTCCTTTCCTGCCTATGTCATGTTTGGACTGTAAATGCATGATAATCAGTGACCTTAAAACACGGCCTTTATAATGGCACGTACTCAACTGCACATTTGTTATATATGTAAAGAAATACATTTCAAATTAAAAGTCAACGGCTCAATTTAATAGTAATGCATATTAAAGCATATAAATTAAAAAGTAGAAGAAAAAAAACAGCATAATTTGTTTTAACGTCAATGTAAAGGCCCTTTGCTTCATGTTCATGTTTTTGCTTTATCGCGGAAATGCGATGTTACTACCGGTAATGTTACTACCCGTAATGCACTTTTCAATATTGCCGATTGAATTCTTGAACAGCTCTAGCTTTTAAAGTTACTAAACATCGTACACTGACTGAATGATGCCAGTAGGATAAGAGAAAAAAATAGTTTTAAATGCACGTGTTCTAATGTCATAATTCACAGGAGATGCAGCATTAGGATGAACAGTTGGACTTCGTGCTAGAATCATGCTGATGTATGTTTAAGCTGGTACTAGTCTAGCAGTACCATTTACAATTGGAATTGAAAAAGACCTCTTACAGTCGCCATCCATTTGCTGTCTCACAATTAATAAACCGATCTGATAACCGCAGCAAGTATGTTATGATCGCATAAGCATATTTCTTTGCAAGTTACGTAAATAGGGCGTGTACGGTATTAAAATCTGTCACCTGCCAACGTAAACTTATATATGGACGTCAGTCACTGCATATAGAATGCTCTAATAATGAGTACGTTAATCTGGTTGCTGAATAGAGACCACAAACATACCCGATGCACACAGATTTCCTAATCTTAAAGTTAATTTGATCAGCGATGAAATCTGCTTCACAGGATTCTTGATTTTCACGCTGAAAAGCTAAGAATTCTCAAATTTCAGAAACGTAACAAGCAAACGAAACTGACAAGAGAGGAACGTTTGTTTTTGTTAATACTGCTGTTAATAAGATGGTGATGATGACGATGATAATGACAATAGTGATAATTATGGCAGTGATGAATGTAAATATATATGTAGCTAACAGCAAACAGCAAGTACACCATTAATCTGTCCATTTACATTAATGTTTATATATATATATATATATATATATATATATATATATATATATATATATATATATATATATATATATATATATATATATATATATATATATATATATATATATATATATATAAGGAATACAAGTCATATGGCGAATATGGCGAATAACAACCCTTTCAAGCGTACTTGATCCACCAAGGGATCACGTGTGTCAGGGATTAATTAAAATAGATGCAATAAACTGACGACGAACAGTACGAAACTAGTAACTAACTAGCCTAAGCGCTTTCGACTCTTAATGAGTCTTTTTCAAAGGCAAATAAAAAACATATATACGACAAATAAATAAACACAAAAACGTTGTGTTTGTAGACCTCTACATGGCTGTCTCCACATGTGTTAAAACTATAAATACAACCAGCTTGTATAGACTAGTTGCGGAAACTGAAAACGGTGTATAATTCCCTAAAAGTCTACAAGCCAAAGGGACATCTATTTTAACTTTTTGTACATTTATGTAACGCAAATTATATCCCGGATATTTGATTCTATACCGGTTTTTCTTATAGTAAAAATTAAAGGATAATAATAAGATTTAGAAAATGTTAAATTCTACTAGTGCATAGTTTTTATTTTCTAGTCTACTTCGTTTAGACCGCTTTAAACCAAGAAGACTAGAAAATGAAAACTATGCACTAGTAGAATTTAACATTTTCTAAATCTTCTTATTATCCTTCCATTTTTACTATAAGAATAACCGGTATAGAATCAAATATCCGGGATATAATTTGCGTTACATAAATGTACAAAAAGTAAAAATAGATGTCCCTTTGGTTTGTAGACTTTTAGGGAATTATACACCGTTTTCAGTTTCCGCAACTAGTCTATATAAGCTGGTTGTATTTATAGTTTTAACACATGTGGAGACAGCCATGTAGAGGTCTACAAACACAACATTTTTGTGTTTTTGTTTGTCGTATATACGTTTTGTATTTGCCTTTCAAAAAGACTCATTAGGAGTCGAAAGCGCTTAGGCTAGTTAGTTACTAGTTTCGTACTGTTCGTCGTCAGTTTATTGCATATATATATATATATATATATATATATATATATATATATATATATATATATATATATATATATATATATATATATATATATATATAATCAAGCAATTTCATTTACAGAACTGAAATTATATATATATATATATATATATATATATATATATATATATATATATATATATATATATATATAATTTCAGTTCAGTGTAGTTATACATGTATTGAAATGCTAAAAGTAAGGCATTCAAATCTGAATAAAACTAAAGTCTAATATATGCAGATATTGAAAGAAACAAATATTAATATCTTGTACAGGACTAAACAGTTAAGCCCATTTATGCATTATTGAGAAACGAAAACAAAAACATTGATTTAGAGTCCTTTGTATTCCCAAAAACTCAACTATGATTTTTTAAAATTTGTTACACTGATATTGTCCAAGTTTATTTTTAATTGAAAGCATATTTACCCATCCACTGTAAAGTGGAAATCAATGATACCTTCTTACAAGTTTTTACTCTTTGAAAACATTTATCCATGCAACTTAAAAATGAAATGTACGGTGCCGTCTTTAAAGTTACTAACCATAGAAAACATACACATACATTGTAAAACTGAAATGCACAATACCTTTTTACAAGTTTTTTCGTTGCTCCAATAAATTCCTGTCCCATACAATTTATAAATGAAATCAATATTATCATGTTACAAGCTTTGTAATATATACATATGCATAGAAACACACAATTTAGCTGTTTCATTCGACATATTTATTGTTTCTTAATAAAGTTGAGTTGGTTGGATTGTTGACACTTTTATGGTTTAGAAAGACGGAGCAGTACAGTGTTTGTTCAATCTTTTCTCTTGTCTATTCTGTCCACAGAACAGGTGAAATGTAAAATACGAACATGATATATGATTGAATATTCATATATAATTTTTATTTAGAAGTATGCACACGTTTTCCAACATGATGCTTGTTACGTACAATGTACGTTAGCAAATTTATATCTGTCACCACGGACGAGGATAAAATACAATGTCTGACTTTGATCAGTGTCGTCTGCATGATAATATTGTTTGCATGCATTTGCATGAGGTCAAGCATATTCGGTGATATAGTAAGATCAACATAAATAAGTAAAGACAGATCAAAATCTTACAATCACATTTGAACGATGTTCTGTTTTGTGTTAGTGTTCAAGATTCTTGTATTATTCTTTCTTAATATCATAAAACAGTAGTCCTATTAAACATAGGAATGCCAGTACGGGAATGGAGAATACGGTCTTCGAACGTTTTCCTGCTGTTTTTCTTGTTTGTTTATTTGTTTCATTTCCTGCTAATGTTAAACTTTATTCCAACTGAATGCCTTATCATTTAAGAATAAATATTTTAGACTGTTATTAAAGCATACATTTGGGAAATATTCGGATGCAAATAGGTTGCAGTTGCTCCCAACATCCCAACATAATTTGAGATATTGAGGTTGGGAACTAATCTTTTGTTGTCAGTGTTTAAAAATTTTCACATCATTATAAAATTAAATACTCTCCACCAGAACGAGACAGTTCGAATATCAAGAATCACCCACATATGTGTTTATTACTATAAGCACGACTGAAAAATCAAGGGTTAAAATATTAAAGAATATGAAACATTTAAACGGAGAAACAAAATGCCCTACTCTTCCAGAACCTCATTGCAGTTGCAGCTGCTCTCAACCGAACAGAGCAACATGAGGTTTCTCAGGTTAGTGACATTTGCAGTACTTTGCCTTGGTACTGGGAACACTATAAATGATTTACTGTTGATCTGGAAACGCGCCATTTGCCCCGGTTACGAGAAAGCTGAATGAGTGCCAAATGAAAGGATATATTTAAGGATCCTTCACTTAATAAAGCGACGGAATATTTCTACTAGCTATTTGTCTATCGTGTTCGCAAAACCCAGCAGTTTATGTTTTGATAGCTTTTGTTTAATTGCCTTTGCACAGGTGATGGACAAATTAGCCAAGAAAATAACACATGTCTAATTAACAAGTTTTTTACAACTTTCATCTCCTTGACTAGGCTAAACTTTATAACGACTTTAAACAGTTAACATATATCAACCGCTTACATTTCTACTAAGAATTGCGGCAAGAAAAATCTCACTGAAATGGCCTATGTTACATCGGACGTAATCTAATGGGCGGGGCTTATATGAGAAGATAGGTAAATAGCTACACCTATCTAATAATGACTGACATCTTTGTGGGCTGTGCTTTTCAAATTAACCAATCCCATCTCCTAACTTACATTTCATCAACGTCTGCTTGGTACGACTTTTGTAAAAATAATTTTATTGCGTAAACGTTCATATCCACAAAAGATTTTGATATAATCTACGGTATTGGAATAAATGATATTAACGAACGCTATGCGTAGAGCAATTTATGTAAATTGTATTATAAATAATGACATTATTTACACGAAATTTAATAATACTTAAAAATAAAATAAAATATATTTTTCTTCCATATTTCAAACTTCTTTATGTGGTAGTCTCGGTGACGCCTAAAACTGATTATAATCTTTGATTCAGATTTTATACCAAAGTATTCACAAAAATAAAATCTCAATTATTTTTGTAATTTAATATTTTATTTTGTTATTTTTCTTATGTTATGCTTAAACATTGCATTTAAGAAGGATTTGTTAAACAAACAATTTACTGGAAGTTATATTAATTTATTATATAGTATCAAGATGGTGCATTTAGTTTTGTTTCTTCTTTGTATATATACAAGAAAATCAATCAGTTAAAAAGAATAATATACAAAAATAAACGTTGCCTGCGTTTCACAGTTTTTAGGTGATATATTACAGTTCTCAGATGATATGTATAAAATAAAACTTTGAACATCAGTTTCATTTCGGAAAATTACATGCAAATTAGTAAGAACAATATACCAACATTACTGTTGGAGAAACAAAAACACATTATGTAGATATGTCTGAGATTTTAGGGCAGATATTCGGATATATTTCGTTGTGAATTGGAAACGTTGTATTGGCTCGAGTGGAGAACACAAGACTGTTTACTCTATACGGATGAAATAGTTCCGTATATTTACTACAAAATGTAGTCTTTTTATTTATTATATATTTTTAAAAGCAAACAATGTCGATTTCCATTGATTTTTCCGTTTTTGTTTTCCGTTCTGTGCCAATGTGATTAAATACCTTTTTTTTTTAAAAAAAAATCCTTAATTTTGGAACAACTACGTTTTACAATTGAGCTCTCACATATGATGCGTCAAACGATATTTTTCGTCAAAATATTGGCTGTAGGTAAATGAGCTTTTTTGTTTAAGACATTCTATACGCGGATTCATACTGTTGGGGTCGGATGATGCTGAAACATCACAGAGCAAATACATGTTATACACTTCAAGGCATAACATCTGTAAGCAGCATGTTTTAAATACTGTGAATAAAACTGAAACGATTTTATCCTTTATTTTGCTTATTTCTGCATTCGAACTTTAATTTGTGTGTCTTCTTGGGAAGGTTACAGTCTAGCTCCGTAGCATACGATGTATCAATTTTTTTGGTGTCGTTTTATTTCTGTTAGCTATTAACATTAATCAACGCCTTATTTCTCCGTTGTTTTCAAGCAAGACTGTGATGGAAGTTAAAACTGCTACTAAAAATAGTTCATTGCTGTATTTAAGAACGATTTTTGTCTCCTAAATTTGTTCCGTTTGTCGTTGATTTTTACAGGTATACAATATTGTAGGGGTGGCACATATCATCAACAAGATTTTTAAGTTCAGTCACTGACAGTTTGCATGATTCCTGCAGAAAAAATAATTTTTAAAAGGTAACGGTTAATGCAGGTTTTTGATGATTAGAGATTTGTTTTTTTTGTTGTTGCTTTTCTTGATGGTATCGTATTGTCTGTCCAAATATACACTAGACTGCCTATGATGGTATCGTATTGTCTGTACAAATATACACTAGAGGGCCTATGATGGTATCGTATTGTCTGTACAAATATACACTAGAGGGCCTACAATTGACACATTTTAAGATCTATACAGCATGATGTGGAGGGAGAAAGAGGAAGGAAGTGAGAGAGTAGGAGCAGAAGAAAACGTAAAAAAAAATTCCAAATAAGGAACTACAGATTTGAATAACATAAAGGAGGACCGATACATTTCCTAAATGGGAGAAGGTTAAAGTGGTAACGCCTTAGTGGCGATATTACTTTTAGCCCACTCATATATTTCATTATTTCACTATGAAAGTTTTAATAAAATTAGAATAGTGGTGCTAGTTGATAATAATGCTGGTTTTGCGTCATTATTATTATTATTATTATTATTATTATTATTATTATTATTATTATTATTATTATTATTATTAGTAGTAGTAGTAGTAGTAGTAGTAGTAGTAGTAGTAGTAATAGTAGTAGTAGTAGTAGTAGTAGTAGTAGTAGTAGTAGTAGTAGTAGTAGTTGACACCATAATAATCACATCATTGCTGTTCTTATTGTAATACTACAACTTGATGGTTCTTCATTATTGATTACAATTAGCAGTACTAAGGTTGATATAGATGATAGAGGATACTTCTATGCACCTGGGAATCCGAAGTGTCAAGGTCATATTGGGTCAGTTAATAACATCTTATGTCAATGTTTATGGATATGTTTTAGACTTTCATTAGATACATGAGTGCATATGGCGCATCCTTAAGGACGAATGGTCCAATCAAAGGTCAATGTCACTTGATAATTGTTTAATTTTTCTTATTAACTTCTGGGGAGCTGCATGAAGAGTCTATATCATTTGTTTCAATTTGGACTGTTACATATTTGTAGAGCATTGTGGCGGCTTACATGCCGTATGCGTCATGGTTAATATTCGATTGCCTTATCACTCTTCGTTCTACTATGGTTAAGTAAGGACCTATTTCATATCACGCTTTTTGTCTCGTGAACGCCCGTTTATAGTTTTTGGAATATGGAGCATAATCGAAGAAAATGATTCTAATTATAATGTAACAATGGTCAAGTCAATTTATCGTTTGAATTCCGCAACCTAAACTCGTGGCATTGCTCTTGAAATGCTCACAGAACTATCATGTGTCAATGTCATATTTGGCATATCAGTGGAACACCTATAGCGGAACTGTGGTTACATTGTGAATGCATTTTATAAAACTATTGACTCTACCTGGTTTGCAAATTTACCAATGATGTCTGCAATGCCCTAATGCCTCTTGATAAGATCTGGTAATATAGCACAGAGGCCATATTCAAAACAGACCAGCGTAGAACAGGAATAAGAATTATCGTTATCTCCCTTTCGCCATTTCCGGAACAGCAATTTAAAAACTCAGCCGTTAATTAGATAACTTAATTCAAATCCTTATTCAATCATCAATCTTCGTGTCAACTATCCAAGAGATGTCACAGTGTATCACATTTTTCAATGCCCAATGAGTAGGTCCAGCGGAAAAGCGCACAGAAATAGTTAATTTTATCCACGGTCAGAATATCGACGTCTTTTTCCTAACATAAACATGGCTATAAGCATCAGGCGATAAGCCCAAGTGCTCGGATCTAACATCAACCGGCTATTCCATCAAGTTGTTTCCCCGCCACTCTCGTGGTGGTGGAATTGCTGTCAACGCAAAGAATTCCATGATCAACCGTCTTAATTACAATACAACCTTCGTTTTCTATCAAGCATCGTTTGAACTAGTAAAAACTAACCTCACACTGCCTCTACCGCCCTTCTCCTAGTAGAAAAAACAAGCTGACTGAATCTCTTTTGGAGCAGTTTCCGAATCTCCTGGAGTATGGAAATTCGATAGGTGGCAACCTGATTATTCGTGGAGATTTAAACTTTCACTTTGACCCGTTCTGAGAACTTATACACATCAAAACTCTTAGATTCCATAAACGTCTTCAGCCTCAAATAGTCAGTTAGCCAACCCACACCAAAAAATGGTCACATTTAGACTGGATTCTTCATAGATTTGATGATAATATTCGACAGTCCTCTCTGGTATTTCACTAACTTGCAATAGATCACCTCTGCATTATATGCCAGCTTGACGTATCAGTCCCTAAACCTCCACCTTTATTTGCTACTAAGAGAAACATCCGTATGATAAATACAACCCAACTGATTCATGACATCCAACCAAACCAAACACAACTTGGTTACCTCCTACAACAGAACAACTTCATAACTACTGCGTTCATTGTTTGACAAACATGCCATAGCAATCAAGTACAGAGCATCGATTCTAAAATGTTCTCCATGGTATAACAGTGTTAGGGACCAGCTTCGCACTGCTAAAAAAGACTGCCGTAAATCTAAGAGGTTTTAGTTTTACTACAGACTCACTAATCATAAGGAAATCTATGAAGCCGTTAAGAATGTCACATCGTCCATGCAGTGAAATCAGCTTACTAAAGTACTAAGATCACGGAAAGTTCCAGTTGCAAAGAGCAATTCGAGATTACTAACAAGGTAATGTCAAGTAACAAATGTACACCACTTCCAACAAAATTTCTTCCGTGACAAAGTACAAACTATTAGAGCCAATATTGACGACACAATTTCTATTGACTCGTCTATACAGTTGCGATACAAAATTTCAGAGGCAACCATTAGTAGCATTTTACCTGTCTCTATGGATTTAGTACGTACAATCGAGATGAAGAGTGCACCAAAGTCACGTGAACTTCATCCGATTCCGAAATCACTGCTGCTTGAGTGCTTAGATCCCATATTGTCTTCACTAATTGATGTTATTAATACATCTCTTTTATTCGTGGAATTTCCATCATTTTTCAAATCCGAGATTGTATAGCCTCTGCTAAAGGAAACAGCACTCGACCATAACGACTTAAATAACTACTGTTCAGTTTCTAATCTCCCATTCATGTCGAAAATCTCAGAAAAATGTTGTTCTATCCCAACTTGTATCTTATCTAAATTCAAACAGTCTTCTTATCAATGTATAGTCTGCATATCGCCTTTTCAACAGCACTGAAACTACTCTTGTGAAAGTAGTTAATGACCTCTCTACTTTGAATAGCGGAAATTATACATTCCTTACCCTCCTTGACTTGTCAGCAAGCATTTGACACATTAGATTCTGATATATTACTTCACCATCTAAGCATGTATTTGGCATTCACGATACAGCCTTACTGTGGTTCAAGCCCTACTTGATCAACAGGACACAACTTGTGTCCGTAAATGAAATACACTCCAGCCCAGTTGATCAATGTTGAGGTGTTCCACAGGGGTGTATTCCTGAACCTGTTCTCTTCATTCTGTACACTTAGCCGCTCTCAAGTGTCATAGACCATCATCCAGTATTGCACCAATTGTACGCTGATGGCACCGAAATATACAAATCGAGCCACCCAACTGAAGTTAATGCTACCATCCAAGGTGTAGAGGGGTGCATTTCCGATGTGAAATCATGGATGACATGTAGCAAGCTGAAGATGAATGATTATAAAACTGAAGCCATTCTGATTACAGCACAAAGATTTTCTCATCACATCATTTACCTAAAACAATAAATATCAGCAACGCCAACATTATATTTACATAATCAGTACAAAAGCTAGGTGTTACTCTCTACAGTAGGCTACTCTCACATTGCACCAACATGTCATGAACATATGAAAGGCTGTATATCTTCAGCTGAGACACGTCAGCTCCATTCGTTATCTTTCAGTTGATGTCACTAAACTACTTGTTTGTTCCTTAGTACTTTCAAGACTGGACTATTGTAATTCAGTTTTGTATGGTTCGTCTCGATATCTACTCCTGAAACTTTAAAACGTTGCTGGGATCATCCTTAGAGTACCACGATCAGAACACACCTCTCCCTGCTCTGTGCCCTACAATTGCTATCCTTTGGATCCAAAATCAAACACAAAATTTGTTCTGTGTGTTACGTTTCACGGACGGTCTCCTGTCCAACATACATATGCTACTCTCCATGTGTACACACCAGCAAGATGCTTAGGCTACTTTTCTGACAAAGGTCTTCTCCTTATTCCCACTATGAAAATAAAGTCACGTGGACAACGTTGTTTTGTATACCAGGGCCCACCAATGAGGAACGAATTACATACACTGAACAAAGACCAAGTGATCTCACTCGAGAGCGCTCTTAAAACTTACCTATTTCGACTACAATAACAGACTTAAAACCTAATAATGTTTCCAACCTTAAACATTTTCAGCATGTATTATGTTTTCTAATTTCATGGTATGTGTTGTTTTGTAATGATATCATTATACATGTTTACCTAATGATGTAAAGCGCTTCGAACATCCAAAAATTAGGCCCTATGCGAAGTCTTCATTATTATTATTATTTTTATTATTATTATTATTATTATTATTATTATTATTATTATTATTATTATTATTATTATTATTATTATTATTATTATTATTATTATTATTATTATTATTATTATTATTATTATGTTCCCATATATATATATATATATATATATATATATATATATATATATATATATATATATATATATATATACATACACACACACACACACACACACATACACAACTAGCTATTGGATGATTCAAGTGATAGCTTTGTTGTGGTTGAAGCAGCCGTTGCTTCATTGTTGAGTTCCGTTGATATGACACAACACTTCCCTGCTTGACGTCTTAGAAACAGCGTTGAAACCACATAATTTCTCATATTAATCAACAACATTGGTTGTGTTGCTTCTGCGTTACTAGGATGTCATTATTACTAGGGTTTCGTGTTATTTTTTTTTAAGAAAATCAATAATGTACACACCCGCTTATAAATCGAGTCAAACTTCCAACAACAAAACGCATGTTCTACCGTAGCATAATGTACCTGCATATCTGGGTCTAAGTTGTTTGCTCTACTGATTACTCTTACCAAACTGCCGGACGACAGATCTGGGTCAGTGCAATTTGCAGTTCTATTCGTCTTATAAGTAAGTGTAAATGGTGTAAGAAAAATAACAGATTTCCCAATCAATGTCTTTGAACAAGTAAAAGAATTTGCAATTATTTCTGCCAGAACACAAAGCACACTATTTTGAAATACTATGTGGGTTTCCAAAAGAATTGCTCTCATTCAGTAGGGTAAGGGGCAAGATCTTTCTATTCATAAAAAGTAGTACTGTAACGTAGACAAAAAGTAATAGACAAAATAGATCGATATGGTAGCAAAATTTAAAATATTTCAATGAACTGTAGTCTAAGAATGACTTATGATAAACCTAATTGTGTACGGATGATAAGCCTTTAAATTTATTTCTCTGTGTTCGCAAAATACCTAAATTAAGCTACTTCAAAGAAAATAGTTATGTACCACATTTCAGACTATGCAGTCTAGCCGTATTTCACCACACACAATATTAATTTGGTTACGTTTGTTGTCTTTAAAGGGATTTTTAAAACTCTATTGGTTATATCATGCTGACGAAATCAGATGTAAGTGCTTTACACAAAGATACACTGAGGTAACAGACTCGGGTTAAGCTAGGAGAGGATCAAACACAAGCATCGCCATCAGAAATCTAATCTGTCATGTTCAAATCTTGTTTACAATAGGCCTTTTCAATGATATTATTCTTTGAGAAAATCTGCAAGTAAATATAAGAAAATAAATGCTGATGATTAGCTAAGGTTAGTACAGAAGCACACCAAGTGAAACTAAATGCAACATTTCGGTTTATTTCCTTAACGATCTTTACACAAAGAGAGCTTTGAGAAAGCGTGTATAGTTCAGATGTTGAGATGAATGAGAAATAGCAAATGCATAAATGATGAAAATGTAACATTTAAGAAACTTAATTGAAGATTATAAGTCCCCGATGAATATTGAGATGTAAAGTATAATTATTAAAGTAATTAATAATTGAAAAATATGAAGATTATAACAAATGAATAAATAAGTTTGTCTTTGGAAGAAATTAAATTAGAATTTATAGATTATTGCATGTGTACGGGAAAATATGAAACATTGTATCAAAAAGGATTTCTCGGAATATGCCAAAGCAGTTGGTATGTGGCAGTTCACGAAACATCTGATTTAATTCATTCAGAATTAAATTTATTTAATCAACCAAAAAAGTAAAGCGTTTATTAAGAGAGTGTATATGATTTGTTTACAAAGTAGTTCCTAATGATATATTTGGCACACGTGGATCAATATGAATTTGCGCGCGAGTGCAATATCGTAAAATAATGCACAATTCTAACACTAACGTTTGCGGAAAAAAAAAACAGCATATGCTCATTTGTTATCAGTTAGATGTACGTTGCCAGATTTATTCAGTATTTCTTTTCCATATTGCACAGCATACTGCACGACACATGCGCAAAAAATAATATAGTATATTAGGAACTACTTTGCAAACAAACCATGTACACACGTGTTGTAGACGCTTTAGCTTTTGATTGATTAGATTTTGTTTATGAATAAACTAAACTAGTTGGTTCTTTCATTTGAAAGTATAAAAGTTGAGATGATACGTTCACGACGTAACCGAGTTCACTGAGGCACAAACGAAATGTTCAAACAAGCAAACGAATGAACACGATATTCGCAATGACAACAAACATGAGAGACGCAGTAATTGAAAATAACATTCTGATCATTTAAACAGTTCTTTAATATAATTATGTGTAACATCTCGCAAACAGAATGTTTCAGAATATGAACAGTGCTCTCTAGGATCCATAAAAATAACATAGAAAAGCATGCTGATGCCCAAGGTTTTGTCATACGTTAAAGAGACGTATCATTTTACAAGTGAGTCTAAACACTAAATTCGAGAAAAAATGCAACTGAAAGTTTTTATAGGAAACTAAGAGCTTTGAAGCCAATAACGCAAGACGACGAACTATTGTTATTTTAGCTGGCTAAACGGACTGTCACACAATGGCTGCATTGCAGTTTTCACCGTTTCAGCTGGCTAAACGGACTGTCATACAATGGCTGCATTGCAGTTTTCACCGTTTCACTCTCTTGATACAATGTTAGGCTAGCGATACGAACCATATAGGTCATAACTGGGGTCCCTCCAATAGAGAACATGCACGTGACAGGGTATTTACATGTCTACTTTAGTTGGTAATGAGAACGGTATTTAATATACATACATTTATGTATCTTGAATTTCCTTAAAACGTACCTTCTAGTTCCGCAAATCCTATTAACATAATCCATGTCATGGAAACCCTGATGTACACACAGGAATTGTGCTGTACTTTTGAGCTTATTTCCAACTGAAATCATATTATCCTTACTGCGCTGACCGACCCAATAAACCCAGCCCATCATAAACAGAAAAGCAGAATTGAGTTGGATCAACAGAAAAACAAAATCTATTAATTCAAGACTAGCTGAAAAAGTTTATTCAATACATATTCATTCAAAATATGACCTTAAATTTCATTTTTCAGTCGACCAAAACAAGATTTTTTAAAAAATAACCAAACTAATGTCAATATCGCGACGAAGTCCAAAGGTCACTGGCCGGTGATATGCGGGTGTTAATAATGGTACTTTGTATTGATGAATCTACGGTTGTGTATTTATTTTCAAATACAACATAAATTCAATTACTTTGTTTCTTGTAGTTTATTCCTTTATTGTTAAGCCTTATGTAGGAAAATGAAATGAATATATAATTAAAAGGTTGCTGCATTTTTATAGGAAAATATAAACTCATTTTCGGAGTAATACATTGAAGAAAAAAACCCTAGCTCGTTTTCTAAAATTTTTTCCCTACAAATCATTAATCTAGAATTGTTACAAGACAGGTATACTGTTGAGAGAATTCTCGTCTGATTTACCTGCCTGTGCATATATCATTGTAAAATCTTTTCTTTTAACTAAGTAGCTTTTACCTTTAAGTTAAATTAGCAAAATATATGCCGTAAATGTTACAAAATGATATTTAGTTTCTAAACAAAGCCGAGGAAAAGGAGATAACTTTATTTTGATAATTAATAATATTGATTAAGGAAACTCCAAAACAGATTTATTAAAGATTCTTCACAAAGATATATCCATGCCTGCTGAACGAAGCCGCAAAGTAAATGCATTTCGACCACAATGTATTTTGTTTTATTAAAAATTGATAAAATTGTTTGATTAATGAGTACCACATAGCGAGTGCTCGCTGGACTTCCAATAAATGAGATTCTCTTGTATCTCTTAGCTAATGACATTTTTTCCCGCAAGATTTTTATCGGCTTTCCCACCAGAATCCATGCAGTCCAGACAGTTGGCTAATTATTTTAGAAAACTGAGACAGGGTATGCATTTTGATAATTAACATCTGTCCCCACCATCTGTTATTCAATAGTTTCTTTCTTTCTTTCTTTCTTTCTTTCTTTCTTTCTTTCTTTCTTTCTTTCTTTCTTTCTTTCTTTCTTTCTTTCTTTCTTTCTTTCTTTCTTTCTTTCTTTGTAATGGTAAGTGTTACCATTTTTCTCAACCTTAGACAGTCTGACTACTTCTTTACGATCACATTTAGGGACTTGATTTTACTAACTACATAACCTTGTAATGAGTTACGGACAATACAAAATAATACATTTATTGTAATGTTTGTTCAAGGATGGATTGTGAAAAGATACAAGTAATCTTTCAGACATCGTCTGACTTTATAAAATGGTTTGAATATTTTATTTTTTCTAGAAGTCAAATGATTGTAAATATGTCAAGTATTAATATGTCAATTTTGCAAAATACAAAATCCATTTGTCGTCTGTGGTTACGTTATAGAACTCACGTTACTACAGGTAATTCAGTTTCCATAGTAAACCTATGTAAACACCAAGATATTAAAAATTCAATAAATTAAATTTTCTGAGTGCCCATGATCAAACCTATATTTATCAGTATAGATGAAACTTGGAAGTCAGCTTCTGTGTAGAGGAAAGGATATGAGCAGCGAAAATTTCTTGATCTGCATGTGTTTGAATCATACGCTTTCAATACCGCACTAAAGAGTCAGGTGCTAATTTTAGTAATGAGTGTTCCAAACTCAAGAATGTTAAGGGCTGTAATTCCATCAATAAAACAATGTCTCTATTTTTGCACTTAGAACTAAGATAAACTCTCAAAAGATTCTTTTTACTAAAGCATAACTTACATTATATCCCCAATCCTGGACCCAAACCATATATACTCTATTAAATGTTCACCCATTTCCAGCCTGGTTCACATTTTTCCATATCACTAGTACTGTGTGTCCTATAGCATTAAAACTCCTTGGAAACAAGAGCATTCACTACTCACATGTTCATCAGTTTTAGAGTCCTTCATGTACATAATGCTTTCTTGTTCTTACGTGTTGCTAAATAGTATTTAGTCAACTTTATACTTTACGTCAACTCTTTTCAACTTTCTTAGCTGGATGTCAATTAAAGATTATTATATATATATATATATATATATATATATATATATATATATATATATATATATATATATATATATATATATATATATATATATATAAAGCTGTTACTACTTTCATGCAATGAAATAATTTAATGTCAAATTATCTAATTGTTTATAAGATTGAAATGAATATGAGCACAAGGAGTACACGAGGAGCAAATAAGGAATACACAAGTAGTACACAAGATATATACAAGGAGTTCACAAGGACTACAAGAAAGGTGCACAAGGCGAATACAAGGAGTACACGCGGAGTACACAAGGAGTACACAAGAAGTACACAAAGCGTATATAAGGAGTTCAAAAGACGCATACAATTTCACAAGGACTACACTAGAAGTACACAAGGCGTATAAAAGGAGTACACAAGGAGTATGCAATGAGTACACTAGGCGTATACAAGGAGTACACGGTCGAGTGAAAACAATGATGTTTACCAAAAGTTCTGACAGTGCATTTTAAGAAATATTTTTTTGCGTCAATACAGTTGTATGGACTGATCAGCAACAAAGTATTAAAAAGCACAAAATTTTTCAACTTTGAAGAAATTATACTTCTACAATTATTTTAATGAGCAGTCTGCTTTGTTCATGGCTGTGTAAGAATTGATTTTGGTGTATGTATTTTTCAATACGCAAGTAATAACTGGTTTAGATGGGCAAAACCTGCTGTTAGATATTTTGTCTTACAGGATTTTCGTCTTATACAGGAAACCATCCGTAAGGTGGACAGCTTGCTACTAAAACTCATGGTACATTGTAGATGTGTTATATCTATATGATAACAGTTTGCTGAAATTGTATAATTTGTATTATTTTTTATACATAATTTTACTTTTTATTCATTGGATAGTATTATTTTTATTATTATTATTATTATTATTATTATTATTATTATTATTATTATTATTATTATTATTATTATTATTATTATTATTATTATTATTATTATTATCGTTGTTGTTGTTGTTGTTGTTGTTGTTGTTATATAGTGATTATCAGATCCCGTACTGTGCAGGCTAAATAGCTGAAACCCAAAACTAAACCTAAGGTCAGGTGTTCGTATTTAGGACATTCAATTAGACCGAGGCATTATTAACACTGATTCTTGCTTCCAAATTCACTTTATGCAGTTATACACCTTCACCATAGCGTTAACATAAGAATATTCACACACAGAGCTGCATTCAAGACAAGGAGTCCCTTCTTTGTCTCTTTTAACGGCACTTTTATCACATTGTTGGCTATATTATGCCCAGGGAATGGGAGGTATGTGCCTTTATGAAGGTCGTACTGAGGTATACGACACAAATTTTCCTAGGTGGTTATCAAGCCTGCAAACCTTGGACATTCCACCAATTGTGTTTGTGAAGATATCAGTCCAATTTTTCTTGGGATATTTGTAGTACGAAACCTTTTGAAGATTTATGTGATTTATGTCCCAGCCGTACAAATCCACTCCGATGTGAAAACTTATGACCCAACCGTACAAATTCACTCATATGTTTTATATCACTTCTTTGCTTTTTTTCTTCATTTAAAAAATAAATTTAGGCATCAGTGGAATACATATTTTACTCCATACAGAAGCAAAGATTTTTCTCACTCAATATTACAATGTGGAAAAAAAAGACAATTATCGTAGAAGAAGAAGGAGAGAGAGAGAGAGACAGACAGACAGACAGACAGACAGAGACAGACAGAGACGGAGACAGACAGAAAGAGAGAGAGACGGAGACAGAGAGACAGAGACAGAGAGAAATGGAGGGGATAGGCAATGATTTTATATGAGAGACAGACAGACAGACAGACAGACAGACAGACAGACAGACAGAGACGGAGACAGAGAGACAGAGACAGAGAGAAATGGAGGGGATAGGCAAAGATTTCATATGCCGTCTACAATTGCCTATTTCCCTATTTTATGTTCCCTTTTTGAAAATAAGATCCAGATAATAGTATCTGTCATAAATCTTTCAAATTTGAAGATCACTTGAGAATGGGGATATTTTAATTAACAATGCGATAAAACCACATAAATATCTTTAGCTGTAACAGACATACTGCACCTAACGAAGGTTATAATATCATTTATTGCTTTGTGTCAGCCGTGTATTCAGAGTTCGTATGCTGAGAGAAATCAACCCGCGCTTCTTTCTCAACAGAACTTATCGCTACAAAAATAAAAATAAAAAATTAAAAAAATTAAATAACTTACGCCAAGGTATACAGAAGTAAACATTGTTTCTCCAAGCGTGCTTTAAAACTATAAATTTAATTTTGTATTCAAATATTTCGACTGTCTCAGTTACTTTATATTGTTACAAAACTTATATTATTTGAAAGGTGTGCTAACATTAGTTATGCCTAATTAATCAGCGATTGCATGAATGTAAACTTTATCAGGAACTATCATGTTTTCCTTATGTAACCCCACATCTATGGCCCCGAACTTAGCGTCAAGAGAGACTGATGAGAAATAAACTATTAGCACGCGAATGTTACCTTTACGGAAAAAGTATTTTAAATATTTGTTCAAAACCCTTCAACCTTGTGCTAATTAACTTAGTCTCTTATCTAATAACAGAATGCCGCATAAGTCAATACCATGTTTACTTGCTAAATGTATTTTTTTTTAAATGTCAAACACTTTAAGCATTTGAAACAAAGGGGCTGAAGGTCGTGCGCAATAAAGTACGTACAATTAAAGTAAGTACATTTTTATTCAAAAAATTTCTTTAAAAGGTAGTTCAAGTGTTATATAATTGGAATTGATATTAAGTATAGCATTTAATTTCAAATCCTGTTTTGGGCTAGTTACCAACACAAATGACATCCGGCTGGCAACAAACACATTAGTCTGAAAGTATTAATTGTGGTTTGGGGTCTGTCAAAATAGCATTCACCAGGAACAAAAGAAACCAAAAACTTTCTTTCACTTCTGGAAGCTTACGTTACATTCGGTGCCATAGTTACTTGCTATTTGAATCGAAAGAAAGCTATATTGCAATGGATAATGAATTGTTTGTAAAATGATTTCAGTATTATCGTTCCCATACAAATTCTTAAATGTTATAATGTCGTCAGAAGAAAGGAAACTTTTTGTGCAAAATATGCCATTTAATAAAATAAATGTTGGTGGCACTTTGTTTTTGGTTTCAAAACAATCTATTCACACATTTATTATCATCAAATGCCAACCAAGGCATTTCTGCTACATGTAGTCACTGACGGGATTGACGTATAAATGCATGTAGTACCTTACGGCATATAATATAAAATCGCAGGTAGTCACTGACGTTCTTGATGAAAAATGATAAAGGATTTAAATTAAAGCAAACTTCTCTGCATATCATTGGGTAGACAAGTGATTTTTGACTGTCTCACCGTCTGTCTACCTCTATCTGCCTCTCAGAATGTTTACCTCTCCTTCTGACTGTCTAGTACCAGTGCAATTTAAAGCAAGCAAAGAATCGCTTGTGCACAACGACGTATCTATTTTTTTTTTTTCTGGCACTGAAAAAAGTCAGAAGTAAGCGAAAGTTGATCAGGTACCCTGAATAACGACCTTTTCGCAAGCCGGCATGATTTTGCAAATCCAGGAGGGTAAAAAGGGTCAATGCATTATGTGACTTTTCCTTGTTTTTTTTAAACAAATTTATTTGAACAAAGACAACACAGTAAAATCATCATACCTGGTTAAGGTAAATAGTCTGAAACCGATACCGTTGACACTTGCCAAAAGTTTACAATCCAAAGACACAGTTTAGGTTTGGGGAGATTGGGTAATACGATGTCTTGACTAGTCAATGTAGTTATTATTGTATATATCAAACAGTATGACTGATATTGGATCGTGTGACACGTACACTCTTAGGTTACAATAGGTGAACACGATATACAATCAGGAATCTAGACTGATAATTAAGTATCTCACAATGTCTTAGGTTTTAAAAAAGATTAAAATTTGGAACGTGTTTAAAATAATATACAAAGTACCGTATATGTAAATCTTTATGTGTACACTAAAATATTCATAATAAAATATTTTACTGAATATCAATACCCTTTCCTTTCGAAATTTACAACACAAAAATATTAACAAATTGTATATAAACTTTGAAAAATTCATTTGACTTTATATGGATTCTCACAATGCCTAGAAACCATTAAATAATTTTATTCCTTCAACTGAACACAAAAATAAATGCCGATGGCATGTGCAGAAGGTTTGACCGCCGTGTCTTCTGCATGTAATATAGGACCGCCCCGGTTATGTGACCCTACATATGAATGCGTTGCGCCATTATATTGCTGCAGTATTAGAACAGTCGGTAATTATGTAGTACGTAAAATGGCTACTGCACACGAGTAAGGTACATTTTCCACATATTCTTTTTACTTTTGCTTACAACTGTAGATTTGTTATAAAACTTGCTATACCAAGAATTATGATACTGATAATGAAATCTCTTTCTGACAATACATTCACACTCAAACATACATACATACATACATACATACATACATACATACATACATACATACATACATACATACATACATACATACATACATACATACATACATACATACATACATACATACATACATACATACATACATACATACATACATACATACATACATACATACATACATACATACATACATACATACATACATACATACATACATACATACATACATACATACATACATACACGTTTTGTAAAATTCAACAAATATTTTATTTTCCCAAGAATGGAAAGTGAGAATTTAAAATAAAATTAAATCCCAAAATAGTCCAAAATTTCTATTACCAGCTTTAACGAATAAAGTTTGAATTAAATTCCAATGGTATTCGAAATAAGATTCAGCGCTGAAGGTAATAATGTGCCTTTAATCTTGAATGTACTAGAATAACTGTAGCCTAAAGTGTGAGGATGTACTAACCAATATTTGCCAATAAAGCACAAGAATATAATCCAAATGTCAAGAATATTATTAGCAAGCACTTTGTATTTCCATTGAATAAAAATCTGATTAAATAATTAAATTTTACAAAATACTGAACACAACAGTAAGACTGATTTCTGCTTCAGATGTTATTGCAGGAATAAATATTTTTTTTTCTCAGTTTCGTATAATGTTCCGGGATTTGTCTAATCTCCGTTAAAGTATTGGAGTGTTTTGTAATTTTTAGCATTATATTTAGTTACATTCATTGTAATGTGATGGAGTTGTTCTCCTTGATTATATCTATTTTTAGCATCAATACAATAAATATAAATTTACCAATATCGCAGACACAAGTATGTATTTATAATGCTCTGTATATAAATATCAGCTATATGCAAATACGATGGATGTATGGCTGTCATGAAAAGAAGGCAACTAACAATATAACCTCCTACAAGGCCAGCAGCTTCATAAAAAATATGGATCTGAATGATGGCCTCGGAGTGCCATCACCATGCTAAATTTCCTTTCATGCAGCGTAAACTGAGATTCAGATTTTCGAGCAATTTACCGCAAATGTTAAAACTTTTGTTGAGTATATTTTAATTTGTATTATCTGTTGGCTTTTCTTGATGATTGTACGTTGTGTATATCTGTATTTTTGTCACTGTGTACTGACCAGGGATATTCATTCTGTAAACAAAACAATACATAGCTAATATTTCTTTATGAGTGTGAATTAAATATTCAGATGCTTATTAATGCAGACGGGTTTACATGAATTTGAGTAAGAATACACAGTCTTTATTCTGACACTAGAATTGTCTAGAATGGGAAATTCCATTGCGTGACATAGTATTTCTAGAAAATGGTGATTGCTCTCCAAGTCACTATTTTACAGAAAGATTAATTAGAATTAAAGTGAATTCAGAGAAAAACATTTTGGATTTTATTCTTCTGATACATCACACTCCAGGCCATTGACACATTAGTATTTCCGAGATTACAGACAGATCAATACATTCAATAACAGATTTTATTTTGAATTACATTGGAATTCAGTTGGAACTTCACACATATTTGGTATTTAATTCCCAATATTGTAAGTACTTTTGAAATTTTCACTTTGTATTCTAAGGAAATAAATTATTTGTTGAATTTTACAAAACTTTTTAGATTGTGTTCTTTTTTGTAACTTAGTTTAACAGTATGAACTATATTAGCAATGGATTATCTTTTGCGTCCTTAGTGACCCGGCGTGTTAATATACAATGTATTGGAAATTCTCCTCTGTGGGGCATGTGAGGCATGCATGTTGACATGTAAGCGCATATATAATTATCATACGAGGCCCAACTGAGCCCTCCAGCTACTGAGAGGTTTGTAGGTGGCTACGCGGATATAACAGTTATATTTATACATACACCATTTCTATATGTTTTATTATGTGTTTTGTCGAGGCACAGTAAAGAATTGGTTGACATAAGAATACAAATGGATGGGTGGGTGGATGGATGAGTAGAAGAGCTTGTTAGATGGTGTGTATGATTTTGCAAGCAAAATCTATGCAACAGAAAAAAAGTGTTCTTGATTTAACGATTAAGAAAGATCTATTACGATTCTTATCAAATATACATTGAATTGGTATTTAAGTGTCGTCGTCTATCTGCGTCCATGCATGTGAATAAGGCACGATTGTGCATGTCAGCAAAGTGTCGTGCACAGATTGTTAATATTCTTATCTTTATGTCAATAAAATATGCTTTAAGTACATCCGCTTAATTTTGTATGTTATTTTCCTTTGATAATTCAGAGTATTATATGTTTATGTTGGGACGCCAAATCGGATTGAAAGAATAGCTCTTTTTCTTGTCTTCTCTGCCCTGACTGAGATAAACGAAATTTTAAAATTAGACAAATAAATAATAAAACCAGCAAACAGCATCATCTATAATTTAAAAAAAACTACATGATAGCGCCAATGTCGGGAAATTCTTAATATCTCGAAAAATCTCAAAATGTTTAATAAAAATATCGCTAGAAACCTGTAGGTATCTCACCAAGGTGGAGAAAACCAGATTCATCAAGTACTAAGCAGGCGTCAGCGATATATTTGTTTGGTATCACGTAACTACCGTGTTGACGTGCTCTCCGTTTGTTGAATCTTTTTTTTTTTCGAGCTGCTGCAACATTTACAGATTTCTTGTTGTTGTAATCTAAATAAATATTTTTAGACGTTATTGTTCTATTAAGTTTCTATAAGTATTATATGACTTTCATTTCGATTTGTTTCCTACAGCAACATTAGAAATGGTCAAATGTTGATATCACGTGACTATTTGAACTATGAAGTCATTGACATTTGGGTCGTGAGATGTGTGTAGTCATGTGACTCTGAATGGAAATGGTGAGCTCCAGGTCAAATCTCATCCAAGTTATAGTCTCGGTCAGTCATTTTTCAGCTGATTAAAGATATAGAAATGCTATAATCGCAATATCTGAGAAAATAAATCATATTCCTATCGATTTCATGCAAGTATATCTGTCTGACCCTACACAGCAACACAAATGTCCAAATATAAAAAATGGGATGGCAAGGGTCAGAGGAAACTCGGACTAATACAAAATATGAAAGTTACCAATATTTGATATTCTTCAAATTGTCCTACTTAGATCAATGCAAAATTATGAGTAGAAAATTTGTAGCTGAATAATTATCAGCATTTGCCGAAGTCGAATAAAATAATATTTTCCTATTATCGATCATCGTATTAATTAATGTCTGCATTGAATGATATAGGTTACAAATGTCATTACTTGCATAAAGTCTTAGTATTATATATTGCTTCTAAAGTCGATTTGATATGGGTTTTTTAAGTACTAGCATGGTGGTCATATGATCGATTTTTAAATACCAGCTTACTGGTACAGAAACTGATTTCTGATTGGTGTACAACTCAGAATATTGCGATTCCAATTAAGAATCCATCCATACGAGGTGTCAGCACATACGAGGATAAATCATTTTAGTCATTTGAGCAATGTTGGCAGATAGAATGACTCCACTTGTACATTTTACTATAACGACCCACCACCACCACCACCAGCTTCACTCAACGTAAATGAATAGCAACGTGAAGTAAAATCTATAATAAGAAAAGAAACATGCGCTTTATTCCAGAAGGTCATTTCTCGACATAAATGACCATGGAAAATATAAACTATAATGGCAGATAGCTGGAAATTGATGTTAATACGATAAGGCTAATATTATATTGTCTTTTAATATATAAACACATCACACACTTCTGTACACTGGGTAGCTTAGCAAATACAGCAATACATTTCTTACAAAGTATTAACTTTTTTTCTTTCAAAAAATTTTGCATATTTTATTTTTAATGCACTCCAAAGAAAACAATCCGTTAAAGTTAAAAGTATAATTTGTATAAATGAAATTATAGGAGACATTTTCAAATTACGATATTAACAGAGTATGGATCAAAAGAGTTTCAGTAACACCAATGCAGTGCTTTAAAGACAATCAAAAATTAACTGAGACCTTTTAATCACGACTGCTAACTTTCATTTTAAAAATAGCTTACTTCGATCTGAATTCATTTCACAGATACTTCCAAATTGATAAAAAGAAACAAACTCCAGATTGATAAAAAGCGTTCATTTCTGACAAGACATGTGTCATTTTACATATGATCAAAAGAAAATTTTCTTTTTCAGCATGTCTTCAGCTTTAGATCAGTTAATTAAATGTAATCAACTGCAAAAATCAGTGATGCAGTCCAAAAATGACTTCTAACAAACTATTATGTGCACGTCAGATAGAAGATCGCATGTGATTGGTCTGATTATGAACATTATTTTTGGTCTCAGTAATCAGCTTGACACCTATACCTTAAAGGAGATCAAAAATAAAATTTTCCTTTTATATATGTAATTCTTTACAAATTGTAATTCGACTGTAATATTTTTGAATTACATATCGTAGGCGGGTAATGATTATATTACGCGGAAGATACCACGAATCCGTAAATTGCCTAGTTTATCCGAGTTTTGATGAGACGACAGATCATGTTGCCCTGTGACGCACTACTAGCCAGTCATGAAACAAAAACAAGACAAGAGATACAGACAGGAGGAGACCAGTTTTGTGTTGTACATTAAAATGTTAAATCTGTTTCTAAGAGCTGCTCATAATTATATCTGTTGAACTGTGTGTTAAGACTTTCAAGAAAAGCAATGTAATTTTAGCATAAATACTTATACATTGTGTGCTGTGCAAAAATGTGAAAAGCATTAAGTGATGGTGCCCAATGTAAAAATTACAAATTTAACATAATGGAATAAATTAGTTTAAGAAGGATGAGATTCAATCATTTTTTAATGCAAATGACATATTCATTACCTACGCCCAACACACCACATAAGGACTAATATTTTGAAAATATACTCCCAACACTGAAACACAGAGAGATAATACTGAATTCTGGGCGAAGAGACTAGAACGGGTATTGACTTGTGTGTGAAACAATATCATTACTGGGAAGGTGCAAAAGGTATTGCAAACGGTTTTAGTCGGTCGTAACTTAATAGCTATTTTTTATATTAAAATATACAAATAAATCTGCAAAGCAGAAATGATTAGTAATTCATTTAAACATTCAGAAGATTCCATCTTATGTTTTATTTACAGTGTATTTTACATGCACGTTACAGTTAGCTTATTGATAAATCTGATAACATAGATGTGACTGATAAAATAGTTTATGTACTGTACTGGTCAGTAAAATTGCTTTTAGGCACAGACCCCGGACTAGGGACTTGATGAACACACAAGCACTTAATGAAATTCCACAAGACCGGACAATTCATGCCTGTGAACTCTCAAGCCGGAAGAAAAATCTCCCGATTTGGGGGTATTTTCCACACCTACCTCCTGATCTAGTAATATCTCGCTATTATTTCGCAGAGAACTCCCAATTTTTACATTATATCAGTCAATTTAATTTCTCACAAAAATACAACACCAAACCAGACATAAATAGATATAACGTATGCAATCCACAAATGCCATATTCTGTCACTTGTGAACATCTTGGTGATGAAATGCATTCCGGTTTTAGGCATAAGTTGAACAAACTACATCGTAGGGCCTGACATTCTGAAGGGGTCTCTCAAAGTTATTCTATACCAAATAGGGACTCTAAAGATTCCCATAGCTTAGGGCCTCGCTATGTCTAAATCAGGCTCTGGACGAAATAATTAATATCGCACGACATTTCTTTTCGTCAAGAAATATAATGTTAAGATTAAACATTATTCACGTAAATTTCAGATTTTTTAAAACCACTACAACAGCACTAAAGTAAAAAATAAAAACTAAAAATAAAATTGTTACCAATTAGCTTTAATCCTACGAATGATCACTATAAATGCTGTTTAATTCTCTCTGCAAACAAAATCTCCATTTCCCCTAAAAGAAACAGTTAACACGTGACATTCTCTACCGTATATGTAAAGTTTTATTGATTAAATTAAAAGAAGGAATAAAACAATAATACTATACAGCAGATGTGCGCTAAAAATTAATTCAGAATAAATATTTTCATTCAGTAAACAGTGTTATATGCATTAAGAACTGAAAGGGCCATAAAATATATCCATTAGACAGCCTTGCTTGAAATTAGAGGAAGCCGTAGTGAAATATACTCTTTGCTCTACCCACATAAATCAGTTGGTAAATAGAATTAATGCTAGTCGTAAATCATTTTTAGAGACTAGCATCGATCCATAGTCGAGGAAAATACTTCTGTGAGTAAGCTCTAGCGTAATGGGTGCCAAAGTTACCGTCATATGATGCACCACGTTTGGAGACTGGCATTGATGTCGGCAACCATGATTTTGGTGGCTAGCACGCCTGCATTAAAGTCGTGCACGACTTATTCCTGCACGGATTAAATATGATTCGCTGGGGAAATAATACATTCAGGTAGCTGAAAGTAGGAAGTAAAAAACTGTATGGAGATACGAGAAATAAACACGTATTGCTGGGTCCACATTTCATGGAGCAGGCAATGAGTTACAAAAGCGCCTTTCAGGAAATACAGCGTCTGTGTTGGAGCCGCACACCGTGTTTGACCATTGCGTGCGTGTGTGGGATGGTGGTGGTGGTGGATGGGTTGTTGGCTCAAACAAGCAAGGAAACTGAAACGGATATGAAGCCAAGGCGAGCAAACAGCCCCAAATACGAGAGGCCAAGCCGCGAACCACACCACCACTAGTAAATCACACTGGATTTTGTTGATGGAAAGACGTCTGTGTAAGACTACATTTACTACCGGCTAGCCTTTAAAGCAGAGTAACCACTTTTCAATATGACATGGAACCCGAAGTGGGAAAATCTTTGATAGGGAGAAAAAGGACCACGGCTGTGTGGAGTGTAGCCTCAATGCTGGCTGCACACTTCGAAAAGTCCGCACCAGGATTTCAAGAAGCCGTCCATGTCATATGTTATTTCTGTAGCCCAACATCGCCAATATGCGGCCCAATGAGGTCAAGCTGCTGGTATCACAAATTAATACCACAAATTAAAAGAGCATTACATACGTGGTGGTTACTGCTGTCAATTTGATTAATGCGTTTAATTAGAACTCTAAATTCTGAAGCATGGGTGCCGTCGGTACGTACCGAAAGCTATGTGTATTTTGCCGCTATCAATCAACAATATATAAAGCACTGACAACTGATTAGCAGACTATAAAATCGTTGACGGAGACCGCTCTTGGGTGGCCTAGTGGTTCGAGCGTCCGCCTCGGATGCGGGATGCCGTGGGTTTGACCATTACCAAAACTATTATTAAAAATGGTACTAACAACTGCCTCGCTTGGCGCTCAGAATTAACAAGCTAGCGTTAGGACTGGTCGGCCTGGTGTCAGGATAATGTGACTGGGTGGGACATCATACTACTAGTCTGCGGCATGATGCTCCAGTGCTAGAGATCGTTATAAGCTGCCATACTGCAGACATTGTATCGATATGTTTTAAGTGCCATTACCGCCAGTTGTGCGTGTTATATGTTATCTAGGACTTAGAACGTGTCTGTAGAAGGGCTCAGTCGAGACCCAGATTAAAGATGCACATATAAAACCGTTTACGAGGTCCTGTGTGGCATTTGCAACAAAGACGCCAGTGCTGTATTGTGGAAAAAAGGCGACCGCCACTTTCATCCGGAGGATCGAATACGAGATGTAGTAGATCCACGAATTGTTCGCAGACCCAGCAAAACATAGTCATGTGGGCATCACACATTAGGTTATTTCAGAAGGTACAAATATTGACAGGAAGTACCTAGGGATGGACTGGGTGAGTGATCAATTCCATATTGCAGGTACAACCTTTAACGGCGCATCATCCTGGAAAAAAGTAAGCTGCGGATTGTAATCCAAAATTTGTGAAGCTACGACAGTCACATTAATACGTAGACCATCAGGACGATATCCGCGGATGCCATCAGTGCCATTTCAGAAACATAAAGTACATGGGAAGTTGCAGTTTGTGGACTGCCTCCAAAATGTTAATATCAGTCTGGAGGAGCGGCCAGCTACTCTCAATAAGAAGGCGTTTCAGATCAAAAGCATTACATATAGCAAGATGTCTTCCTGGTTACAACCAGGGGCGTGTATAATATGGCCATTTTGGTAGTTTTTGAGCTTGTCTAGGGATAGGCAGCTCCCCATAAACAAGGTCTTCTATAGCAGTTTGACAGAAAGCAAATTAATGCGCGTGCATGAAAGGTTTGGAAGGAAATCGGGTTCCTGAACATGGAAGACTATCATGAGTTCTACCAGAAAACGGATATGTCTCTGCTGGTGAATGTGATCGAGGATTTACGTGCCATCTCTATGATGAGCAACAGTTGTGAAAACGCACATTACTACCTCTCATGAGGGATGAACTAGGCGTACAGCTTCAGCTGTTCACAGAAACAGACATGCATCTTTAGGGTATCCGTTGCTGCATCTAGATTGTTATCCGCTTGCAGGTGAAGTAAAACAATTCGTTTTGCGCCATCCACGACTCATGGAAGCACAACAGTTGAGAGATTTACATCCAAAACAATAACCTATACGATTGTGCGATATTGCGATGGCTACCGACTGGTTGGTTCTGTTGGGTAGCAATCAAACAAATGGGCGAGTGGGAAAGATTCGACTCGCCAAAGGCCTAAATTCTTCAGTACCATCTTCTGGCCTCAGAGGCTATGGCAATTCCATAAATGTGATTTTATTGGTATCAGAGTGACCTTTCCGACAAGCTATGAGGCGCGCTTTACCAGTTACAAGAAGATCGTCCGGAATATGCAAAAGAAAGATGACTACGTGATTCACAGCCAGAACCTCCAGCTATATACCAGCCTCAGAATGAGAGTCACCAAGGTATATCAGGTGTTTGAGTCTGATCAGAGCACGTGGAGGGCACATATTATTCAGCCTAACCGGATCAAAGATTAGGGGAAAAGAAAGAGCTTAAAAAGGATTTCGTTGAAGCAATGCATAATCCATATTCTACAAGAGCACAAAAAAACCTCTGGAATGGGGTTTATGTGTACATTTTGCTGTTCGAGGGCGATAGCGATGGCGACATGTTCAGCTGACTTGGTTTAAAAGTCGGAAAATCTCTGATAGCAACGTCAAGGTGGTCAATTGGACAAACTCCAACCTGAAGATCAGCTGCACAATTTACACGAGGAAAGCCGTTCTTGACCCCATGAAGCTGTTGCTTTATGACTTACACAGAGTTGAAAAAAGGTCCTCCTCTGCACCAATACAGATGGCCTGCAATCCATGGAAATGGAGGAACCATATCGGGTCATGGGCTTTGGCACTTTCTAGAAGTGCCTGGTGGAGTCTTAGCGGCATTTCCAAGCGTTTTGGACGTTGAATCTCATTTCTAATAACCTATAACGTTATGATTTATTAGGTCCTCATTTAGATGTCCACGCGTCCGCCGTCCGATAGAATGACTTTCAGCGAGGCAATGGTGGAGGTATAAGCCAACGGCGGCCACTGGATGACGTTCAGGTCTTGAATTAGGACCACATTGGCAGTATGTTGGTCACTAATGTCTTGGCTGATATTGTACGCTATGTCTTACCCATATAATGCAACATCGACTCGGTTAATTACTCGGTCATTAGGCGGCCCACAATGCACCAGCACTAGTGGTTCAAACTGTCTGTCAACGCTGCTAGTCGTCCTGTTGGGCAGCAGGTTACAAGAAGCTAATGCACAAACGTCCTAGTGCATTCAATGAAATGGGAGATGTTGTACAGGGCTGCGTCATGCTCGAGCTACTAAAACTGTGATATTGTGATGGTGACACTTATTGACACTGCCGTTTGCAACCGGACTGTACTGCTGAGTGTCTTTGCGTCGTAGAAAAGTCAGCGAAATTTATCTCTGACTTCGACGCGTTCCCTCCAACGTGGACTGCGGCAAAGTTCATTAAATCATTTACGACGTGCTGATACGGGCGGGACAGCCTCTTCGACCGTGGGAGGCTCTATAGGAAACGTGCAGTACCTGGCCTGGAGCTCCGCCCATATCCCAAAGTTGATCTTTCATTAGACTAAAATAGCTCTCGTTTTCTGAGGTTTAGGTGGTGATGGTGGTGTTTATAATTTTTAACGCAGCTTTAACAATTTTTCAGTCATATCGCTACGATGTCTGCAGTATGGCAGTTTATAGTTATGTCTAGCACTGGGACATCATGCCGCAGACATGTAGCATGATGTCCCACCCATTCACATTGTCCTGACACCAGGCCGACCAGTCCCAATACTAACCTCTTAATGCTGAGCGTCTAGCGAGGCAGCTGTTAGTACCATTTATGTAAGTCTTTGGTATGACTCGACCGGAGATCGAATACACGACCTCCCGCATCTGATGCGGACGCTCTAACCACTAGGCCACCGGAACGGTTCTCTGAGGTATAGACATCCCTGGCTGCGAAAAGTGTACTCGACATGGTTCACTACAAACAGCAAAGGGTCGTGTTGAGCTTGGCCTCATCCAAAACGGGGAATTTTTTAAATGCTACTTTACCTGTGCAGCGAGTCGACGAGACAGTAAAATTCGGGATGCCAACGTGTTATTGCTGGCACTAGGAAGTTATTTTGAGTTGTGGTGGATGCTGCCGGATCCCTAAACCATAATAAAGTGGCGTACCTCCTCAAGGTTGTGACTTACCTTCAATTCTCTCTCTCTCTCTCTCTCTCTCTCTCTGTATATATATATATATATATATATATATATATATATATATATATATATATATATATATATATATATATATATATATATATATATATATATATATATATATATATATATATATATATATATAAAGAACGGCTGGAGTCTGTTGCAATCACTTATGCGTAATGGGTGAGATAGGGTGAGGTTCGGGTTCGTATTATTCACAGTGGTGGGGCGTTTGCGCACATTACTTTTTCGAGATTCCATGGCACAGCGCTAAGTGTTGAAATACTTTTGACATTTGGGTGTGACAAGGAAGCCATAAGTCCGGGTCAGGAGTTAGAAGAGTACCTAATGAATAATAACGATGAGGCCTGGATATCTGAATGATATGTTTTGGGACGAGGTATAACACGTCTCAGACGATAAAGTCTGCGCGGATATCATAAGCAATTGAGTACAATGATGACTAAAGGGAACTGAGGTGAAACTTATATCGTCCCCACCTAAAGCCCACTGAATGGAGTTGATTTAGAACTTACAGGTATAAATAAACAGAAGAATATAGTTATAATCATTGATTACAAATATATTGTTACATACGGCAAGTAGAAGACCGTACATATACTCTATTGTTTAACAGTTAGTATTAGGCGAAGAGCTTGAAACAGAAAATATATACAGGTGTTCAAAATATAAAAAGGGATTTGTGTATAGCTGTTGACCAGGAGTTTATTTGTAACCTAACGTCGCATATCAGATAGCCAAAGACAGTGGTTGTAATTTTTCTCGAGATGCAACTGTAGAAAAAGTAGCAGCAACAGATGTACCTGGTACATTAGACACCATCTTTTTTCAGCCACAAAATTTCAATGTCACATTGAAATACAGCTGGCCTTCAGATGCTGCTTAGAAAAAGCTGAAGTTATAACTATTTTAGGTGGATCAGATATCGTCCTATATCAGCCATGACAAGAATGTGAAAGTCAAGCAAGCACGTTTCCTTCGGATACTGTTCAAAGTTAATTTGAAATGAATATATCTGGTAGCTCAGGCGTAATCGGATATCAAGCGTCAATGATCATGTCACCAACATGTGAAGCAGGATTTCAGCTTCCATATAAACATTATAGAGAACAATTTAAAGAGAGAAATCATGAATATGTCGGGCATATCAGGGATCATCAAACATCCTCCGTCAAGTATAAGATTAAAACTCAAACCGAACATTACATTTTGTAGACAACAGTTACCATTTTGAAATACCTTTGAGAAGTGCATGTGCGAGTGAATATATATATATATATATATATATATATATATATATATATATATATATATATATATATATATATATATATATATATATATATATATATATATATATAGACAAAGAGAGATAAATAGATAGATAGATAGATAGATAGATAGATAGATAGATAGATAGATAGATAGATAGATAGATAGATAGATAGATAGATAGATAGATAGATAGATAGATAGATAGATAGATAGATAGATAGATAGATAGATAATGTTGCACTATATTGCTTACAATTAGTTGAAATACGATTCTGCATTAGGTGTATTTCAAACATTACATAATTGTGTAACTGACATTTAACTGAGAAATTGGCATACCAATTCTTTTTTAATAGACATGTCTTTATTATCGAATAAGGTGGGGCTACAATTCTTCAATTATCATAATAATAACATTAAAACGTAACCTATATCAAATATTAAATATTCTTCATGGCAAATGCCTGGGTTAAGTCTTGATTGGACAAACTATTACCGACATCTCAACAAATGATGCCTCCTAGCCACAACATTTTTGCTATACGAGCTATATTTAACCCAGTATTTCAAAACAGTATTCATCAGAAATATACTATATTTCGCAGAACTCACTATAACATAAGAATTAAAGTAAGCCCATTAGTTTTAGATACCTTTGAAAAGATGCTAAATCTATACATAAATTGGTGTCTATCAATAGGAAAAAGGCGGAAGGAATTCCACCTTTTCCAATTATTAACAACCAAACGACCTGCTGCAGTTAGAGATAGGCGGGTAAATAACAACCAAAGAAAAGCCCACGTTAAGTCAAGTCACCGTCATTCTGTTATCCTCTGCTTATGATCTTTGTAATTATAAAACAGGAATAAAGTCTTTAAGTTGGACAGACTACCGTTCTACAACTAAAGGCAGAAAAATACGCACCTTTTAGAGAGATAATATTTCCGCCTTTCCAAAAGTCTTTGTTTCTTCTTGTATAGTGCCAGTAGCGATACTATTCAACATATGAGCACATACTACAGACGGACGGATAAATAATGTATCTATTTATTGACTCTGTTCAAAGATAAAAAAAATCAACTAAGTATTAATCGCACCGATGCAAATACGTAAGAAGAAAACTTCTGTACCTTTTATTTCCTTTACTATGATATACTACTTTTTAAAATTTTTCCAGTGAGAAAAAGTTCAACCGATAACAATCGCGAAAGTTAAACATTTTACAGGCCTTCACAAGTGGTTTCGCATTTTTGTTGAAACACCATTCAATTGCACGATATTCAATATTGGGTTATCTGTTTACATACATATCAGCAGTTGGGGATAGGCTTATGGTTCTAGCGTATGAAAATCTAAACTGTGCTTGTTTCATCCTTTATATCCACTATGGACTGGTTAGATGGTCATATTTATGAAGACTCAAAACAAAACCACTATATTTTGTTAAATAATAAATAATCCATCCTGATTCGAGCCCTTATGTCGTGATTACAAAAATGTCAAAGTCGTTTCTTAATAGGATCAATAATGACCATCTGAGTCGAACACATACAAATGTTTAACCAGACAAAAGGCACCAGACACTATGGGAAATGCGCACTGTTAGAATGTTATGGAGATTCAAATACTAAATAAGAAGCCTAGGGAGGCTGGCTTCACTAAACATGTTTGGAAGATAGCCTAATTTGTTCTCCACCCCATTGCCCCTTTTGTGTCCTTATTCAAAGCAATGGACTCTACCTACCATTACTTTGCAAACAAACTACATAAATGTGCAATCACTGATGATTAGGACTAATGATTTACGAAAGAGGAGATTGTTTAACTCGATGGTATTGTCTGTAAATCCGACATTTTCACGGTTTCTTATTTGTGCTCTGATTTGTTGGCGATTTTCCATTTCCGCCAACACAATTTCAGAATCAGCCATGATAATTATTGTATGTTAGACTGCCACCGAATACAGTTTATTGATCGGGTTAAGACTGGTTTCTGCCTCTGCAAGCAGCTCTGCATAGACAAGTAGTCGTGAATGTCATGGTATTGAAAGTAATTCGCTCGCACCACCAGAAACACTGGTTACTAACGATATACCTCGACAATAATTCCCATTGGTGCAACTACAATGATTCTTGTTGCCGTGAGTCCTGTAACACCAAGACCAACAGTTGCTGCTGCGGTAAGACAGCTAAATGCAAGTACAAATAAACAAGAGCATTCGTTTTTCACTATTAAAGTAATTCTCTTGGTGATCTCATATCGCATCTGCTGTTCCGCTTAGATCACTTTATCAGGTCTGTTAGATTACGGGTCCATCATTGTATTATTAATGATAATATTGCCAGACTGGCATTACTTGTCCTGGCTCGTCGCGTCTATTCGCATTACGTACAGGCTCTTCGAGCCAATTACCATTTTGACCAGTTCAACTGTAATACAATTAGGGTAAAATATCTTCTGAGGGAATATTCAAATGTTGTGTGTTCAGGAGGTTTAGCACCTTGCATGAAATATTTGTAGCGGTAACATATATGACCCTAATAATAATTGTAATTCAAAATATCAACATTTGTCTCAGTGTTCCTTACAACTGTGGCCATGCATTACTTTAGCACACGATTTGAAATGGACAGAAAATTCAACATATCTGTTATAGACTTTATAAATTATTTGCTCTGATTTGCTTTTTAAAAGAGACATATTTGAATATTCTATTTTGTGGGTTTGCATATAAGAAGGAATTTAAACAGTCTTGTAATTAAAATGCCTTTATTTATGAGTCTCTTATAGTCAGTCACGTTTGCTAAGCCACAGCTATTAAGTCATGTATAATCTATTATATACCTGTTTTGGCAATATTACTGCGTCCATGTATGTGATATCTAAAGATCGAGTGTTAAACTCTTAAGCAAAGGCTGCTTGATCTGCCGGAGACCTAAATCTTGAATCGGAAAAGGCGAATGATTGTACTATCTAAGCAAAGTCTTTTAGTTATTACACCTATGTGTTCAAGCTTAGTCCAGATATTAAACGGAAGCCCGCTGCGTTCGCGGGGTCTGCTTTCGGCCATTAACACGTTGACAGAGAGCGAGAGGGTCGTTGACCGCTAAGTTTGATTGGATCGGTTCACAGTGATATCCAATCGGAATTGAGATAAAGGATGTGATTAAAATTCCGATCCAAATGATACTTCAGATGCGTATGAGAAAATTTAATATTGGCATAGAGGGATTGAAGATCAATAAGGTTTTCCTGAGAAAGAAGCTAATCGTATTTTCATGGCAGAACTTTGAGGTAGATTGTAAGGAAACAAAGATTCGAAAAGACCAGTAAGTTATTTGCTCGATTTGTGCAGAATGATATATATATATATATATATATAGATATATATATATATATATATATATATATATATATATATATATATATATATATATATATATATATTTATATTTATATATTTGTGGGTGTGTGGGTATATATATATATATATATATATATATATATATATATATATATATATATATATATATATATATATATATATATATATATATATATATATATGTATATATATATGTATGTATATATATATATGTATGTATATATATATATATATATATATATATATATATATATATATATATATATATATATATATATATATATATATATATATATATATATATATATAGATATATATATATATATATATATATATATATGTATATATATATATATATATATATATATATATATATATATATATATATATATATATATATATATATATATATATATATATATATATATATATATATATATATATATATATATATATATAGTTGTTATTAATAAGATCATCCTTTAACAGCTGGTGTTCATTTGTAAAGGAAGTTTTCTTTTACGTCGATTTCATTTGTCACCTTTTCTAAGCTTATCTATCCAAGAAACCCTTTCTATATTTCAAAAACGTATTTTTGTAACTGCACGCTCTACAGTATCTGAAGTTTGGAAAACAAGAACAAAGAGTACTTGACAAGAAATTGTTATTATGTATCACGATTCTAAGTCAGTGCATTCCATTCCGATTATTATTTTTAAACTATAACTGCCTGAAATTCGTTCTAGTAGTAAAAAAGGAACTAATAACATACGACATATCTACAGCACATGTCACTTGCAGCATCTTGAGTCTTTTATGAAATATAATCGTGTTTACTGACAGAGTCGTACATCTTTTAAGAAAATAAAACACTTTTCACCACGTAGTGTCGCTAAACCTTTTCGTTATTTCATTTAAAAAAGAAAAATAAAACCAACAAAAACTATTGACAGCATTCTCCACGCTAACAACATAAAGAGAAAGATTAGCGTGTTTTTGACAAGACACTATTGTTTGTGTGTGAGAGTTGATAGTGGATGCATTATGTCATTTTTGGTACACGAGACGGATTAGGTCTGCTACTAAAACTTTCACATAAACATATCTTTGTAAGACAGATCTGAATGCCATAAATTTTTGTTGCTACAGACGCAAATATTAGGTTCAGACACAACTGGTGTTTCAAATCCTCGGGCGTGACATGTCATAAATTTTAATGCAAGGGATGAAATTTGAAATCCCGTTTCATATAGGATGTCAGCTTACAGCTGGGAAGAAAGCTACTTTTGTTCCAAATGCAATTTTGACATAATTTATGAATCATAGACTAAATACTCAGACCGAATTTGGCACGTATCAAATGATTGAACGTATCAACCCGCGGATAATGCAGGCGTATAACATATATATATATATATATATATATATATATATATATATATATATATATATATATATATATATATATATATATATATATATATATATATATATATATATATATATATATATATAGTATACCATGGATAGCTGTTAGTGGTTCCTGCTCAGTACACATGTACTTCATTTGCATGTACGTTGTACAGTCTTATAACATGAGGTTGCGTATTTAATCCAGTTTGATGGATTACGTAGTGCCGATACTTTCCAACCTCTAATCTTGTTCGTAACTATTATGAACTCTAAAATTTTCACGCCGTCAGTGTCTGTGTGAATTAATAAGACTTTTCACTGGATGGCTAATAAATTTAATTCATTTGGCAATTTTCATGTCTGAAACTGGATATTGCAGCGCTTGGTGTACAAAATGCATACAATATTTTCAAATAAAAGCGACTATTGCTCTTTTCTAATTTCTCTGGGATATTTCAGCTTCATCACTGGTAGAGTTCGATGGATCATAATCAGTCCATTTGAGCAAAGACTTCTGAATTTCTATCGTTTCCAAAGAGAGCTTGAAATATTATGCCTGGTCAGAGTCGTGTGAAGAAGTTGGGGGGGGGGCCTAAACACATAAACACAAACTCTAACCTTAAAAGTAACCCGAATTGCACCTCAGTCTCTCAGTCTCTGATGTAGAGTTTTGCTTTGTTTTTCAATGTGCATGTGTGCCATTGTGTTAAAATTATTAATATAGTAATAAACTGCCTGCTAATCCTACCGGTACCGAAATTCCTTAATTTGGGTCGCTGCGGTGCCCCTTTGCTGCGCGAGGCCCTAGGCACATGTGTCGTTTGCCAATGTCTTAAAATGGCACTGTGCCTGGTGCGCCATGTTCACAAGCTGCCAAATATTACAAAAGCCTGGATGGAAAGGCCGATATAGCATTTTGTTTCCGTCTTCAATATGCCTGTCGCTAACAATACTCAGATAATTTTGTATACAGTCAACTGATCATGTACACAAGTACATTATTGTCTTATATCCTGAAATCATATATTTTCCAACGTTATTGCTCCCACAAACAATATCTTCGAGTCTTGGGCTGACGCAAAGAACGACGAGGAAGGGTATCACGGAGAGTGCCAATAGATCAGAAACAGTGGTAATAGATCACGGAGAGTGGTAATAGATCATGGATAGTGGCAATAGATCAGGAACAGTGGCAATAGATTACGATAATAGACCACGGTAATATGAATGTAAGAAGCTAAGAAAAGACATGCGATATAAAAGAACTATGACATATGTTTCATGAAATATAATGTCACGTGGTTGCTTCGTTTTATTCTTACAAACAAATATTACAAATAAATATTTCATAGCAAGAATGTTTTACTCCTGTTGATGGATAGAACCTAAGAATATAGATAGGGTGGACAATAATATATAATTTGTCCAAAATGAATATGCTTTAAGCTTGAACATTATATTTGATGCAGTAGATTGTTGATGATATTTTATAGTTTATTCCTGTTGTTTAAATCTATTTCTGAACAGATATATGAACAAATATATAAGGGAATGCCTGATACACTAAAAACGGATATATACGTGTTTTGAAAAGATATAAGGAAGCATTTTGCTGTCACCATTGTCGAAAATCTACTAAAACGTAAATTTTCTTTATCTGATTTACATTTTTAAAGCAAAACTCTTGGATTTGCATGGATTTGTCCCTAGTCTATATCAATGCGATTGAAGGCTCTACTATTACATCGATAAAAAAAATTCCGAACTATTTTGCAATATTTTTAAAACAGAGAATTTTTACAAATATGTATTGTACATTTAATGCTTCAGATTGTGTACTTAAATAAATAATGGTTTTACACGTAATAAGAGGAGTTTAATTCGTTAACACATTTCTTGTGCGGATTGATACAGTCTACATTGTTAAGTTGGGTGTACAATAGAAAGAAGACAGAACAGTCAACATGTATCATAGAGTACCGTCATTAAACAACAGATTCAAAATATTATGAGTTTGCTTGTACGGACTTTTGTTTATTTTTTGTGTTCTAGTTTCTGTATTCGGACGTGAATTTTATATGTTGACATGGTCGCAGTGTGCTTCGGTAACAGCCGGTTCAACCAAATGTAGATTGACACTGAATTTTGGATTTCTAATGACTCTAATCATTTCCTGATTTCAGATAATATTATGAATGTGAAGACGGTTAAAATCACTACTTAAAGGTCATGTAAGGTCACTCAATGACAATTAGCACGAATCATGTAGATAACTGATCTAAAAGCATTCATTATAAAATCCTGTATTGTGTTGTTGGGGTTCATTTTTAGACAATTTTGACGGCGCCCCCTTTCTGATTACTTAGATGTATACTAGAGCATTGCTAGATATTTTCGATGACGCATACTCGTTGATTACCTAGAACAATGGGGTTCATTGCTACACATTTTCGATGACGCATACTCGTTGATTACCTAGATGTGTACTAGAGCAATGGGGTTCATTGTTAGACATTCTCGATGACGCATACTCGTTGATTACCTATATGTTTACTAGAGCAATGGGATTCATTGTTAGACATTCTCGATGACGCATACTCGTTGATTACCTAGATGTTTACTAGAGCAATGGGGTTCATTGCTAGACATTCTCGATGAAACATACTCGTTGATTACCTAGATGTATACTACAGCAATGGTGTTCATTTTTAGACATTTTCGATGACGCATACTCGTTGATTACCTGGATGTATACTAGAGCAATGGGGTTCATTGTTAGACATTCTCGATGACGCATACTCGTTGATTACCTTGATGTATACTAGAGCAATGGGGTTCATTGTTAGACATTCTCGATGACGCATACTCGTTGATTACCTAGATGTATACCAAAGCAATTTTTCCTCACATCTTTTCGAATATGATGACCCTTCTTTAACTGAAATAATTTATCAGACATTCTCGTATCCCCCCACGGTAATAGTTGTAATTTTGGAACAACAAAACGTGCCTCTGGTTCCACGGCCCACAGGTTGGTAGCCACTGTACAGTAGGGTCGATAGTCTTACTGAGAGAGAGAGAGGGAGAGAGAGAGAGAGAGAGAGAGAGAGAGAGAGAGAGAGAGAGAGAGAGAGAGAGAGAGAGAGAGAGAGAGAGAGAGAGGGAGGGAGATGAAAATTAAATAGGACTAAATGTGGAAATAAGTGAACGAAATTAGTTCTATAGGTGATACCGCAGCTATGGCGATGTCATTTATGTCTCACTGATATATTATAGTGATTCTATGCCAAGGAAACAGAAGCCCTGTACATTTCCCAAGGACATACCGAGACCTGCAACAAAGGTTAGCATGGACGTGTATATATATATATATATATATATATATATATATATATATATATATATATATATATATATATATATATATATATATATATATATATATGTGTATGTATGTATGTATGTATGTATGTATGTATGTATGTATGTATGTATGTATGTATGTATGTATGTATGTATGTATGTATGTATGTATGTATGTATGTATGTATGTATGTATGTATGTATGTAATATATATATATATATATATATATATATATATATATATATATATATATATATATATATATATATATATATATATATATATATATATATATATATATATACACGTATGTCCTTGGGAAATGTACAGGGCTTCTGTTTCCTTGGCATAGTATATTTATATATGTTCCCAATCACGTTAAAGGTCCATTAACGTTCTTCCACTCATCAAGTGACCAAATTTACCTCGTAAAGATTTGGTTGATTTCATTATTTGTATACATTTTGAAAACAGCTATAAATTTGGTCATGATATGCCATCCTTTTTTTCTGCTTCTAACCCCGGCCTAGTTATGTTAAAGACTTATAAAATGGTACTTATCGGCTACTTCAGTGTTAGGAGAGTAGTATTAGGACTATTCGCCTCGTGTCAGGATACACTGAGCGGGGCATTATGCTATATGTCTACGGCATGATCCAACAGTCCTAGACATCATTATAAAGTGCCGTACTACAGACATCGTAGTGATATGGCTGAAATTTTTTGACACTATGTTAAAAATTAAACACATACGCATACGCAAGCACACAAACGCACACACACGCACACGCTCCTTCCATTTGTAAACTTAGTTTTAGATTCTAAGGCTTGATTGACAAACGGACGCAGATATAACCATTTAGTTCAAAATTGAATGAACATGAACTCATTTTGAACGTTATTTTCAGTAGAAGCAGCTGATCACAGTATTGTTAAATTGGTATTACTCTTCTGTAGCTGTCTTGCCTCAGTAGGTAGAGTGTCAGACTTTTAATTCAAGGATTGTGGGTTCGATACCTGCGCCGGACAACCTCAGCAGCCTGCCTACTAGTGTACTTGGGACAGGCACTTAGTTTTCATATCCTATACATTACATAATAAAGCCCCAAAAGTGCTGAAAATTCATTTAAAAGGTGTTATATCAACGCAACAAGTGCGGTGATCTGATCTAACACTAGTCTGCAATGACTTTTGACGATATAATTATGACTGTTTCTTATAAAGGTGCCTTTATTCAAATCAATGGATACATAACACTTTCCTAATGGATAGTTAGAAACCACAAATTAGGAAACCATTTAATTGCGTGACTTCTCCGCTACATCACCGATCGATGTGTAACCGCAATTTACTGCAGAATTGCATCCTATTCCAGAGGCATATTGCGCACGCAGTGAACATTCAATTCTGCTTCGTGGAATTCCAGTGGCTTTTGAAGATTTCTTAATTACAGAAATTAGAAACACTCAGTTCTAATCAATCTTGGCGAGCTAGGAGAGAAGTATTTTTTATTTCTGAGTTATCATATGGATCTAATAGCAGTTAATGAAGTCGGTTTTAAAACGATATGATCCGAAGATGGTTTCGAGATAAGATCCCTTGTGGATGCCAATTTTGAAAATATAGCTAAAGGAGATATTATAGAATTGCGAATTAGGTTCCTGGTCAATAAAAAATATCTCACTCTTTTGGTTAAGGGTGTGTGATCAAGAAAACAATCACCATCGTGGAATGTACTTACATAAAAATCGGTCGCTTTGAGTTCATGCACATTAGAAGGGCATGTCTATCAAATATTAATATAATAAGCCTGAGTGTTATGTGATTGCCGTAGAAAAAGATTCGTCTATCTCGGATCCCGTATTTTCTTCAAAGACCTAAGATCTCGCAACCTTTAAAAAGCCCGAAAATTCAATTTGGTGTTAATGAAATCGGAGGCTCTGAAATCTTGTCAATGATCAAAAAGAAGAAACCTTTTCGACCAATTGCGTCATTGTATCCAATGCGGAAAGAGCCCCCTCCCTAGTAAAACGGGCAAATAGTTAAGAAAATAGATTAAAATTGATTTAATTCCTAGCTTAAAAGAGAATTATACCAAACTTAACAGATAGAAAAGCTTAAATTGGTTCTAGTGGTCCTGCTTACTTTTACAGGCTACATATAGGAACAGAGGGGAAAATGTAATGCTTTTATACCGAATTTGGTCCCAAAAGTGTCTTCCTCAATCAAATTAACTTTTATTATTTGAAAACTTTTAATCAGATAATATGCATAAATTTATGACAGGTATATTTTTGGGGATCAATGTTATTTTCTGGAAAAGATTCGAAATGAGTTCTACAGCAATACACACAGCTTTCGTAGAATACCTGTTTTACAAATACAGTGTGACTAAACATGGATCATGTAAGTTTTATTCATACGTAATATACACAACAGACAAAATATTCCTAAATATTGAACACAAGAACACTATAACTTGTCAATACAACGAGCGAGAAAGCGAATCGGCATACTTCAACATCATCTAGTTACAAATACTGTTCCTATGGCACTGAACACTAATTATCACGTGGCTCAAAATAAAGTCACATAACTGCAACTGATTATTGCAACATAGATATGAACACGATATTAGTTTTCATTTCATGCAAAAAATCATATCTTCACCATAGCATGGTTCAGTGGTAAATGCGCATTACACATTTTAAGATAGACAAATATCATTAATAGAGAAAGAAAATTCAGTGAGATTTATGGAATGATATTACAAACTCACACGGATTCATGCACTAATTTGTTCTGTCTGACTATATAATAAAATGTACACACCCGATGCCTCGCTGACACTCTTTACGATAATATGAACAAAGTACATTCAAATGATCATGCTTTTGCTTCTCAAATCCACGAAGACCAAAGTAATCAAACTTTTAATCTGGACACATCATAATCAATTCATCAGGCATTTTACTGGGTAACAAGATTGGCGCCACCGAAAAGCCAGTGGCGTAGCAAGAAATTATGTCCCCCAGCTGCCACAATACTCTGTACACAATTATGGGCTTCTATCCCAGTAAAAAAAGAAATTTGATGAGAATTCTGCCCCTCCACCACGCACTTGCTTGCGCGGTTGCTATGCCACTAAAGATGATCTACACATTTTAAGAATATTGTCAGCTAAAAATTCAACTATGCTGTGTAGGATACTTTTCGACACAAATAATACATATTTTTAAATAATGTTTACATTCACATCATTTAGCACCTAAAAGATATTTCAAATAAATGCAATGCAATCTATACAGAACATGAAGAGTATTTTGTCCACAGAAATACCTTAATTGGAAATAATTATACCATTACAACGTGTTTACGTTAGATGTATCACTACACTAATTTGACCAATCAGCTTTTGTGGCAGCCTATTGTAGTCAGTAGGAAAATTTATTAAACTTTGCCTCTGACTCTTCCGGAATATTTGCTAGCAAGGGAAGAATGTTACTTTCATTAAAAAAGGTGCAGTCAAGTCTCAACAGAAAATGAAATGTTTACTGAGATAGGCCTCCTTTCTTTTGTGTAAGCTTACAAAGCAAACATGCGTGATTCGGTCGGTTCAGGAAAGAATGTCCACTGGCTGTAAAATGACTAGTCTTATAACTTATAACTAATGCACTGGACTTCATCACAAATGTTACAAAATGAAGTAATATCTCGGATGTAATTAGTGTACTTTTTATACTTTAAAAGTCAGTACAGATAAAATATGATTTGCGAACCACTCAAGAGAGAATTTGCAGCAACTCAGCTTCAGTTTGTACGTTCTCAGTCTTGTGAGAAAAATGAATCAAACAGCTATATTAAGTTAACATTGCTTAATGCCTAAAAAATATGAATTTTACCTCACACGGCTGATGTCAAGATTCTCAAAATTCTTCACCTTCTCGGACTCTCCGGTCAACAGTAGTCCACGTGTGCAGTACAGTTAAAGGTATCAGGTGTGTATTATTCCACTCATCCGGCACGCCCAGACAATTGTCATAATTATAAGGAAACATCGCCGGAATGGAAGCACGTAAAAAGGGTCAAATGAGGTGAACCTGAATTTGTATGACAGTAATATAAAAAATAAGATAGGCTTATGCGAATTATTCAATAACTAAAAAGCATACATCATATTTGTATTTTAAAAGAAATGTTTCTGGGAGGACGTTGCGTATTTCTGGTGAAAAATGTTATACTATACACGGTGATAAAAAATACTTTCCACACAAGATCTAATTGCACAATGTCATTCATCTGTAATTTTCCTTTTTATTTTTAAAAGTTTTTCTTGGTCACCATAAGTACTCGTGAGAGATCCCGTCTTTATAATTCCAGGAATGCTTCGTAGTTATTTCACTTACCTTCTGAGCTTGGAATGTGCTGCACAGCTATATTGTACATGTTGACAGTTAAATAACTTTTTAAACATTTGAACAAACGAAGAAGCAGTCTTTTACTCAGATAGTGTATCTTGCGTAATGGTGTACTGAAAGAGTGAGAAATATGTCAGTTGCAAAAAAAAAAGTAAATAAATAAACCACCTGAGAGATTTACACAAGATTCCAAATCATGAAATTTCATTTTCGTATACAACTCCGGAACATATTAGATTATTATATGAGCACTAATTAGGACCTTTATGTACCGCTAAGAGACATCTATCGATATATAACAAATTTGATGACAGTGTCGGTATCTGTAGGCTATTTGATATGTCACTTACAGTGCTATCGGAATAGTAATCCTATTTTATCTGTCCTTGTGAGTGGCTGTCTTAAGGCGATTAATTTTCCTGAAGAATTAGATTTTTGCCATCGACACAACTACTTTGTTGGGAAGGATCTGTATGCCATTTCATGGCTCTCAAAAGAAACTGTCTTAGAAATGGAATTCAGAAATTATACATCAGACTTCTTGGATACGTGGTTACCATGCTTTGTGGGACGGGTAGAAAGAGTTTACATCATTTCTCTGATAAATTGTATCGTTTGGCAACATATTAGGAGGGGATGGGGCATTCATTAACATTTTATTTTTGGCAATGAAGGTGTGGGATAGAGTTTATTAACATTGATTACCCAACTCCCCCAGTCCATACAAAACCCCTCTAACGCAATCATTTATTCTTAACAATGAAACTTGTTTTATGTTTTTTGAAAACGTATTGGTTGCTTCGTTCTTAATCTTGTTCGTGTTAATTAAACATTATGGTAGGTAACATTTCTACAATCTGTTGCTAAGTGGTAGGAATCAAACTTTATTCATGAAATTTAAATATCGGGTTTGTAAATGTATCAAATATGGTTTCCTATACCAGAATGGAAACAGAAACGTCTTGCGAAATGCTAATGAACTTAATCTTTTCAATTAGAATTAAGGATCGCATGAGGTATGATTCACAACACGATAAACACAAAAATGTGCTGTCACTAATACTACTTATCCTTGACGATAGAACCTTAACTTCGTATTAGTGATGACCTCAAACCTTTGCGTGAGAATGGTTATAGCCTTTATTGGTCTAAATAAAATTCTGTATTTTGGGGAGAAAATAGTTGCACTGAATTCTTTATCTTAGACTCTTTCGTTCAATGGTTCCCACTTATTTTATGGAACCAACCAAAAATAACTTTACAATGGATTCTAAAAGCTACCGTTCCTCATCCGGATCCATTTCTAATTTCTATATTCAAGCATATAAGGCTTGTGTAATTTAGTGGCTTCTAGGAATCAAACTCTCATAAGAGTATTCGAAAATCAAAAATCCTACAATGTGCTTCTCTTCTTATTTTCATATGGAATTTCATAAGAGATCATCGTTTCCACCATCTGTATTATCAGAACAAACCTCTCTGGGATAACCGATTTTCTGACTTTTATCTTTTTTTCTCAACAAATTATGCGTTTCGTGACAGACACCAGCATCTGCAACTGTGCAATTAGTAAAAAAAAAATTAGCAGTGTACATAACATTCATTTCACTCATAATACTATCCAGTGTCAGGGATCTCATATTTGTACGCATTTGGTATTTTATAAAATTATTTATTTACACGATTAATGTACTATAACTATTGCAAGACAGGACGCGTGCAACAATCTTCAGGTAGGAAATCTACAAGATCCTAGTCATAAAGACATGACGAAAACGCCTACCTACAGGTAAGAGATCTACAAGATTGTAGTCATACAGATATGACGAGTACGCCTACCTACATGTAAGAGATCTACAAGATTGTAGTTATATAGACATGACGAGTACGCCTACCTACAAGTTATTGATCTACAAGATTGTAGTCATACAAACATGACTAGTACGCCTACCTACATGTAAGAGATCTACAAGATTGTAGTCATACAGACATGACGAGTACACCTACCTACAGGTAAGAGATCTACAAGATTGTAGTCATACAGAGATTACGAGTATGCCTACCTACATGTAAGAGATCTACAAGATTGTAGTCATATAGACATGACGAGTACGCCTACCTACATGTAAGAGATCTACAAGCTTGTAGTCATACAGACATGACGAGTACGCCTACCTACAGTTAAGAGATCTACAAGCTTGTAGTCATACAGACTTACAAGTACGCCTACCTACAAGTAAGTGATCTACAAGATTGTAGTCATACAGACATGACGAGTACGCCTACCTGCATGTAAGAGATCTACAAGATTGTAGTCATACAGACATGACGAGTACGCCTACCTGCATGTAAGAGATCTACAAGATTGTTGTCATACAGACATGACGAGTACGCCAATCTACATGTAAGAGATCTACAAGATTGTAGTCATATAGACATGACGAGAACGCCTACCTACATGTAAGAGATCTACAAGATTGTAGTCATATAGACATGACGAGTACGCCTACCTCCATGTAAGAGATCTACAAGATTGTAGTCATATAGACATGACGAGTACGCCTACGTACAGTTAAGAGATCTACAAGATTGTAGTCATATAGACATGACGAGTACGCCTACCTACATGTAAGAGATCTACAAGATTGAAGTCATGCAGACATGACGAGTACGCCAATCTATATGTAAAAGATCTACAAGATTGTAGTCATATAGACATGACGAAAACGCCTACCTACATGTAAGAGATCTACAAGATTGTAGTCATATAGACATGACGAGTACGCCTACCTACAGTTAAGAGATTTACAAGATTGTAGTCATATAGACATGACGAGTACGCCTACCTAGATGTAAGAGATCTACAAGATTGTGGTCATACAGACATGACGAGTACGCCAATCTATATGTAAGAGATCTACAGGATTGTAGTCATATAGACACGACGAGTACGCCTACCTACATGTAAGAGATCTACAAGATTGTAGTCATATAGACATGACGAGTACGCCTACCTACATGTAAGAGATCTACAAGATTGTAGTCATATAGACATGACGAGTACGCATACCTACAGTTAAGAGATCTACAATATTGTAGTCATACAGACATGACGAGTACGCCTACCTACATGTAAGAGATCTACAAGATTATAGTCATATAGACATGACGAGTACGCCTACCTACAGGTAAGAGATCTACAAGCTTGTAATCATACAGACATGACGAGTACGCCTACCTACAGTTAAGAGATCTACAAGCTTGTAGTCATATAGACATGACGAGTACGCCTACCTACAGGTAAGAGATCTACAAGATTGTAGTCATATAGACATGACGAGTACGCCTACCTACAGGTAAGAGATCTACAAGCTTGTTGTCATACAGACATGACGAGTACGCCTTCCTACAGTTAAGAGATGTACAAGCTTGTAGTCATACAGACATGACGAGTACGCCTACCTACATGTAAGAGATCTACAAGATTGTAGTCATATAGAAATGACGTGTACGCCTACCTATTATTTATATTCTTAATTTTTGTAACTTATGGTACATGATATGAACTAGTATTAGGCATTTTTAATCATAGCTGTAAATTATATTGATTATATTTAGTTAGATTTTGCCTACGTGACTGGTCTTTTTTTTTGAAATATGAAGAGCAAAAACTTCCACATGATCTAAAATAGATGCTTTTGCATATGTTGACACTAATTGATTGATTGATTGATTTAATTTTAACGGCGCACCAGCACTTTTAGGCTATTTAGTGCCATACAGTAGGTCATATTTGTAAAAAGAAAGGTTCAATATCGACCAGCGATATAGTAAAAATCCATAGTAGTTAAATATAAAATGGTAAATGTTGGTAACAGTTAAAGATATTGGTTCCCGATCAACGGGAAATGTAAATGATGTATCTTGATGAAAAGATGTAAATAATAGTTGGTATTTGCATTAGTTAAAAATTAGTTTGGGTAAGATCATACAAGTTACAGTTTAAAATAAAGATTTACTTCCTTTAGGAAATCTAAAATACTAGTGATTTGAATAGTATCAAAAAGTTCCTGCATGTCGTGTACATTATAGTATTTATCACGCGTAGGTTGCAGGTCGGAACACGTGGTCATAAAGTGTTTAACAGTAAATGGTACATTGCAAGGAACGTACTCTGGTGGATCTTCACCTTTTAGTATGTGTGAGTGGGTAATGTATGTATGACCGATTCTGATTCTTGCAATGACAACCTCCGCCCTACGAATAGTTCTGTAGGAAAGAGTCCATTCTCCCAAGATTGGTTTGATGGCATGAAGTTTGTTATTGATTGCATCATCCCATGATACCTGCCACTTTTGACGTAGATACTTTTTGATAAAAGGTTAAAAATCAGAATATGGTAATTTAAAATCCGATGGTTCTAAAGATAATTAATAATAAGGCCTGTTCTGTACTTTGGGTTGAAATATTGATTTTGTAGAAGTGTTTCCTTTGCACTTCGATATTTTTTGAGATGATAAATATTTGTTCGGACTGTTCAGTGGAAATAGAAAGTGCTCATTTTCGGACTATACTATTATTTTGAACTATTTTGAATTATTCAAATGCATTTTGAGAAACAGAATTTTGACAATGTCACTATTCTTGGCAGACCAGCACATTTCCGGTTCCAAAGTTTATACGAAACATTTCATTCTTTTAGACTTTAATATTACTCTTTCAAAATTATTTTGGTTTTACTTCATAATCCTGTAAGTTGCTCTCATATTTTCATTTGTAACTTTAATAATTAAATTATTTGTTAAGGTTTGAAAAATCTTTTTGGCTTTTATTCTTTCTGTTACCCAGTTCATGACTATAGAGTCCTAACTATGTATCCCGGAGAACTATAAGAGAGCAGTCATACAGACATTACGAGCACTCAATCATAGGAAGGAAAGGTAAAAAAAAATCACGATCAAATAGACTTACAACCTTCACCTGCCGTAAAATCAAATCATTCCATTTTATTTGTAAATTGTTAGTGACTTAGTCTCTGCCTTTGGTCTAAATGGCTAAACTTACTTCATTGCTCACAATCAAATAGCTGGTTTTATAAGCATATACATCCGTGAAATACTGCCTTTCAGAAACAAGTATCTTTCTAAAATATTAGCTATCAAAAAGTGTGTCGTGCTATTGTGAAATACTGGTTATCAAAACGTTTAATTTAGCTGTGTGAAATAATAAATTTATCAAAATGTTAAATGTAACTTTACGAAATAAATTATCGCAAATGCACTTTTAAACATATTATATTAAGACCAGCAGATATTGGGTTAGAACAACTGATTAAACCATGTGATCATTAGAAGAAAACTGTTTACGTCATTATTGAATTTCTATTTGCGTGCATTGTAGACGAAGTCTATATTTAATTGTTTGGTGTTTGTGGTATATATAACCAATGCTGACGTAATGGTATTTTGCACGCTATGCAAACTTCCAAAAATTACGCCACCTCAATCCACCCTCGGCGGCATCGCTTACTACGAATTTTCAAAAATGAATACTGCATAATGTGGCATTGTTCATTTTTATTAATACACCTTCGTCTTTGATAATTTATTATTTTCATTATTTAGCCTGCGTATATAGTGATAATAAACGAATAACCTGACAGTGTCGACATTGCGATTGTTTTCGCGTAGGACGAGTCGGCGGCAGCAGACATGGAGTAGGCTGTAGCTGTAATGTACGATAGAAGGACAAGTTAAAATTCAAGTTCAACGACGCTCTCTCTTCCTTTATTCATTCGTTCTCCAGCAATAGCGTCAAAACAATTTCGGGCACCGATTTTCAGCTCTACCCCTACGCAATCTCGACGCCCTAGGCCTTGTGCATCTAGCGGTTAAATTGGCTCTTACCATATCTAATTTCTACAAAAAATACGATTGATTCCAAATTAGATAGTTTGAAAATGTGATGAAATAGCCTTCCAAATAGTTATGTTCCTTCTTTTTTTTCTCTTTTCTTTTTATGGTATCCATGGTGACGTTTGGTTAAAAATCTTTATTCTCCACTAAACGTTCATTGGTTAAACGATATATAACTTTGTATACTCTACTACAAGCTCACTGCTTGAAGGATATATTACATTGTATACTCTACTACAAGACCACCGTTTGAACGATATATAACATTGTATTTAAAACTCACTCGCTAAGCGATATATAACATTGTATAATCTGTAACAAGCACATTGCCTAAACAATATATAACACTGTATACTTTAGTGTTTTGACTTTGACACAATAACAAAGAGTTAAGTCTGTATATGTTACCTGGATAAATCAGTTGATATCCTACCCCAAATAAAATGTAATAATCGCTAACCAAAGGTATCAAGTTTTGGAAATATTGATATGATATGAGGATATTTTCATCTACAGAAGAGTATCTGTATCTGTGAGCCGTTAATACGTGCATTTATCGTGTACTGTTATAACAAATAATATCAGGAAGTATATATATTTCTATCTCCCTCCATTACTCTTGTTCATATTTTAATATAGCGCTTCCGTTATCTGTGCCGCTAAATCTCGCAATCTTGCATATTCCTTAGGCTCAAATAGCCGTCTCCTCCCTCCTCACTTGTGCTCGAAAAATTCGCGTGAGAGCGATTGTAGAATACAATAGTGACAAGAGGATGACGCCTTCACAACCCATCATCATTCCTTTTTATTTGCATTGAAACACCAATATCATACCCTCCACCTGACAAAAGTAAGTTTTGAAAAAATATTCCTCGGACACCAAGGTCATACTATCCAACTATATATGTTTAATTCTAGGACGTACTAAACATCCATTTTTAGGATAACAGCCGCAATCTTTCGTATCTAATTCAGCAACATTCCACGATAAAATAACGTGAAGTTACAACAATCACGAGCCTTGGTAAACATTTATTAAAATCATTGACCAGCTGGTGAAAATAACAATAACAACAAAAATATCTTAAATTGAAATATCCAGTTCTAAGGTCAGAATTCATATGGCAAAAGTAAATGCTTATTTTGTATTTATTAGATGCCGTCGTCCTTGGCTTCCGTTAGTCTCGAGAGACGATGGAAATGCGCCCATGAAAGTTGACCCAGTTTGTAGTTGTGCAGCATCTTCTGTGGCTATAAAACCCCACACGGGAGTGGCAATCCTTGATGCAGTTGCTGCACTTGAAGTTTGAGTCAGGTCTTGTTTGGAACTGCATCCTCTTCCTCTGAGATCTTTTCTCATCAGCGAGCTGTAGTAACTTTTCGTCGCTGGCATTCAGACCTGTGAACAGAGCATATCACCAGCTGGACTTGTCGAGGGCAAGCTCCTCCCAGGTGTTGACCTCGATCCAAAGAGCTTTCATATCGTGCTTTCAGACATCCTTGAAGCGAAGATGTGGCCGTCCGATTGATCTTCAGCCTGAGGCAAGCTTAGAGTAGAGAAGGGTATTGGGGATCCGTTCATCATCCATTCGACGCACATGGCCTAGCCATCTCATGAGACGTTGGCCGAGGAGTGTGATCATGCTGGAAATTTTGACCTGTTGAAGCACCTCGTTGTTTGTCACACGATCGCTCCAGGTGATTCCGAGTATGTGACGGAGACAACGCATGTGAAAGGCACTCAGTCTTTTCTCCTGAAAGGCATACAGGATCCAAGTTTCGCTGGCGTACAGGAGAGTGCGAAGCACGCAGGCACGGTGCACGGAGATCTTCGTGTTCAATGTCAGCTTGCTATTGCTCCACACTCTCTGCGACAATCTTGAGAGAGTTGTTGACGCCTTTCCAATCCGCTTGATGAGCTTGAGTGCGAGTGAGATGTTGGTAATGGTAGAGCCAAGGTAAGTGAGCTCACTGACTACTTCTAGTTTGTAGTTGTTGGTGATTATGCTGGGAGGGTCCGCGTCTTGAGCAATCAGGTTGAGTTTCTTTAGGCTGATGGTCAACCCGAATTCATCACATGCTTTAGCAAAGCGGTCCATCAGGCGTTGTTATTCAGCTTCTGTGTGAGTGACTATAGCAGCAGCATCTGCAAAGAGCATGTCCCTAATGGTTGCTTTCCTTACTTGGCTCATTGGCTTCAGTCGTGTCAGGTTGAACAGCCTGCCGTCTGAACGCGTGTGCACGTAGATCCCTTCTGTGGACGTCCTAAAGGTGTACTTAAGCAGGACAGCGAAGAAGATGCCAAAGAGCGTGGGAGCAAGGACACAGCCTTGTTTTACTCCGCTGTGGATGTTGAATGGTTCGGGCGATGAGCCATCGTACTGCACTGTGCCTTTCATGTCTTCATGGAAGAACTGGACCATGCTTAACAGCTTTGGAGGGCTTCCAATCTTCATCAGGATTTTGAAGAGCCCGTCTCTGCTGACCACATCAAATGCTTTGGTGAGGTCCATAAAAGCCAGGAAGAGGGGTCTGTGTTGTTCCCTGCACTTCTCCTACAGTTGCCTGATGGAGAAGATCATGTCGATTGTGGACCTCTCTGCGCGTAACCCACACTGAGACTCTGGATACACTCTGTCGGCAAGCGTCTGCAGTCTATTCAGGATGACTCTAGCGAAGACTTTACCCACGATGCTGAGAAGTGATATGCCCCTGTAGTTGTTGCAGTCACTTCTGTCGCCCTTGTTCTTATACAGAGTTATGATGTTGGTGTCTCTCATGTCCTCAGGCACTGCACCTTCATCCCAAAACTGGCAGAGAAGATCATAAAGGTGTGTGAATAGTACACTGCCACCACACTTGATGACTTCTGCTGGAATGCCATCCTTCTGTGGGGCTTTACCTGTGGTCATTTTCTCTAAGGCCAACTTTAGTTCTGCCGCAGTAGGTTTCTCATCCAGTTTGGTCAAACAAGGGAGGTTTTCAATGGCGTTGAGGGCATCGTTGGTCACGATGTTCTCTTTGGAATTCAGTTCGGAGTAGTACTCCACCCAGCGCTCCATCTGTATGCCATTGTCGTGAATGATGTCGCCTGCAGAAGATTTCAGTGGAGCTATTACTTTCTTCGTTGGATCCATTGCTTTCTTTATGCTATTGTATATGCCTCTGATGTTTCCGTTGTCTACTGCCTAGATGGATGCTCTGACAGAGCAAAAGCCAGCATTCATTGAACAGAACGTTTTGGAGAGAGCTTAAGTGAATTATTCAGCCTTGTCTGGATATGATGTCTTGCTCACATCAATGTGTGGTTTAACCACTTGCTTAGAGTGGTGGATCTTCTTTGGTTGAAGATTTTACACCAAACCAGTGAGTGATCGGTTTCGCAGTCAGCGCTGTTGAATGTACGAGTAAGCTGCACACCCTTCATGGCTGAACGTCTTGTGATGATCAAGACCAGCTGATGCCAGAGTTTGGATCGGGGATGCCTCCAAGAGACTTGCAACTGACTCCCCCTCTCCACGCAGCTGATAGATCCAAGGGAAATGACAAGCCGATACGTCATGGCACCAATGACGTCGCCGGAGTTGCCGAGATGTCACTAAAAGCAGTGACAAGTCGCCTTAGGGACTCCGTCTCTGAATTTTCTGTTGGGGTTTACTTCCTTAGCCTTTCCCATGTATTGGTATGGTTGCAAGGCAGCGAAGGTTTGAAGTCAGAGTTTACCTTCTCCTAGACGGGCTACCATCCAAGGTTAACGGGCCCCATCTACCCGAAGCATCTGGTCTTGAGGAGCTAGAGCTCGCCTGCCATCCCTTCTCCAGTTAGTTCAAACAGGTTCAGCCGGGCTTAGTAGTTAAGCCACCCGTGATAGCCTGGAGCTGGATTTGGTTGTCAGAGTCTTTCTCAGACGCAAGCCATTGGGGAATTTCATGGGGAAGTGGGTGCTTATCTCCCACATCATCCCCCGGTGATAACAACTTTTGGAACCCTAATTAGATGACAGTATGTTTATTTGAAGAACTTTGTTTCCCATATATATATATATATATATATATATATATATATATATATATATATATATATATATATATATATATATATATATATATATATATATATATATATATATATATATATATATATATATATCCGGTCTCCCAATAATTTAATTCAGTATAGTACGGCATTTCAAATGAATACAATTTTATTTCAAAAGAAAAACTTTCATTACGTCAAAAAATTAAATTACAATCGTAAATAATTTACTAATTACGTTATACAAATGTAAAGCACATTTTTATTAATGCTTAATCACATTACAGCATTATCAACTATTTTTATCAAATAAACTACAATATAGATATTAAACAATTTAATGTAATATGGAATAAGTTTCCCATTGCTCCAAATAATGACTGGAACTATATTAAGGGCTGAAATAATTATGGTATATATAATGTCCCTGAAGAAAATTTAACTGTACACTGTGGCATTTTAGAGTATACACCGTGTAACTTGGTATGATCAAACAATCGCCAATATACTTACAGACATAGATTACTTGAATACTGAAGAAAGATGCAGGATCACTGCATATTCAAGTTGATCAGTCATTATCACTTATTTGATGGTTTTGCTAATTTCGTCAGTTGTTTTTGTTTTTTCATTTACCTTTCATTCACAAATGTGTCATTTCAGCAGTATTTGTTGTGATTTTAGTTCTTCAATTAACAGTTTATATAACTGATTGTAAATATTGGGGGAATTTATTTATGCCACCCTTACCTTTGTAAACTATACGTTGCATTTTGAATTGTTTAAAAATAAAGAGAAAATCCTGGTGGCATGATCTTTCCAGAGTTGTATTGTGCATGTGTGCATGGTGTATTGATGCTGGTTGCTGGCTCCATTAGGCTGTCAGAAACACCAATGAAAAGAGGACATTTTTAAATTGGTGACGGTAGTTTGGAATTACAACAACGTAACCTTTTTATGTCTATTGTATTAACTATTTGATGCATTATTTAATTTTAATTAAGAATACACATACTTTAGGCATTTGGTTACTTAAGACAATACATAAAGACAGTTGGACAGTCTTTTTCTGATTGCAGTAAGAATTTTATTTTTACCAGTGGATTACATACCTTGGATATTGCTTGCCGCTTGCAGTTTGCTGTCTTGATCTCTTTATGGTGCTTGCCATTTTCTCGTTGTGTCAAATTCGACGTGTCAAATGGTGAGTGATGGTATTGGTGGCGCTGTTAGTCATTATTAATTACCGATTTTCCATTCTGTAAATATCGCTAACTGATTGTCAGTGATGTTTCCGGATAATTGTCACAGAATGGTACAAAACTGATCACAAACCACCAAAACGACATAATGTTGAATTGAGGACTATGCAAACCAGTTTTGCAACCAAACTGGGTATGAGGTGTTACAATGTTAAGATTTTAATTAAATATGACTGCGTGGCATCTTCTCTCGGTATTTGGTACTCGATCTTCCCTTAGGACGTTACACAATCGCTGTACAATGAGAGGGGAGGGAAGGTCGTGACAGATGAACAATGATTGCAATGCAGGTTCGATATCTTGCTTGTTTCGATTACACAGTAATTAAGACATTATAAATGTATAGATATAGATTTTAAATTCGGTAGACGACACAATTTATATATTTTTGAATAGTGTATACACTTGTCTTTTTATTTAATTTTTGGATTTATTTACCTAACACAAAATAACTGCCTGGCAACCACAAGACATTGATCCGATTCCAAATAGAAATCATATCAACAAATAGAGCAATTATTACATGTTTTGCCTAATATTTTTACGCTGACACACAATTTGTTCTTGTATCTGACAAAGTTTCTTTAGACACTGTTAAGACCAATATTTAAGAAAAGTGTTTCTTTATTTGTCGACGAGAAAGTTCTTCGATATAAAAAGCAAGGAAATTCACGTGTCATTATATGCAATTAAACTCGCATATAGACATTTAATCAAATTTGAAAATAATTTTCATGAAAGTCAAAATTATTTCCTAAAAATAAAAATGTTTTATCTAAACTTCGAAAGAATACATTTATTCGATGAACCGTTCTTAAGTTGCACTGTGCACGTTACCTATTATATACAAACGATTAAAGTGGTTCCAAGTAGCTTCGAATCGGTCCTCCATAGGTCATAACGCTGTAATATTTTCGAACGATCAATAAAATGCACTGGATATTATATTCAGTTATTCTTCAAAAACATCTTTATGTCTTTCATTTAATTGTAGCATTATAAAACAATTATAACATATCTGCTTCGTCATAATGATAACTGGTTTTACAGTTTGTTAAATGTGTCATTTTCTGCACCTTTTTGATCAATCTGAAAATGCATGTATATAATTTAAGCATTACCATTCACCACAACTCTTCGCTTGTTTCATAAACTTATTTCATGAAACCCGAACTGATGTAAGCTATTAAGTACAAATTATATTAGAATTAATAATAAGCTGCATTCTCGGATGAGTGAATATTACAATCGCAACGCATGGGTTACTGCATAAGGTCTTAGGACGATTCTGACGTATACATCACCCGTTCTGTAAATACTGCACACCTTGTTGTTGCACCAAAACAGAAAAATACCTACCAAATATACAAAGTTACTTTAATATAATGATTGTTATTGAGAAAAGCGTACTTGCTGCTAACTTAAGCACATGTGTTTTATTCATTTTATCATTTAATAACCTTTCTTTTAAAAGACCCATATTGTATCCTGTCCCCATTAGAGATATTACTAACTTTAAGATTCGGTCAATGTGGATATGTGAGAAAGCTTGCCAGTAGCTTCCCGGTTTCTTCCTCCACCATTAATACTGGCCGCCATGTATAGCCTATCGTGTGCTGAACAATGATGTTAAGCCCCAAAACAGAGAGAGAGAGAGAGAGAGAGAGAGAGAGAGAGAGAGAGAGAGAGAGAGAGAGAGAGAGAGAGAGAGAGAGAGAGAGAGAGAGAGAGAGAGAGAGAGAGATGACTTTTACTTAAACGTATCTAGCATGCGTTGCAACTTACATTTATCTCTATCAGTATATGTCAGAATAGGCAAGAATTACAAGGTAAAGAGGTTTACTGCATTTGCTTCCCAGTTTTCAAATTGCGCTAAGAATCCCTATTAGGATAGTCATTTATTGTTTTGTTGCTCAATGTGCAAGGAAATTTACCATGCAGATGCACAAACACATTACTGTACTGGGTACAGCACAAACTAGACAGTTCTCATTGTTCTTTCTTCCATTGTATCGAACAATTAAAAGTTTTAAATATACATTACATGGTATGCTGTAAATAATGATTTTTTTTTTCGCCAACCACTGATATAAGCCACAAGTAAATATATATAATTATACGACCTACTGCATCTACCAGACACTTAATCGGACTGAAATAAAATATAAAAAAAAAATGCTACAATGTTTCAGTAACAGTACATATTATTATTATTATTATTATTATTATTATTATTATTATTATTATTATTATTATTATTATTATTATTATTATCGTGCAAAGTTTAAAGGCCACTATATTTCACCATATATAACCGTCGGCAACTCCAGTTGATTGCCAGATCTCTAAATGTACAAAGGTACCTAGCATCGTACGCACATTTCAAAGTTCTCTATTTTTCCAATCAAAAGCAAGTTATCAGGCTGTACACAATATTTTGTACACACAGTTTAAATCATGAAAATCACTGTTTTCAAGGTGTACGCGTAATCTTGAAATAGTGTCCTTAAATGCCCTTTTCGGTGTATTCAGATCTGCTTTGACTTTTTTGTCTTCCATTTTCCCCGATTACTTTGATTAAGAAAGGAACTCAAACCACATTTTAATACTATTGTGCTATCTTTATTTAAAAATTTGGTTTTATGAAATATATAACTTATGAATAATTACATTCTTATTATGTTATTATTTTTCGTACAGTAGGGGTAATATTTCTAATTGCTGATCGTCACAAGAGACTTTCAGTGTAAACTTTTTAGCATGGTTTACTTAATCATATCCCTCGATTTCCCAAAATAATAAGTACGTTAACGTTATCATCTCTTATTAGAGTTATGTCCCCTGCTGACATACAATGTTTTATTTTACGTGACAATATCACTGCAAGCAAAAACTTGTATATACAAAACAATGCCAACCCTGGCGAAAATTTGACTTATATGCAGTGCTGTCTTAATTCGTGGAAACACTGGACAGCTGCCCAGTGCCTCGCGCTTCTAGGGGCATCATGCTGCCCAAATTGCTAATGAATGGTAGGGCCGGTAGGGGGCCCCAGTGAATTGCTTTGCCCACTGTCTACAATGATTTTACGATGGCACTATTTATGTGCAAAAGAAACGGCATCGTGTTGTCATATGGTAATTCGAAATTATAACCACAATAAATTATGCATGTTTTACATATATGATGATACATGTTTGAAAGCTTTACGAAATAGCACACACATTTCTTAATTTATCATTCATTAATTACAAGATGACGCGAGTTTCCTCAATGGCTGACAAAGCTATTGAAGATTATTTAGATTACTACAAATAAAATAGATGCACATTATTAACGAGACGTACGATCATACAATAAAAGTAAATTTGTATTTTTCAACTGCTCTGGGTCACAGCCTTTCTGCCTCCATGGCTTTGTGCTCATGTAAACGCGCACATGTCTACTCATGAACGTTACTCAGTAGTGCCTATGCAAGAGAAAAGTCATGCTGGGTAGATGACTTCAGCTGTAACCAAAAAACCGCTATTACCGCACTACTCGGTACAAGTTCGTCAACGTAAGAAGTCAAAGTACAAGGCACAAGTACAATTGTCAATAAGGCGCGTTTGCGGCACGAGTACATCCACTGGCCCTTGTGATGAATTCCATCACGTGGTAAACAAAACGCTAACTATATTATTATGACCATATTACAGAAACAACTTTAAAACATGAGTGTAGTTCCGAATTCAATTGCAGTTACATGTTCTTACGTGTTTTTCATGAACGCTCGTGTGGTAAACAAACCATTCGTGCCCAATATAATCGGTACATCGACGTGTTATCCCATTAGTTCTTCCTAAACTTCTTGTCTACAGTCAATTAATAATTTTAGTGTAAACTTTTGCCTTCTTTAAATAGTTGATGCTTCACAGAAGTTCTTTGATTTCTGTAGTGAAGCATCCGCCTACTGCAAAAACCTTTAGGTATACTATAATCTTTTGTAATGGTATCACAATATTTTTGTCGGTGGCCGATACTTTGTTTATCCAGCTCAGATATTTTGTCTTCCATTGAATCCACCCATTAGTCAACAACTGGATTATCGATGACCACTTCCGCTCTGGAACCTCGATTGCTAAGCCTCAATAATCGAAGACATTTTTCCATTTTAAGCGTCCACTGAACGCGTTTGTTTTTCAAATCATTTTGGACGCAGTTCCGACTGCCACTAATGCAGTATCGTTTGCATCTGTTGGAGTTACAGTCAACAATAAGGATGAAAAGGTTGACAGGAATGAAAATAATCTACCTTGTGTCATCGTGGCAACTCTGGCCGCTCACAAATTAACAGTTATTCCGCTTCGCTGTCTACATCACGGTTAAGCCCGGATAACTTGGCTCGGAAAAGTTTCAAAATAACTAAAGTTGTTTTTTTTATTTCATCGGGTCTGAGATCTTTTCGAGTTGACCTCAGTCCAATTTGGCAATCTTAAACAGATGTGATATCTTTTTAAAGACATTACAGGCTCAATTTTGAATTCGATGAATTTTCCACCGGTGATTAAATAGCCTTCATTCGACCATTAAAGCCCTTCTACAACGGTAGCTTTACTTAGCGTTATCAGGTTCTCGTACTCGTGCTTTAAGGTTCATGTCTACCATGAACTGCTTAGCCTGGCCCAGATGCTCTAGATATAAGTAATAAGCGGGTTGCATCCAAATAAAGTACACTATACATGATCTGATTAAGTCATAACATGTTCGATAGTCAGCCGACGGTGTAATTATGTACAACCGATCCCACGTCAACAATCTCAAAATCATATTTAACAACAGTTGGGATTTTCCTTTATCCGACAAGGTCAATAAAGAATGCGCGGACTGAATGTGGAAACACGTAACCGTGCTCGAGTAGTTTATACTTTTCCTGCGTAAAAAAAACAAAAAACAATGATTGTAACAGCATCGAGGCGTTTCCTTTTTCGTGATGCAATGTTAAATTTAAATTGTTGAATTAAACAGTCATGTTTTCATACTGTGCGATGATGGCTGACAACTTGTACTGCAAACCAAGCGCAGGTTGAAACACATGATGGAATGGCTGCAATCAGTGTATATTAAGTTGGACGTGGAGTAGAGATGTTTACGTTTGTCGGATCCAGGTTTTGACATATATATTGTTCCGAAGATCCTCTTGTACAATTACGGTTGAGATTCCTTTCGAGTTTTTGATGATTTGGAGCCAAGATTGCTCTGCGGTGCTACGACGATCGAATACAATTTGGGGCACAACCCCACGTGTTTCTCGATAGGATTGCCCATGCATACATGTTTGAAAACATCAACAATTTTTATATTTGTTACTAAACCGAGAATCGTCTTTTGGATACTCGCTGGTGTCAAGCTCATTTACCAGCTATATCCCCACCCATATCCGCATATACATCTATGGTGGCAGTCAACAACCAATCCGTATCCGTTTCTTACAGGTAGTATAATATTAAGAGTACATGTATTACTTACTACGCTGAAATCTTTTAATAATATATAATGATTTTTTTTTCTGCCCAAGATCTTGGAGCCAACATTGACATTAGTAAATAATCCAATTTGTATACCATGAGCAAATGATCCGAGAAAGCATATATTTATAAAATCACTGTTTCATCTTTATATCTCTGACAGCTTATTATATTGACTTATTAAATTATTTTTCATACCTTGTAACTAACATGTGTATGACATTAGAAGTATAATACATAATGGTGTCTCACTGTGGCGCGAATCAAACGACTCTTGCTTTAGGTATATTTTTCCTAATATTCCAAGTCCTTTAAAATACCATATGTCAACTGCCGTGTTTTTGAACGCACCAAATATTACAAAATACTTTTCTCTAATCACCAATGACCAAACATTCATATATATATATATATATATATATATATATATATATATATATATATATATATATATATATATATATCTATATATATATATATATATATATATACGAGTTATGACCCATCAGTAACCAATATTGTTACTTAACGATATGCCTCACGTAGCAATGACGCAAACATCTGTGAAAAGAATAAATTAGTTCTTAATTGACTACAAACGTTTATTTCAGAATATCTCGAGATTTTCTTATGTAACGAAATTAATAAGGGTCCATTTTACGAAACTCATTCCTACTACCATAAAGTCTTACGAATACTGTGCACTATCACGTCTGCTACTATAAATTGTCTAATTACTCGATTTGAGAAATATATTAACGACACTGACTCAACGGAATCAAGAAATAATCACTAAAATCTAATAAAGTTATGAATGAAGACGTAACTACAAATATCATATTCTACGATATTTGCATAAGCAATCTAGCTTTTGAGCATATTACGCAAAAAGAGTTTAAATTTTGTCAAAATATTTCAAAGAAATAAATGCAATTTTGTGGAGGAAAAAATTGATTTTTGCATGTACTATTAAAAAATAATGTTTTATTGGTGTGTGATTTGCCTACGTTTATGAATCCCATATCGATGTTTGGTTTTAATGACTTATATAATAAACTTTCCAAATTTACACCGTAAGACAGAACCAGAAGAGGCACAGTTCTTACAGCATTGGAAGAAAAATGATACTCTCTGATAACAAAATGATTTAAATGATGTGCTTTATATTAATGTTTTAAATTAAAAAAGTTTGGTAGATTAGAAAATCAGTAAAAGCCATTCCAGCATGCTTAAAGCTCCTGACAATCGGAACACGTCTGCGCTTTTCCACCGATGATTGTAAATACTACATGTACCTCGTTAATCAAAAGATCCAGACCCTGTGTGACGACGCCGGTACTGTTGTTCGTAATGGACTGTATTGTGACGTCTGCCGTTTGCTTTATTAATTTTTTAATCATCGTCGGTCCTGTGTATGTTTTTGGCTAATTCTTCTCTTTATGCACTAAATCCATCACGGTGAAATGATCACATCAATTATAATGAAAACTGAATGTAATACAGTAGTCAAAGTATATGATTTTTGACAAGTGGCATTGTACCACCAACTTTATATCATTGTCGCAGTGAATTTTAGTAGAAAGCAATAGGACGTTTCGATCGAAAGTCTTAATTTTCTATACCCCGACTTCAATGTATTGTTGAATATATTTAATGTAATCTGTAAGGAAAAAGCCATTTGTTTTAATTATGAATTAAGATTCATAATTGTACTTTATAAGACTCTAACAAGTAAACGCCATCGAATATCTAAATGAAATAAACGCATCCTTTCTTACGAGCTTCAGAGAGGGTGAATCTTTAGTTCGATGTGTATTGTTGCCTCCGTGTTGCTAGTGAGAAGAGGACATATTATCCATCAAACAGGGACTTACTTTCAAAGGGTCTAAATTCATAGGATTAGATCTAGAATCTTGGCACACGAACATAGCTAATAGTTCATTTATTTTAAGAAATCTTGCATGCGAATTCTAATTCTGAGATGGTAATTTAAATTAACCCAGGTAGCAGGTTAAATACAACGTTCGTCAAGTAATTAAATAAGTAATTTCGTGAAAAACGCCAATATTATAGAATCTTTTAGTACATTTTCATATACACAATTACTTCTCGACATTCATCTTATGTAATCAAGTATACTGATAAAATGTTAAGCAATAATGTCTAACTTACCTCTAGAATGGAAAACTAATCTCTAAAAATTAATCTCTAATTTACCACTAGCTTGGAAAATTAATCTCTACCTTACCTCTGGTATGGAAAAATAATCTCTTGCTTACTTTTAGCAGGTAAAATCAATGTCTAACTTACCTCTAGAATGGAAACTTAATCACTAACTTACCTCTAGCATGACAAATTAATCATAAATATAAATAATAAATTATTTTTAACTTTGCGAGAATGTTTTAATCCTAGTCGTATTCCGGATCCCACGCCATATAACGTTCTTTTATGTTAACGAGTATGCACATATGAACTGTTAGGTAAACTTGTAGAAGTGACTTCTTATGACGCAGTTAACTTGTGTTTGGTTTGTTGTATCCATGCGCCTTTTACTTTAATTAATTAAAAGCTAGACCAACTGATAGATAGAAACAGATTCTTCTACAATTAATAAAACCTGGAGTAACAATGAATAGAACTATAAACAAATAAATACTTACAATTAAAAAATACAATATTTATTAACAGTCTTTGCTGATAGTATTTAAAATTTGCTAATATTTTGACTACAATCGATAAAAATATAAACTCTATTAAGTCTCAGTATATATATATATATATATATATATATATATATATATATATATATATATATATATATATATATATATATATATATATATATATATATATATATATATATATTATACAGCTTTTTGTTGACCTCTATATGAATCGTTTTACTATCGTAACTGGAAATACTTGCATTTATTTTTTCCAATTAAACAAGTTATTATAAGCTTATATATATATAAGCTTATAATAAATTGTTTAATTGGAAAAAATAAATGCAAGTATTTCCAGTTACGATAGTAAAACGATTCATATAGAGGTCAACAAAAAGCTGTATAATAGACTAATGAGTGCATATACTAGGATTACGTTTTGATTATGCAATGTCGGATTTTGTTTAGGTCCGATATAGGTATTTGTTTTGTGTCTTTTTGTTCTTTTATAATATTGTTTTACTACCGTGTAGTGCGTTCAAGGGTAAAGTTGAAGCGTGCTTTCATATTTGTTTTTTTTTCTTTCATTTATGGATTTAGATAACTATGCAATACACGGCTCATATTCTCTTATAGTAGGTACTAGGCACTTGCCTTCAGAAGGAGATTGCTTGGCTGGTCATGATTCTACAGCATGAGGGCAGGTACAGTCCTCTTCTATTTGTTGTTGTTATCATCATCATCATCATCATCATCATCATCATCATCATCATCATCATCATCATCATCATCATCATCATCATCATCATCATCATTATTATTATTATTATTATTATTATTATTATTATTATTATTATTATTATTATTATTATTATTATTATTATTATTATCTCATAATTTTCATGTTGGTATGTTAGATAAATCATATTCATGTTGCTGATTCACGAGCTCCATCTCATCTTGACTAACTGGCAGCCGGTTATTGGTATAGGTCGATTATTGAGTTCCACCTCGTCTTCGCTTACTGGAAGATGTGTACTGGAAACGGATTACTAGGCTCCGTCTCGTTTTGACAGACCGCCTGACGGATATTGGAAACTTACACATTCTGATTCCTGAGCTCCGTTTCGACTTGAGAGACGACTAGACGTTTTTTTTTTTTTTTTTTTTGAAACCTAGATGATTACTGAGCAGCGTCTCGTCTAGACATATTAGAAGACAAGAATTGGAAAATGGCGAATTACGGATCTCATTCTGTCTTTGCGTACAGTAAGAAGGGTATTAGAAAAGGATAGATGACTAATCAAGCGAACTGCAACTGCATCAATTCAAAATTTGTCGAGTGTCACTGTCAGTCAGATTTAACATTGCATATTCATCCCTTGGAAGATAGAGATTGCTTCACAATTATGGAGTTAGTCCTGAGTAAATCATGATTGTTGTGTCCGTATTAAATATGCATCTTTCATACAGCAAATGATTATAAGATATTTGAAGACCTATCAATGACATTAAGTGTGAAGGACAGGGTGTAATTCTGTGCCATCACGACTACATCGGAGAAACGGAAAGGACATTGAAAGCAAAACTTAACATAGAAGGCCAAGTTCAAGCATGGGTAGATTGTGATGAACATATTTGCCCATAAAGTACGCACACATATCATATTCGCAGTCGATTTATGTATGCTATGATGTTATGCTGCAGCGGTGGACCAATTGTAATTTATCGCTATAGGAAAGTGCCCAGGCAGGAAAGGGTAACGCTATTATCAGATAAGACCAGATTCCTCCGTGTGTGTGTGTGTGCGTGCGTGTGTGCGTGCGTGCGTGTGTGTGGTTCTCGACCTAAGACTTTTTAATTGAATACCAAGATAGAGTATGGCCAGATGGCCAGGGCAAAGAGTGTGAATGTGGAATGATACTTCAGAAGAGCTTGAACTTGGCCTTCTATGTTAAGTTTTGCTTTCAATGACCTTTCCGTTTCTCCAATGTAGTTGTGATGACACCGACTTACACCTTGTCCTTCACACTTAATGTCATAGATAGGTCTACAAATATCTTTCATATCAAGGTTAACCGGCATTTGTCTTAGGGTCGATATGGTTTAAAACACATGCTTTTGTCGCTGAAAAACGCGCTTCAAGCATTCGAAAATCATTTTCATATATGGTTTGAGCAGGGGTTAGAGAATCTACTTTCATCCATGAACATTAACTGACTCTGAAATAGGACGGGACCAATACAACCTAATGTCAGTAGAGAACAGATCAGCCTAACGATGAAGTCCTTTGTACTAAATATATAAGCGTTGATGCATTATTACACAACAATATTATTATGGAGCGCATAACTCCATCCAGATAAATTTGAAGTTGGTCGCGCGCTAGACGTAAGTTTCAAAAGAAAATGCCGTTTGGTCTACTTAAAATTGAAATTTGGAGTAGTATTGTTAATTAATACGCAAGGAAACAACTTTTTCATTTGATCTAGAATGAATATGTTTTGGTATTTTTTTCCATTCAACGCCATCTTGTTATTATGGTCTGGATTTATCTACATGAAATGACTTGCATCGGATTCCACCAACGTCTGCCAATTTAATCTTATTTAAGTTTGTTAACATCGGCATGCGTGTTTCTGTTTTGTCTTTGAATGATTCTGATCATAATGTGGGAAGATTATGAAACTTTGCCATTACAGTCATCGAAAAGCTACTGTGGCATTTTTTTTTTTTGATTTTTGTTTATTTTGAGTGCAGTAAGGAGGATGTAACTGCACTTGGAATATAAAACTAATTACAATCAATTACAAAATGTGTAATCAACCTTGAGAAAACATGATATGGCTCATGTAATTACAGAACTACGAAAGTATATTTTTGTGGAAAATCAGGATGTAAAATTGTAAGTATATTTTTGCCATTTTTATTACCAGCTAAAAAAAGAGTTCATGTTTTATAACTTGCGTGTTATTGTGAGGACCTTGTATGGCGTCTATAGATAGCCTTAATCTGGAATAATGCATTAAAAATGTTAACGCGGAATGTGCCAAAGCAGTTTGTAGGTGTCAGTTTATGAAACAATTACTTCTATGTGGCAGTCCATGAAATATCTGCTTTAGTTCACTCATACAAATTTGCTTACATTAGAAAATAGTTCCTTTGAATTGAGCTTGAGGAGTACACTACGAAGGTGTGCAATATTGGTAGATACTGACTGAAGGATAATGTAGTTAACCGAGAAAATAAAAAAGCATATATATATATATATATATATATATATATATATATATATATATATATATATATATATATATATATATATATATATATATATATATATATATATGTGTGTGTGTGTGTGTGTGTGTGTGTGTGTTACTTATATATAAATAAATTGCTTATGTGTTTTAAAATTATTATTTTATTTTAATTTTGTTTCATTACGTTTTATAAGAATTTTTTTTCTTATATTATTCATGAAAGGACATTAACAAGGCCGCACTCTACTTCCAGAATGAGAACACTCATTAGAACAAGTCTTCTCAGAAGGCAAAACAACCGAAACTTAAAGAATGTGAAGCTCCTGTATCCCTTAAAATATTAATAGGGATAAGATTAGCCATATCATCCAAGAGGGATATAGAACCCTTAGACATGAATGGTTCAAAATTCTACAAAACACAATCAGACTGAGGTCTTATTAAACCCAATAAATATATTGTTTTCAATACATGACCTTGACCTGTTAGATATAAGAGCATTTGGTATTGCCTATCTTTATTCCTTTCTTCTATTTATATTTGTCTTTCCCTTTATTATATTTGTCTTTGTTTTTCTTTTTCCCTTTCTTCAATCTGTCTTTATCTTTTTTTTCTTCTACAAATTATAATCTAATTTCTTCTATTTTAAGTTCAAGTTGTTCTTTATGTAAATGCATTTGCCTAACCTTTTCTTTTTCTTCTAATTTAATTCTCATTTTTTCTTTTTGAAAGTCAAATTTATACTTCAATTTTAGTTCTGCCATTTTAACTTCAGCAACGGTTAATGTCTTACTGACAGATGCCAAAACAGTTTTGTCCAAGATTTTCTTCTCTACCAAATGTTGAACGATACTTTTTTGATTTCTTGTTTTGCTAAAGAAGATTTTGCTTCAGATAATTAATGTACACTTTCTAGCAAGTTCAAGCAGTTCCATCCTTCCTAAAACTCTTCAACCGTTCTTTCGTTGGAGTAGAAAGAAAACCCCACTCTTGACATTTTTAAAAAGCCAGTTCTTTTCACTAATATTTCAAATAATGTATACTAGGGAAATTTAAATTTCAAATTTTAGCCATCTTCAAATATCCCAAAGGACTAGCGACCAATTTAATTTATGTTACGTATCGGCTCGTTCAAAGTAGCATAAAAAAGAGTGAAGACAACAAGCTTTGTAAATTTTAAGAAAATATTTATTTTCCTAGAAAACATGAAAAATGTAAATATGTTAAACAAGACTTACCGTTTAAAAAATGATCCAAATTGTTTTGATCAAAATAGAAATAAAAGTCCTATAAAAGTTCTAAACACAGTCTGAAGTTCAATTCCGGTTTAAAATGGCGGATGACCACGTCAGACGAAGACTAACAAAATTCCAGAAGTTACACAGTATAAAACAGTTTGAATTGTTCCGTTCCAATTTAGAATATTTTCAGAAAGTATCTTTGTCCAAATCAGCAATATTGTTCTCCAGGAAAACAATTATATAAAAAACCGAACCAAAATTAGCTCCTTCAACAATACATGTTGTTCTACGTAGACATACGAACAGACTTATTCTACCTTTTAAGCAAATAGAGGATATTGTAAATCTAGGATGTTACAATACGTCGACTCTGACTGTACGACTGCGACTGTGTATGACTCGACTACGACTGACTGTTTTACAAAAAAAACTCAACATATAAATGAAGTTAATACTTTGTTTGAATTACACGTGCACGAGGAGCATGCAATTTAGTAATACTTCTGGACATTAGAAAAGCCTGACCAAATATTAGCCAATCATTTTCATAGTTATTCCTGAATGTTTACTTGTAATGATTTTGTTATCATACACAACGCGTGCTCACATGGGTCACATTTGCGACTCAAATAAACACGATGTTTTTCAACAGCATATTAGACTGATATTAATATAATTATATTAATAATTACATTTAATTAAAAAAATGAAATAAAAAGATTTATACAAAATTGATTCCTAAATACACACAATTAAACAACAGTGTCGTAACAGGTGTAACGTCCTTTATTCGTGGATAACCGTCAGCAAAGTAAATATACTTAAGTAAGAAGATGTCATATGGTAATATACTTATTCTCGTGTCACATATAGAGGATCTCAAATGCGCAACGATTTAATATTGAATTTATGAAATAAGTTGAATAATGTCCTGCTTTTGCGAGCCTTGGCGAGCAAAAGCTAGACATTATTTAACAAGTTTCATAAATTTAATAATAAATCGTTACCCATTTGAGATTCGTTTTATCACATAGTTTTTATTTCTATTGAAATTATTTAGATAGATAAAAGAACGAATAATTTCGTTCATTCTGAGAGACGGTGTACCTTTCATTTGTTGTGCATGAAATATAGTCCCAAACAAAACTGAATTGGTAAAATTAGATTGTACTGTTTTACAAACTATAAATCAAAGAAGAAGCTTCCATCCGAACAAACAGAACGTTTTGTAACCTCAACATCATTTTTCAAAAGAGAATTATAAATGCAATGTGATGCTGCCACATTGTTTTACGGTACGCAGTCACAGTACAGCAGACCGACAGTAGAATATAGGTGTACCCTACACTATGTTTTTATAAACGTTACATTATTGCGATTTTCATGTGAAATAGGATTACCGAATGCAAAAAGTACCACATTTACTCCAATGCATTTTGACCTGATATTTGTAGTGCTTGATTTGAAAAATAGACTTTAAAGAAGACGTCAACAAATTTATTTTCGTATCGGATTTACATCCCATATATGCTACATAAAGATGCTGTGGTTGGATAAAAATCTGTCAGTTAGGTGAACCATTCATGTCCAGATTTTTCTCCGAACAGAGGTGAGTTTGTTTACTTCGTTAAGTTAACATTTAAATCTCGCTTGTATATACGGTGGATTCTATTTCTATGTTACTGATATACTCACCCCACCCTCACACACACCCCGTTATCCCTTAGTTTTAGCATTGTAATCTACATGTTGTTGTAGCACGATTCTGAGTAATATCTTGGGAAAGAAGCAGAATTTTGCAATCTTTGTCTCACTGACAAGACACTCTCATTACATCTGGGTAAGATAAAATGTATTTTACCGGGGCAAATTATATCTGGGTAAGGCAGAGTGTATTTTATCAGATCTGAATTACATTTGGGTTAGATAGAATGTATTTTATTCGGCACGAAGCCAAAATTGCAAAATATAACCTTAAATCCAGAATAACCTGTAATTGTCAAGCAGTCAATTCTCTCAAATGTAGAAATGTTAAACCCAAATCAAGCATCAGACATTATATAATTAAAATTGTAGGAATGCCAACCTAAATCCAGCTGCGGACATTATATACTTGATATTGTAGGAATGCCAACCCAGATCAAGTATCAGACATTATATACTTAATATTGTAGGAATGCCAACCCAGATCCAGCTGCGGACATTATATACTTGAATGTGCAGGAATACTAATAGTGAATGACTGGTCTGCATATCAGCATAATCTGATTACATCCAGTCCTTCACGAATCATTATTGGTGACAGGACAGCGTTACCCCCGTACCACATCTCTCTCTCTCTCTCTCTCTCTCTCTCTCTCTCTCTCTCTCTCTCTCTCTCTCTCTCTCTCTCTCTCTCTCTCTCTCTCTCTCTTAACTCTTAGGATCATCAACTGTAACTCAATGTCTGCTGTTTTTCCCAATAATATGATTCATGTATAGAGATATTTTCCCTTCACATTAATATAATACGTAACCTAAATATTTGCCTTTTTCTCTTCTCTGGCATAGATCAATGTTACTTCTCTTGGTATGTCAGTTATCGCCTTAAAGTAATTCTGCAGAACTGTTATATGATCAGTTAGCAAATAGATACTGATACACAAACAACCAATAATCATAAGATTAATGTCTTTCTCAAGCAGATACTCGCATTCCTAACTGGAACTATGTCATGTCTAGGTCTTTTTGTAAATAGTATAGCTCCACTGTGGGCTGTAAATCACTAACTGGACTTTATTGGTGGAGAAACGACGATTTCTCTCGTTTAAGATAATTTACAACACAATAGCACAAATGAATTAGTAGACTTCACATTTTATATTGACTACATTACTGATAAATCAACGAGAGTTATTGAAACAGGCATAAAACGTTTAATGCCTATCATACATGATACACTTATTTACGACTGACAAATTAATTCTCACAGTTCGTATCAGAGAAGGACATGCAATTCCTGCAATACATAACTAAATTACAGCGTGCACCAAACAAGATAAGTTAACCATCGTAACTTATCAAATTTGCTGCTAGCCTAGTCCATACGTCAATCATAATGATTACGTGTCACGTTGACCAAGACAGAATGTACTATGTGATGTGTCGAATTTTGAAAACTCTTAGAAGCTTTGTTTAAAGGAATTGTATCAAAGTCAACTTAAAGTAGAAAGGACTAGAGATAGATGATTATTTTCATTTCATCTCTGAACGTCAAAAGGGAATTCGTTCTAGCCGACGTAACATGACCGAGTCAGATGCTATGGTACAAGAGAATGACATAAGACCTTTCCCCAAAATCAGCAGGGTAAAGGCGGCATCTGGCTATAGATGATAGCTCGAAATAAATGAATAATTACGGTATGATTAGCGGTTTAGTTTTCTTGTCAATCCAAACATTCTACGAACAGGTTTAGGAAACTGTCTATTCCGATTGGTTAATATGGATTTATGGGCGTAACTCTGTAAGAAATTAAATGTTTTACTTTAGGAAAATTCTTTAGTCGTCTTCGATCTTTCGCAAGGAAAGTTAGTATGATTCCGAAATTCGTAGAAAGTACGTTTTCGTTATTGAGTAAGGGGCCGGATAGTTCTCTCAGTTAGGAGACGGACTATACGTGAGGTTCATGGAAACATAAAGAGACGGCAACAGGAAACAGCTTTCCTGGATTCACATGAGAAATCCCTGAACAATCACAGGACGAGAACAAGATCTACGCAGAAATCTAAGTCCAGAGACGATTGTTAAGTCAGAGTTCGATGGACAAGAGTCCAAGACGAAAAAGCTAGACAAAGATCGACAGAGCAGGGACGAACGGAAGTCTTGATCTCTGCATAAATTAGGTGATGAAGTCTCTCATCGTTACACTCAAAGGTCACATCTCATTGGCAATGAGAATAGCAATTTAAAGTTGAAAGCAATTTTACATTTAAAGAAATTTGTATTGTCTTTTTTATTTGAGTACATGTTAGTGCCATTTTTCCTTCTTTTGTGACTAAGTCATTGATTTCTTTAAACTGATTAATTGTATATTTGTTCATTGAAATGGGGCTCGTATTGTTATTTCTTCAATATACTCGTTCAGTGATCTGCATTCTTCTTTCTATCTATCCACACTGGGTAAACTACACCGCGGGGGTCATTCCCTAGCAACAAACCGTAGTGAAAGAGGTTGGTGTGTTTTGTACCCCGCCAATTTGCCACATAAGTGGGGGCTCGTCCGGGATACTTATGTGGCAAATTGGCGGCGTGCAAAACACACCAACCTCTTTCACTACGGTTCGTTGCTAGGGAATGACCTCCGCGGTGTAGTTTACCAATGTGGATAGATAGAAAGAAGAATGCAGATCACTGAACGAGTATATTGAAGAAATAACAATACGAGCCCCATTTCAATGAACAAATATAAAATTTAATCAGTTTATCAACAGAATTTAAAATGAAAAGAAATCAATGACTTAGTTACAAAAGAAGGAAAAATGGCACTAACATGTACTAAAAAAAAAAGACAATACAAATTTCTTTAAATGTAAAATTGCTTTCAACGTTAAATTGCTATCCTCATTGCCAATGAGATGTGACCTTTGAGTGTAACGATGAGAGACTTCATCACCTAATTTATGCAGAGATCAAGACTTCCGTTCGTCCCTGCTCTGTCGATCTTTGTCTAGCTTTTTCGTCTTGGACTCTTGTCCGTCGAACTCTGACTTAACAATCGTCTCTGGACTTAGATTTCTGCGTAGATCTTGTTCTCGTCCTGTGATTGTTCAGGGATTTCTCATGTGAATCCAGGAAAGATGTTTCCTTTTGCCGTCTCTTTATGTTTCCATGAACCTCACGTATAGTCCGTCTCCTAACTGAGAGAACTATCCGGCCCCTTACTCAATAACGAAAGCGTAATTTCTACGAATTTTGGAGTCATACTAACTTTCCTTGCGAAAGATCGAAGACGACTAAAGAATGTCCCTAAAGTAAAACATTTAATTTCTTACAGAGTTACGCCCATAAATCCATATTAACCAATCGGAATAGACAGTTTCCTAAACCTGTTCGTAGAATGTTTGGATTGACAAGAAAACTAAACAACTAATCATGCCGTAATTATTCATTTACTTTGAGCTATCATCTATAGCCAGATGCCGCCTTTACCCTGTCGATTTTGGGGAAAGGTCTTATGTCATTCTCTTGTACCATAGCATCTGACTCGGTCATGTTACGTAGGCTAGAACGAATTCCCTTTTGACGTTCAGAGATGAAATGAAAATAATCATCTAACTATCTCTAGCCCTTTCTACTTTAATTAAGTTGACTTTGATACAATTCCTTTAAACAAAGCTTCTAATAGTTTTCAAAATTCGACACATCACATACTACAAAAATATGCAAACGTTTGCACAATTACAATTATATAATCCAAAGATTCGTTGTTTTAATTCATTGTAATTCATAGTTAATGTTCCTGTCGAATAATATTGTTTGAGAACCATATATCATTGGTGAATAAATATTGGCTATATCATGCCTAGGGAATGAAATCTATGTGCCTTTCCCAAGTTAGTACCGAGACAGTCAATCCAGGCTGTCTTGGGCAGTTATCGAACCACTTGAATATCCAGTCAAATCCTCTATCAACTAAAACCGCTTTTCCCCTTTTACACGTTCGAAAAGAAAGGCAAGAATCTATGTGTTTATTCTTTGGATTACATCGTTTCCTTGTATTCCTTTTAAATACGGAGTCCCTAATCTATACTGGTACATGTAATCTATTCATGTTGTTTTCGCTGATGAGATTGTGTGTGCGAAGCATTTCAGAAAAGATGGGTAAATATTGTTACAAACTCACAATGGCTGATAGAGAAGTGAGCAGAGCCTTTTCCGTTTAGTGTAAAATCGTTCAAATACTTAAGGCACCGTGATGATTCGATTGTATGGAAACACCCTGTACAATGATTTAATTGATAACGGTATGTTAGGCATCAATTTATAATTCGATGTAAATTCTACTGGTAAACGATAATATTTTAGTCGAGCAAATGTGTAATTAAATTAAAAAATGATTCCTTTTTACATTTGAACCCTATGTTTATTAACGCATTCGCTTTTCTCTGATAAACGTATCTCTACAGTGTTAATAAATTGGTTCGTTAGTGAAGTTATACCGTTTTAGTGTCGGTACTTGAGTGTAGTACATATGTCGTTATAATGGTATCAGGAATAAACTCAGAATAACTCTTAAAGACCAGTTGTACCTCTAATGTGCTAACTAAACTCTAGTTTAATCCCGCACTTTCGACTCACAAGGCAAGTAATGAAAAAAAAACTATGAGATACATTTTCTAGAAGAACTTTCTTTTATGAATATCTATATTTTTGTAATTTTTGTTACTTGATGTTATCTAATTTTTATAATTTTTATTCATGGCTGTAATGTGTACAGAATATATTCAGTTAGGTCTGTCAAAGCGATCTAAGTATCACAAGAGCACAGACATTACATATGATCACAAGAGCACAGACATTACATATGATCTATGATCTATATCTTTACGTATGTGTTGGCAATTATTAATAACAATCTTAATGATTAGACTTGTATGGCACCTTTGGCTTAATTTCGCAGTGGGTTATGGGGTTTTGACGCTTCTAGAATAATTATTTAACTTCCCATTAGTTGAATTAGGTCAAATGAACAGTCTATATCGACGCAAGATGAGTAGTGCATTCTGTCACGTGGGGTGTATAGCGAACTAGTCTCAGTATATGTTGTATATAAGGAGAGATTAAGGCAACCAGTTTCATTCCGATCTTTTAGTCATTCACATTTATAGTTTTCCTGTTATAAGTCTGCAGACGTGTTTTATGTTGTGCTTAGATATTGTTCCAGAGGAAATACATTTGTTCGGACAGTAATATTCATCATTTTGTTCTGGAACTTTTCTCGCTATACTAACATTATACAATTATCAAAGCATGACTAATTTGAAAGCCTTCAAATTCCCAGACAAAACTATGTGCCTAAAAGTCCGTTACAGCAGTAGATTAGATTGAACTTCATTTGGAATACCATGGAACTCATTACTCGATACTTTTGGACTTGTGACAGAAATTTAAGATTATTTAGGATCTCGTTTGACATACCCTAAGTTATTTTTAATTCTTCACTTTATCTGAAAGGGAAACAAACTATATTTTAAAATTTAGAAAAACTGTTTGTTCTCGGTCTTTCAGGTGCTTAGAGTAAGAACAAAGGGCCGTAACAGGAAAATTGGGAGCTTTTTCCTGGATACAAATTTCTTTAAAACATTTCATACAAATTTCAATTGCTTTTGAAAGTTTAATTTGCTTTGGTTTGGAATTTATTAGTCAATGATGTTCTAATTTCAGGTATTTAGGAAATCAAAAGAGAAATCTACAAGTTTCCACCATGTTTTCTGAAGTGGGGAATTCTATTTTTCATATCAACGGTTAGAGTCTTTAAGGAGAAGAGCTGTTGAGCCTGTCAGACATCGTGATCTTTATGAAGATAGTGTGTCTTTAACGAATCAAGCGATAATGAATAATTTTTTGGTTCGTTATTGGTAACACTTGTATTCTTGATAAATCGGCTTTGAATTTAGTTTGTAATTAGATTAGTAAGTCCCTTTCTGTATCAGAGGGGAACTCAAGAGAATTACAGACAAAAAATGTGGAAACAGAGTTAAGAAAGCTTCAATGCAATGCAAGCAGGAAGCAATGCAAATTCAAATGCAAAATGGGAAAGAAGTAAGAGAAATGCAAAGAAAAGAGAGAAAGAAGAGAAATGCAAAGCAAAGGTAAAAAGAAGTAAGAGAAATGAAAAGCAAAAATATGAATGAGAGAAATATAATATAAAGAGATACAGATGCAAGAGAAAAGAAAATGCAGAATGAAAAGGAATGCAAAAAAGAAACGAAAGGAAAATGCAGTTTAAATTAAAGAATTAGAACTGGCATGTCGAAAACATACATACATACATACATACATACATACATACATACATACATACATACATACATACATACATACATACATACATACATACATACATACATACATACATACATACATACATACATACATACATACATACATACATACATACATACATACATACATACATAATACATGCATGCATGCATGCATGCATGCATGCATGCATACATACATACATACATACATACATACATACATACATACATACATACATACATACATACATACATACATACATACATACATACATACATACATACATACATACATATGTCTATATTGCCTTTCTTATTACTAGCTGAGAAGACACGTTATGTATTGTCACTTGCATGTTATTTGTATGGATCCAGCAATAGTATGACCTGTCTGGCGTCTTTCGCTAGCCTTAGTCTAAAACATTGTATCAAAAAAGATAAAGTGGAATTTTGCAAATCAGCTGGTATGTGGCGTTCCACGAAACATCTGATTTAATTCATTCAGAAACAAATTTGATCATAAACCGTAAAGCGGCTAATATATAAGTGTATACGATTTGTTTACAAAGTAGTTCCTAACACACTGTGGTGCACACGTGACGTGCAGGTGAGTGCAATATGAAGGTGTGCAATATCGTAAAGTATTGTACGATTCTGACAATGTAAAATTACCGGGAAAAAAATTATACTAAGTCGCTTACAAGAACGTCAAGATGTAATTGCGCGATTCTAAGTCGCTACAAGAGTGTCGAAGCGTAATTACGGGATACTAAGTCGCATATAAGATAGTCGAGACATAATTATGAGATAAAAAGTCGCTACAAGATGGTTGCAGTTTTGAGATATATTGTGCCATATTCGCAAAATAGTTTGGTCGCAACTACCATGTGCTGCGTAGTAATTTTGGAGATAAAATATTAATTTGACTTAGTACTGAAAACGTTTAGCAAAATAGCGACATAAATCGGCATTATAGAAATACTCATGGTTTCGAGACACCATGTTATAATCACGAGATAGTAAGTCATAAGAATGAGATAGCCAAGTTATAATTACCATATAGTTTATCTTAAAATATGATATAACGAACTTGTTAGTATGCTATAGCTAACTGATATCAACTTGATACCAATCGTAATTAGGAAATAGCTCATTTTCAAAAATATGATAAAAGCCAAGACCAAATTAGAAGTTTCTAAAGTTTTACGAGATTAATATTATTCATTTTGACCTGCCACTAACCGACTTCCACACGGATTTATATGAATAGTTTTCTTTGGTTTGTTGTTGCGTTTTACGTCCAAGTAACAGTCTTAAGGTTATGACATGTCGATGCAAGCTTAATGCTTAATTAAGTCCATTGTATTACACGATACGGTAGCCGGCTTGAGATTATAGGCCTTGAACCCGTACCGTTCTGTTCACTAGTCTACTGCCTTAACCAATGAGACACTGCATAAACAACTAATGCATTTTCTGTGAAGCTGTTTACATCCAGATCAAGCAAAACCTTATACTTTCTTAATGAACAGTTGGAAACCACAAATTACAAAATAAGTTTTTTTCACGACTCTTTGATTACAACATCGATTGATGTGTAACCGCAATTTATTATGGTTTTCTTTCGTAATCCCTAGGCGATCAACTCCCGCTGAGCACCGCAATTAGAACTGTTTTCTGCAGCACGCGTTCATTTTACAAAGCTCAACATATTATTCGCTATTAGTCCGTTTTTTAACAATACCAAAAAATTACAAAAATTGATGCTAAATGCATTGTAGCCATGAACAATAGAAAATGAAAACAAGATACAAGAATTTCACCAAGAACTTGTGCTTTTTAATCTGTATCAGTGTGACCAGAACTATTGTATAGGCATTCCAAGTTCCATCTGAAGTATGTCGTTCGTATCAGAAATAATGTCCCATTACATTGATAAATGATCCAGATCCACATGAGTCACTATTACTAATATAATTACTTGCATAGAAGAAAACGTTTTCAAAGAGTACTTTATTGAGAGGATTTACCTTTTGTATAAGCATGATAGTAAGGCGTCACGTTTTGGGTGGCGATTAAAGACACATTTTTTAAACGAGAGGTCAGTCTGGAGACGTAGGATGGTTAAGTTAGATATGAGGGTGGGGGACGCATTTTTATATGGCTCTATGCAAAACACCAGTTCATACGGAATGCTACTTTATGGACGGAGTAATTTATAATGTTGCTGGCATCGATTTTCAGATTATACTATTTAAATTAACGGATGTATTATGAAATTGCATTTGAATCCAATATGACATGTAACCGACGAAAACTTTTTTGAATCATTATAACGTTGCACATACTATAATGAGCAATAATATAAGTCAGTAATAGAACAGCTGAATTTTATATTTACTTTTATTTATTTGACATGGTATTAAAATAAATCATTTCTTTCCTTTCAGGTGTGAAAAAACAGTTAGGAAAGAAATGTTTTGCAAAATGTCAGTTGGCAAATCCAGATTAGGGATTAATATAAGCAATCGGTTTTTGAAAGATTAAATTTGACTCAATTTAATATCCAAATTTAGGATGCGTGCCATTTTCAAAAGGGATTTCTGATTCATATCAGTAGCCTGGGTAAACTTTCTCATGTTTTCATACAATGATTTATAATAATTAGCATGATTTCAGTTTCGTAATTGCCTGTTTATTTCTCTGGATGAATGTTTCAAAGAAATGTATAAACTTTAAATCCATGTGTAGTATTTAATAACCGAAAATTCACCTGTGTCTTAAAAAATGCTTACACTATCACGTGTGAGTTATATTTCTAGTTCAACGATACGGGCACTTGTTTCTGTTAGTAAATTGTAAAAACAAACGACAAGCCAACTAAATCTTGCTTCTCGCAGTCTAAATGAGATCAGATCGCGATTGCTTAAGTGAGATCTCTTCTACGCAAATACATTGAGGGTGAAGACCTTTATGTATATGTGTACATGTAGTAAATTAACAGATTAGTTGCAAATATTTTCCATATACTCCTTAAAGAAAATAAACTTGATTTTAATTTTGATTCAAGCTGGTTTTATTTTGTTGGTATTTATGTTGTATACAAATAAGTACCCCATTCGCAACTTCGAGGTGAATCCAATAGAACTATTTTTTTAATGTATCCTCAGAGCTGAAATGTGAATCACCTCGGCTATTTACGAAACAATAATTTACCAAGAAGTTACGAAAACATTAACTATTTTTATTCATAATTTCTCTGTCAAACCTACAATCATTATAGTTTTAAAAATAGCAGAGGTGGTATTATATGCGAAGAAATTTCTGACGAAACAAATAATGTTATTTGTCTACAAATTAATGCGTCAAATACACCTGAGACATATTTTAGGCTAGCATTAATGTAAGGTTGTTCCGAATGCACAAAAGTCGCATTCACACCGAAATAGATTGCAAGTGCAAGTCCCTAGACTGGGCTTCTGTAAACAAGATACGAAGCAACGAATAAAATAAGAGTAAACGTTGCCATTAAAATCTAAAAGTAAATTACTCTTTTAAATATAGATTTCGTTGTTATTCTACAAGATTTTAACATTTTTGGCTTACAAATAAAAAGCGGAGAGCTATGCCTTTGTATTTTTCAAAAGAAAGATCTGTACGTCCTCTTTACAAATGCACTCCACTGTCCTGTAAAGTACCAAACCGCACTGCTTTTCACTGTACTGTACTGTACTGTACTGTACTGTACTGTACTGTACTGTACTGTACTGTACTGTGCTGTGCTGTGCTGTGCTGTGCTGTGCTGTGCTGTGCTGTGCTGTGCTGTGCTGTGCTGCGCTGCGCTGCGCTGCGCTGCACTGCACTACACTACACTACACTACACTACACTACACTACACTACACTACACTACACTACACTACACTACACTACACTACACTACACTACACTACACTACACTACACTACACTACACTACACTACACTATACTATACTATACTATACTATACTATACTATACTATACTATACTATACTATACTATACTATACTATACTATACTATACTATACTATACTATACTATACTATACTATACTATACTATACTATACTATACTACACTATACCATACCGTACTATACTATACCAGACTGTACTGTACTGTACTGTACTGCACTGCACTGCACTATACTATACTATACTATACTATACTATACTATACTATACTATACTATACTATACTATACTATACTATACTATACTATACTATACTATACTATACTATACTATACTATACTATACTATACTATACTATACTATACTATACTATACTATACTATACTACGCTACGCTATTCTATGCTATGATATGCTATGCCATATGCCATACCATACCATACCATACCATACCATACCATACCATACTATACCATACCATACCATACCATACCATACCATACCATACCATACCATACCATATCATGCCATGCCATGCATTGCAATGCCATGCCATGCCATGCCATGGCATGCCATTCCATGCCGTGCCATGCTATTCTATACCGTACTATACCGTGCTCTCGCATACCGCTCCGTACTGTATCGTACTGTACTATGCTGTGCTGTACTGTACTTTGATGTTCTGTACTGTATTATACTGGACTGAACAGCACTGCACTGCACTGTTCTGTGCTGCACTACAGAACACTGAACAGCACTGCACTGCACTGCGATGTACTGCACAGCTCTCCGCTGTGCTGTGCTGTACTGGAGTTCACTGCACTGCACTGTACTCTACTTTGCTGTGCTGTACTGTGCTGTACTGTACTGTACTGTACTGTACTGTACTGTACTGCACAGCACTGCACTGCACTGTACTGTACTGTACTGTACTGTACTGTACTGTACTGTACTGTACTGTACTGTACTGTACTGTACTGTACTGTACTGTACTGTACTGTACTGTACTGTACTGTACTGTACTGTACTGTACTGTACTGTACTGTACTGTACTGCACTGCACTGCACTGCACTGCACTGCACTGCACTGCACTGCTCTGTACTGTGCTGTGCTGTGCTGTGCTGTGCTGTGCTGTGCTGTACTGTACTGTACTGTACTGTACTGTACTGTACTGTACTGTACTGTACTGTACTGTACTGTACTGTACTGTTCCGTTCCGTTCCGTACTGTACTGTACTGTACTGTACTGTACTGCACTGCACTGCACTGCACTGCACTGCACTGCACTGCACTGCACTGTACTGTACTGTACTGTACTGTACTGTACTGTACTGTACTGTACTGTATTGTGCTGTGCTGTGCTGTGCTGTGCTGTGCTGTACACTATTGTACTGTACTGCACTGCACTGCACTGCACTGTACTGTACTGTACTGCATTGTACTGTTCTGTACTGTATATTACAGTACAGTACTGTTCTGTTCTCTACTATACCGTTCTGTACTGTATACATCTTTAAAATTTCCCTTACCGCACACCCGGCAAGTAACTAAATTTACAACTTTAAATATTTAATAATGGTGTTACTTTGCCGTGTTATGATAAACGTCATTATATTATTCTTTGCAGAGTGCTTTATCAAACATTGAAAGATATATGCAATGTCGACCAATGTATTATTAACGGATGCTTTTTGCTCATTTAGTTTTGAGGATAATGAATGGGAGGGAAAATGATATATTTCATTATTGCATAACTGACGGGGAGAATTTCTAAACTAATAAATAATCTTTATGGTCAGTCGCACCGTTAACAACGCCCATTTCTTGATTTCAAACTTCTTTAGTCATTTAATTTACTTATTGTTGTTAGAGTCAAAGGAGGCATACATAACTGTCAGAATAATTTAAATAATACCCATCCACATGTTTGTTGCAATTATTAACGGCCCAAGTCAGAATCAATCAGGTTTGACGCATTTAACGGCCAGTATCACCACCAAATCTGGGTTAACGCACTTATCATACTTAATTTTCTAAATAAAGTTCGTTGCATAACATGGGAGATCTATATTGATTTCCTAAATCATAATGATGTAGATAAATTAGAAGAAAACGCAAGCATCCAACATATTATTGTGCTTAATTGTATTATATTAAAAGGTGATAACTTTTAATGCTTCTGCCATGACCAGTTTATGCAAAAGGCTTAAAATGCATTTTGAAGAAATAATTAGTTTTATATTCAGATCGATTACTTTCTAGTGACACTATATTTAATCAAACTTGTGAATATTTATGAAGCTATACACTATGTACTTGTATGTAACGCGCAGGTACAGATCGTTTAAATATACTTTTAGTTTCCAGAAAGTAGTGTCAAAATGGACACTTGATCTTAAACTGATGTTTAGGACTCCTATCCATTAACCCCTTCTAGATTTCCAATGACGTTTATTCAACGGCAACAGTTTTTGAGTTTGCTTGGAAGTCTGCGTCGTGGGTTAAAATCTCCCCTCCCACCTCGACAACACATTAAGAGTAAACTTAATCATCCATGTTGACGCTGCTTGGGATAGAAGCTACGTATTGGAATACTTTGACGGAAAAGACCCACTAGTAACACACGTTAAAGTAATTGAGGGACTACGCGGTTATGACAACCAACAACCATGGAAAAGACCCCACTAGTAACACACGTTAATGTAATTGAGGGACTACGCGGTTATGACAACCAACAACCCATGGAAAAGACCCGACTAGTAACACACGTTAATGTAATTGAGGGACTACCCGGTTATGACAACCAACATCCCATGGAAAAGACCCCACTAGTAATACACGATGATGTAATTGAGGGTCTACGCGGTTATGACAACCAACAACCCAACATATCTGACATAACCACCTTCCCCTGCACACTACTTTGCAAGCATTTCTAAGGAGGTGTATTCTTCACATATTCTGTTACGATTGCAAGCACTGTTCGTGCCCGTTAAAGTATTTGTTGTGCAAATGATTATTTAGTGATAATGGACTGACAACTTCAATTCACTTTGCTTCTCGATGATCGTTAACCTTTATTTGTCCTTGCATATGCAAGTTCATTGCACCATTTAAAGGTAAAATGATAGCTTTAACACGTTATCTAAATTTAAAATTCTAATTCAGACTTTAATTTAACGAAGTAAATTGCATGCACATGGAAAATAATTGACACCATTTTAAAAATGGGTGTAATTTATGGCGGCTACTAAAATATTCCTTGACATTTCTTTACGTGATATATTGGTTTTATTTTATGGAAGTTGCTGAAATACAGTTGTATAAATGATTACATTATTTTTTTCAATACATCATCTGTTCACTTGTGCAAGTCAGCTTTAAAAAAATATAAATTATGATTTGTGGTGCACTATATTCACGTAACTGTTACTTGACGCGTTAGGGCACATGTATAACTAACAATTGGAAGAGGCGAGCTTGTTTCTGATACTTCCCTTCTCAGCATAACTAATAGTGATTACTGATTGAAGGCAGGAAAATATAAATGATAATTGTGTGGTATTACTTTTGACCATTGAAATAAAAAAATCTTGACTGAATGTGACCTACAGACCAGAAGGTTAAACTAAGAATACTTTTTTAGAGTTTGTTCCTGTTGACGTTAGAGCTAATTGTTATATACATGACAAGCATCGATGCACAAAACTACAATCTGCGAAAGACCACAAATGTAATGGATTATTGAATACATTATAAAATCATAATTTTCTCAACGTCATTAATTAAAAGATAATATATCTTGTGATATTCACGTCTCGATTGTTTTAAACTATGTAACAGAAAAAGCAAAACCAATGAATTTGGTAAAATTAACTAAACTTTGATTTACCTACAATACGAAATGAAAATATTAAAGGAACATACAGTATTGTGAATTAAATCAAAAATATTTTTAAACCTATCGCTAGTTTAAAGTATAGAGTATCCTGAATGACATCCAATAGTTTTAAATGTGCTTATTTAAAAATAGTCTTGAACAGATTGATGTACCAATAGTCTTGATGTATCAAAATGATATAATCCGTAATGTCTTTTGAATGAATTAACAATAATACAAAAACTGTTTTAACTCAAATTTTTTTATTTCACTGAATAATTTCAATAAGTAATTTCTCTTAAATTATGTCTGAACGCAACAGTAAATTATTTCACAAACTAAACTTAAATAGGGAATGAAAAGTTTTTTCTCCACAATCATATTTTAAAATCTAAGACCAGGATGTGGGTCGCAACATTCTAGGTTTGTAAATAAGACATGACCTTGAACTTAAATATCAGTATAAAACTTATCTTTAACTTACAAACATGACAAAGATAAGGTACACTCAAAACTCTGTCCCTGATAATGGACAAAGGTCAAGCACACAATGCAAATTATTTGTATATAATGCATAACAGTTGTAGGTCCTGAAATGTCTCGAATGTACATTCCTACTTTGTTTTGATCCGTTGTGCCGATTTTCAAAGCAATATGTTAAATCATTTTATGTTAAATACAGATGATATTTAAGATGTAGAGATGAAGACATCTTATACACTTTTCGTTAATGGTTCAAATTTTAATGTTAAATTCCTAGCTTTGCTTCTTGTTGGACAGACAGACACAATACAATTCACAACAATTCGGTTTCGATTTGCAGATAGCCAATTCGACTAGATTGCCATCTTTCACATGTAAACCCATTCTGCATTATTAAAACGAAAGTTTTAGACGTTTCGATTTCAAGAGGAATGTTAGCATCGATTACAATAAAATCACGTATCCGTACATGAAATGGGTAACACAAAATTCAATATTCACTCGTTGACGGAATATGCTTATAGCTATATGGCATCGTCCTTCGCATCACTAGGCCATTATAAAAATATAGTATCATTTTAAACTTTCAAAAAATATTTGTTGTTTATGAAAAATGGGATCCAAAGACCATCCAGTAAGTAAAAAAGAACAATGTTGGTATCGGATACAGACTCTCAAATGATGAGGGTTACTGCCAGAAACTTGAAACTATTTTAACCTTATTTTACTATATACACTTCCATACATGTATTAATAAATTATGCACGCTGCTTACTACACATCTGTAATGTTTCTAATAGTTTTAAAACATGTTTGGTGACTTTCGTTACATAATAACTATATTCCAGTCTTGCAAGAACCTAAACGATATCTGGTATTATAAAATTAATCATTTCACTATTTATGTATATACCTTGTTCATCATTGGGATGTGGAATAAATATTCAAACTTGTATTTGTGATTGACATTAATAATAATAATAATAATAATAATAATAATAATAATAATAATAATAATAATAATAATAATAATAATAATAATAATAATAATTATTATTATTATTATTATTATTATTATTATTATTATTATTATTATTATTATTATTATTATTATTATTATTATTATTATTATTATTATTATTATCATTATCAACTTCATGAAAAAATTGTGTTTGTCCTTGTAGGAATATATAGAAACAGGTGCTTATATTTGGACAATAACTGTTTACTTTTATTCATTTCTTCGTGTTGTAAAATCAAACATTTTTGGTATAGATTGGCATAATTTCCAAATTCCGAAAATTTGTTCCTTCCATATCAGCAGTGTCCGATTTAATTTCGTCATTTAAATCCTCATTTTGTGGGACACCCGTGGAATTTATTTAGTTCAGAGTACTATTATTATAATTTAACTCATTAATTTTCTTCTTTACTTTGTAAGGGTCGTAATACCAAATTTGAAGAAAATGTCGAAGAACGAGCAAGAGAGATTGAACTCTATTACAAAACTCAAAACGTCTCTTATATAAAATTCTGTGAAACCATATTTTTTCACTCTTAACTTGCAGAGTGCCAAGTTCAAGCATAACTAACTATAATACTCAGAACATAAAATTTGACCTTTGACCTGATTGAAAAGATTTAGGAAGGCCAAACTGAGTAAAACAAAACCCTATCAAAGCTTTTACTATGGTTTTGGATTTAATATTCCTAAAAAAATGACTCTTGAAATTTTGTTGACGAATACATAATTATCAACAAATATGCTATGACTGATTTGTTGTTAGGTAAAGAACCAATACAGTCCACCATATTTCTGCTAAATAGATCGTCAAATGCAGGAAAAGGTTGCAGATGAGCCTTAGGTATCTTCTGATTGGGTTTTGCTACATTTTTACAAGCATGACAAGATAAAAAAATTACAATCATAGCATTTGATTTTTGGCGAATGAAAGTGTGTCCAGAGCTTGTTATAATTTTTGTTTATTCAAAATGACTATCCAGAGGAGTTTTATGGGCCAAACTAAGTATTACCTGTCTGTAAGATTTTGGAACTACTTTCTGATAGTTCATTGACCATTCATCACTAGAAGGTTTGCCATTTTCTAATAAGTATTCCATTTTTAATGAAATAACAGGTTATTCAGTGGTTTCAGTTTCACTAATAGCCGTCTGAAACAAACTGGAAATCTCATGATTTTTGACTGTTAGACAACAAGTGATTGAAACATGTCATCCGGTTTAGAAAAAAGGATGAGTAGACAAATGATGGCCACTGTGATCAATATTTTTTGATTGATCCAAATTAGGAATGAAAGTGACCTCATCTAAAGCCTGACTAATACATGTATCAGCTAATGGAATATTTTTCTTATCAAAATCATTCTCAGGAGCTTTCTTTGCCATAGCATTGGTAACTGCACAATTGGGCATAAAACAGGGTATTTTTAAAAAAATAAAATCAACTTTTTTGATCGAAAAAAAGCCTTGTCAGTTACAAGTGGATTAACCACAGCCTTGTCTCCAACTAGGTCGTTGCCTAAGTCAAACATTATACCGTCTGTCACAGGTCCTGAAACTATGTCTGATGACAAATTTACACAATGGAGAGGAATATTAACAAAGCCCGAATGAAAACACTCTCATTAGCATAGGCCTTCTCAGAAAAAAGCCAAAGGACGTGATAATAAAAGACCCTTAGAATCTCCAGTATCTTTTTAAATTTTAATAGGGATAGATTGGCCCAATCACCCAAGAGTGATATAGAATCCTTCTACATGAATGATATATAATTCTCCATAATAAAATCAGAATCGGTTTTTAGAACCAAAACATGTAGTGCTATGAACATATAACTGTGACCTTGACCTCTTAGAAGTAAGAACTATTGGGATAGGTTTATCTTGATTCCGATGCTTATATTTCAATTCGAAGCAATCAGAAATGACGTGTCCTTTTTTCTTACAATAGTCACATGTAGGAATAGACAATGATTTTGAATCAAGTTTATCAGAAGCTTGATTTTTTAGACGTTGTGCTAGATTGCGCTTAGGAAGAGTCGTATCATGCAGAAATACCTTTCTACTATTAGACTGCTAAGTGAATTGATTACAAGAAATTTATAAGCTAAGAAATACTCCTCAGCAGAAAGATCAGCAAGGTTTCGATCTTATGCTCTTAAAGATGATTCTTAATGTCATCAGGAACACCACAGTTCTTGAATTCTTTAAGTAATACAAGTTGTTCGAGACTTTCATAATCACGTTAAACTCTTGGCTAAGCACCATCTCATAAATAACTGCCATTTTTCTCTTGCGAATTCGACATAACATTGTCCAACTTCCTTTTATTAGTTTCTGAAATTTTGCCGATAAGCCTCAGGGACTAACGCATAACAACTTAAGATGCATTCCTTAACCAAATCATATTCGGAACCTTTTTGTACTGACAGGGATGCATAAATATCTCTGGCCTTGTTGAAAAGTACACATTGTTAAAATTGAGCCCTATGCTCATTTGGCCACTTCATAATTTCTGCAACTTTTCAGGATAAATGAAGTATTTTACTACTTTCTTCTCACTAAAAGCGGCAACTAAACTAATATTTTTTGTAAAGTCAAAACTTGAATTTGTATGTGAAGTGTGATCGTGTTTTTAACTTACCAGCTCATATTCATTTTAATTTGAAAGTCCTTGTTATTCTTATGTTTGCATCTGTACCTGAATGTGTTCTTTTTGAAACTCCAACTCCATTTGTCTTTCTTTCTCTCTTTCTTCTAATTACATTTGTTTTTCTTTCTCTGTTTCCTGTCTATCTCTCCTCTTTCTCAAATTGTAATTTCATTTGTTTCTCTCTCTCTCTCTCTCTCTCTCTCTCTCTCTCTCTCTCTCTCTCTCGAGAGAGAGAGAGAGAGAGAGAGAGAGAGAGAGAGAGAGAGAGAGAAAAAGTTTCTCAAATTGTAATTTTTATCGTTCTACCTCTCTCTCTTCTCTTCTCTTTCTCAAATGCATTAACATTTGTTATTTCTCTTTTTGAAGCTCGAGCTTCCTTAGCTCCATTTCCATCTTGTATTTCATTTTTAATTCTATTACATTGATGTCATAGTCTGATACAAATATTTCAATTGCTTCGTAAAGAAAGCTCTTGTCTCAGAAAGATCGTCGTTACTAGCAAGTTCAAGCAACTCATTTTTTCGGACTGTCCACCTATTCTTGTGTAGGACTAGAAAAAAGTCTCCACGTTTGATGACATTGTGAACGAAAGCCTGTAGAAACCACTAAAGATTTAAACAAAATGTAAAATATTATTTGTGATTTAAAAAATTTCAAAAATCAATTTTCTAAAATATTTAGCCCAAATTTAAATATTCCTGACGAGTCCAAAACTTTCTTTGCTAGAAATCTCGGCTCGTTCAAAGTAACAAAGAAAAGAGTGAAGCTTTGTAAACTTTAACAAAAATAATTTATTTCCCTAGAAAACACAATGATGTATGCAAACAACTTACAGCTTATAAATATAATCCACGAATTAATCCTGTAATCTAAAAACATAAGTCCTATCACTAAAATATCTTAAATGAATCCAAATTCCAATCCCGGTGATGTTCAAAGATGGCGGACGATGATGTCAGGAAAATGGACAATTGATGTGTCAGAATTTCCCAATTGAATTTGTGAATCAATAGTAATATTCCGGCTTTAGAATTCAAAAGAACTACCAGTGAATTTTTTTCTCCCAGAATTTTTTATAATATGTACACTTGTTTAGTTTTCTAGGGAATACATTATTAAATCCAAGAAACAGATGAAAGACAAACCGGAAACAATATTTAGAAACACCTTGCTCCTTAGAGATGTTAAACGCCTAACTCAAAATCGCTAAAAACATTAGCCTTAAACACAATTGTAGATCAAACAATAGGTCACGTGGTCACTTTCTACCAGCAGTTTCTCACGTATCCCCACTGAAGAGCCAAGTAAAGAAAAACGTTGCTTACACATGGGTAATACGTGCGCCGACATGACTTTGGAAATAACCAGTCGATATCAACCGATGTTTACCAACTCTGTGAAACAGAGTGAGTTAAAAATAATGCATTTGCAATAGATTTTGCGTTCTAAGTAAACAGAATATATTTCATAAAATTATCATATCCCATGAAAAAAACCACTGCAAAATGTAATAAAACAAACAAAAAATAGAAACGAATTTTTAAACTAACTCACAAGCTGTTTAATTTAATATACTTAACAGCAGATTCAATTTATTATTTCCTTTTTTGGGATGGGGGTTGCTGTTTTTTTCATTTACCAAAATTAAGACCATACATTCGTTATTACTCACGCTTTACATGAACTAAGGGGAGTAATAGAAATCACCTTTCAATACTTTCTTCCCTTCTGATCTAATGGGTTATTTTTATAGAGAAAATAAATAAAGAAAAGAAAAGAAAAGAATAAAAATCGACAGGGACATGTTACCATTTATAACCTTTATGCCTATTTATGAGAGTAGATGTTAAAATACGTAACTCAATGGTACGAAAACATAGCTATTATAAATATTTCAAGCACTGCTTCAAACAATCTTTGACACATGAAATTAGTATATGAAGGAAATGAATATCTTGTGGGTTTTGTTTATGTCAGTGGAAGAAACAATAAGGTAACCTATATACAGTACAACAGCTTGAATTTTTTTAAAAGCGACATATTCGAATAATGTATGGCTATATCTTAAACAGAGGAAGCATTCGAGTCTTATAAAAACGACATATTCGAATAATGTATGGCTATATCTTATACACAATAACAGAGGAAGCATTCGAGCCATCGACCTGCTTGTCAACGAATTGGCACAGCAATGAGAAACATTAGGCTCTTTTTTGTTATTATGCATTTATATATAGAAATACAGTTTTTAACGGATTCTACTTATAATGGATAGTGTTGCAGCGATTTGGAGAATAAACTCGAATCTCCAACAAATAAGCATGAAATTAAAATCATAGTAAACAGAAGAGGACAAAAAGGAAGGTACTGTTTGGATGACTATCCACAGCCATTGTTTTCTTGGTTTATGGTGTTGGCTCTATCATACTCAGAATGGAGACGTAACCAAAACTAAACACTTTATAGTGCTGTCTCAAAACAAAACGAAGTGAAAAAAGGCTAGGATGTTGGAAGGTTGTTAGTGTAAGCCACCTGTACCACCTATTAACAACTATAATATGCATCAAGTGTTTTGGATGTTTTACTATTTGTTGTTTGACTTTTATTTCAGCAGCTCAATTGAAAACATGAATAAATTAAAAGTGGTGGAGTGAAAATAAAATCTACATTTACCTAGTCCGATTCTACTAATTAGAAAGAGTTTTTAAAGAATTATTTGTCTCGATACAGAATCTGACTGGCAATTTTAAACAATCGTTTCAACATACAGTGCGCAACATAACTCTATCTATTATTGCAGCAAGGGAAATAACGTCTCAGCTTGAGCGATATGCAGCAAATAATAAAAATAGTGTATACTCTACCAACAAATACTTTATGATTGATGGTTATGGACATTTCGTTGACATACAATATAAATCAACTAACGTGACCAAACTAGGTATTAGTGATAAATAATTTGACGCAAATCTAATCCTACAAACGTAGATATGAGTAATGGAATATTTAAAAGAAAATGTACGTGATTTATTTATGTGCTATACAACCAGACCATGAAACAATGTAAATTGCTTTTGAAGCTCAACCAGACCATAAAACAATGTAAATTGCTTTTGAAACTTACCGTACATTATACAAGTTATGATTATTGTATGTCATTGTATGTCTAATATGAATGGAGTTTTGACATAAACTCTGTAACACCATTTTAAAGTATACATAAGATGTAAGGGACCAAGCTTAATCATATGCTGTAAACTGAATAAAATATCCCGCTAATTGTCGGCTGTCACAAAACTGGATATTATGTTTCACGTGACTGGACAATACTGAATTTCAAAAGGAATTCATATAGTATTAGTATTAAAATAGCCGTATCTCTTGTTTAAATTTGTTGAAGTATATTCATGCATTAACCATATGGATTAATCATAGCACTTGAAATCAACCTTAAAGTTGTTTCTGAAAGTATGATTTTGATTCTTTTAAAAATTAACATTATATGATCGTCAATAATTGTTTTAAAAAACTGACTAACGTTATGTAATCATCAATAATTGTTTATACAATTACTAACGCTATGAAATAATCAATATTTGCTTTTAAAACTTATTCAAATACCTTACCATCAATATATTTTTTTAAAAAAATTTACTGACACTAAACAGCAACATTGTTTCAACTTGCGCTTGACAGATCTTGCTTCTTGCTGATATTTGAATAGTTTCGTTTATCTTTGTATATGTTTTGCTGTTTTTGTTTTTCTCAAATTTTACTTTTGCTTATCAGACACATTGTTATTCATGCGTTTGTCTCAAATTTATAAACATTTATTAAATTCGTCTAATTGATTAAATTCAATATAAGGTTTAAATCACCATTGTTGTTCAACCAAAAAAATATGTATCTTCAGTTTTGCACCTTACTGTTTTGTAAAACTTCAAAATTTACTAGTGAAAAATAAATTTCTCTTTTTCATTTAAATGTGTATTAAAATTATACTGCAGATGCTACGCATGATTTTGTTTCTTGTAGTCGCTAATAATTTCTTTTGCGATGAAAATAAAATTTAGTTTCGAACACCTGTTTGAACTAATATCCATGGAACAGAAAGGCAATCCTTAAAGAGGTTATGAACGAACGCTTGCATTTTATTCTGGAGTTTGAAAATTCAAATGCAATCGGTCTCTATGCACTATATATATATATATATATATATATATATATATACAAATCATATGGCGAATAACAACCCTTTCAAGCGTACTTGATCCACCAATGGATCACGTGTGTCAGGGATTGATTAAAATAGATGCAATAAACTGACGACGAACAGTACGAAACTAGTAATTAACTAGCCTAAGCGCTTTCGACTCTTAATGAGTCTTTTTCAAAGGCAAATACAAAACATATATACGACAAACAAATAAACACAAAAACGTTGTGTTTGTAAACCTCTACATGGCTGTCTCCACATGTGTTAAAACTATAAATACAACCAGCTTGAATAGACTAGTTGCGGACTCTGAAAACGGTGTATAATTCCCTAAAAGTCTACAAGCCAAAGCGACATCTATTTTTACTTTTTGTACATTTATGTAACATAGATTATATCCCGGATTTTTGATTCTATACCGGTTATTCTTATAGTAAAAATTGAAGGATAATAAGAAGATTTAGAAAATGTTAAATTCTACTAGTGCATAGTTTTCATTTTCTAGTCTTCTTGGTTTAGAACGCTTTGTTTCAATGTTCTAAGGCGGCGTATCCAGTATGATTCCTTTTCCTTCCTGGTTTCGGAACTCCAGCTGTGGTTGTTAGCAATAGCGATAAGTATTATATCACTGAAAGTGTGACCAGTGGAGGAGAAGTGTTCTGCGACCGGGCTTCTGTACAGCATTTTTGTCATCCAATCAGATCTATGAAGGTTTATCCTTTTGTGTAGCTTTTCAATTTCTCCGACGTACTGAAGGCCACAGATCTTACATGTGATGAGATAAATCACATTCTCTGTTTTGCACGTTTTGTTTGGACCATATATGTTTAGTTTCTCTTTAGTCACTGTGCTAGTGAATGTCTTGGTCTCTATCATATGTTGACAGGTTTTGCATCTTTTATCGCCACAGGGTCCAGATTGACTAGGTTGGTTTTGACTAGCGATTGGCGTTAGCTTTGCCCTGACTAGGATGTCCTTTAGGCTTTTTGGTCTCCGGTAAGCTACTACAGGTTTGTTCAGAAATATTAAATTTAATATGTCTGACGATTGCACGGTTGGCCAGTGGTTTGCGATGATTTTACCTACTTTGGGATTGTCTGGGTGATAGGTCAGAATAAATGGTATCCTATCAACCTTTTCTTTCTGTCCATATCTGAGTAAGTCATCACAGTTTGTTTGTTTGGCCCTTTGGATTGCCTCCGCAATCAGGTCTTTGTCCTAGCCTCGGTAAATTAAATGTTTAGCCAGCTCTTCAGACCTTTCTAGGAATCTGTCATCGTCGGAGCAAATTCTGCGTATCCTCAGTGCCTGGCTATATGGAATGTCCCTAATGCAGTGTTTTGGATGACAGCTGGTTGGGAGGAGATACTGGTGTTTGTCGGTTGGTTTCGAATAGATGTCTGTGTGTAATTTGTTTTCCACCTGTCTGGTTGTTGTGTCCAGGAAAACATGGTTTGAGTTGGAAATTTCTGCCGTGAATTTTATTGAAGGATGGAAGTTGTTTGCATTTGATATGAAGTCATCCAGACTTTCTTTTCCATACTGCCAATTCATTTATATATCATCGATAAAGCGTACCCACTGGTATGGTGTACGCTGAACCGATGCTAAGAGCTGACCCTCAAGTTTTCCTATGAAAATGTTAGCATACGAAGGGGCCATTTTAGTACCCATTGCAGTTCAACTAGACTGACTAGTCTGAGCGCTTTCGACTCTTAAGGAGTCTTTTTGAAAGGCAAATACAAAACATATATAAAACAAACAAGTTTATTGCACACACACACACACACACACACACACACACACACACACACACACACACACACATATATATATATATATATATATATATATATATATATATATATATATATATATATATATATATATATATATATATATATATATATATGTGTGTGTGTGTGATGAATCTTTTTCAAGGACAAGACATATACAAAACATAGACAAAACAAACAAATAAAACATATAAACGTTGTGTTTGTAAAACTCTATATGGCTATTTCTACATGAATTAAACCTACGGATGCACTTTGTCTGAACCATCCTATATTGACTTGCATTCGTTATATATACATTATATTTATACTTTCGAAAGACGAATCTGTACCCTCTTTAACTTATAGATCATGCAAATAACATTTAATTTTGCTGCATAAATTATACTTGAGTATATTAATAAAAATAAAATATACAAGAAAATTTCCACTTAGTTGTAATGATTTTTGTTTGAAAATACAATTTGATGATTTTCTAACTCCTGTCGGCAGTTTTTCTTTTATCTTACAGCCTCATATTTTTACACTACTGTGTAGAGTATTCATTCAAATCTTCTTTATATTTGGAATGAACCACAACGACGGTATGTCATAGTTCGCATGTTATTGGAACTTCACCTTTTCACAGACATTCATTCCCTACTATGATACAGGTAATACATATATGTGAGACTGTATTTTCAATAACATCTGGAGCTAACTAAATGTTCTCAAATTTCAATATATGAAATTATCGCGTATTTGACATCTAGATATGCATAAGGACAAATATTTTAACAAAAGTTTTTTTGCAAATTTTTTTCGGGCTCTGTCTTGATTACGAGGTGAAATATCTCGTGCAGGAAAAGAAAACGTGTCAGACAAATCTTTGGCACACACACACACCAATATTTTGTTGCAGACAACAACTTACATCGACTCTCTTTTCTTACAGCTTTTCAAAGAAATCCATTTTACCACAAAATTTTAATTTGGTTCATGACTTTCGCAGAAAAGAAAATTTATCTGCATCTGGGTAACATAGTTTAGCAGCGATCATGCCATACACCTTATGTGACAAAAGCATACGTAATGGCTTTTCAGAACTTTCAAGTAGTTGCAACAGGTGATAAAACGGTACTCTGTGTTAACTGGGGCATGCGCAATTAAATTACCGCACTGAGAACTGGGTGAGAGCAGGAAGTAGTGAACCGTCTATGTGATTTGAACAATATTCCAGACTTCTTTCATCGTTGTTTTCTATACGAACTGAGTAAATCTCCATTGCAGTATAACCTGCAAAACACAGCCAAACATTCTTTCAATCAGCAAGGACATTTCAATGTAATGTGGACACCAAAGCGTAGGTAAAAATTGATATCTTTGTATTTGGACTGTGTGGCAGTGACGGAACATTTTCTCAATTAAATTACCAACCTTTTCCAGCGCTGCTAGCAAAGTGTGCCGTATTTATTCAAGGCTTGTAAATTGATGTCCATAGGCGATCAATTTTCCGGGAAAATTAGATTTCACTCACCGACACCGGTACGATCCTTTTGCGTATTTTATTGGTAATGCTATCAGCAGATATAAGGAGTACAGTGTGGCACTCTACCAAATGTAAGGGTCATAACATGCTGTAAACTTAAATGTCAATTTCGAGTGACATCAAGGAAACTTTTTTATAATAGTTAATGCCCACGGACTGTAAAAAGTTAATCTTTCGTTGTAGCTTAATTATATATATCAAAGTTCTTGAGCATTTTGGATACATGTTAAATCAGTTTTTACGAACAAACGCATGTTCAGAGAAAATAGAAATTTTGATACGGAATATGGATTGTAATATTCAAAATGTTATACCTTTTCAATTTGATTTCTCTTTCTACAATCTTGAATATTGTTTAATCAATAATCGTTATAGGTTGCCCAAGACTGTTAACACATATTACGTGAACTATTTGATAATAGTATTGTAGGCTACCTGTTACACAATAATTATGTTTTCTTTATCTCTCATTTCTATAAGCAAGTAAATAAGTCACATCCACCCACACTCAGTCACATCCACTCCCACCCAGTTTTCATGAAAGTTTCTGTAAGATATCCACCTCTAACCGTAACGATAACAACATACATGGGAACAAAACTAGGTCCACTGTAGAAAAGAAACAAAACAACTTGCTTTAAACTTTCTTTCTTCATTGTCTCGTTTGAGATGTTCTGTAAGTTATGCAGTTGGATAACGATTAATGAGTGTCAAAGGTCGACGTTTTGAGTAGAAACAAGTTCATGGTTGAATACACCAATGATACTAAAATCAATAATCGTTCAAATATAAGTATATACTTAATGGTATAATCGGTACATAAAGCACGTTCATATCTAATTTGTGACTTCAATTACGAATTTTAGAATTCTTTGATAGACCTTAGACGCTGTTATGTACCTTCTGTCGAGCGACTATATTTTCATTTTGAATTTACAATGTATCATTTTATTTTAAAAAAAAAGCAATTTAAAAGCACTAAGCCACTGTTTCTTTATATTCAAAGTTAGAATATTAAAGTTTATCGCACCCACAATTAATATGTTCTGAAAGCTATAGTCAATTAATTTTCCACATACCTCTATATCTCGTGGGAATGTTTGGTAGGACAAAATTTTCTTTCTGCCTCAGTAAAAAAAAAAAAACGTACCCACTCATTTGATGCGTACTTAAAACGATGTCTTTTTGTTTATCTGTCAATTCTTCAGCATTAGTAATATAATAGGCACAGGTTCTATAGCTTTCAAGAACAGAACCATGTATCAAAACAATCTCTTTTCAAAAGAATGTCTAAAGGATCAATCATCCAGTTCGTACGAATATATCTGAGAAAGTTTGAGAGAAAGTTCAGTTCGTTTAGTTGGATAATTTCAACTGGAATCGCTAAACTAGCATTTCAATCATTGACCTTAAACTAGTTTCCTTCTTGTGTGTTTGGTAAGAGGTAAGAATTCATGGGCGCTAGCATGATTTTTTTTTTTTTTGCAGGGTGAGGTGGTGGTCAAAATTTCTTCAGGGGAGTGGGGTGAATCGGTCACGGCCGGAAGAGTTAGTATGAGAAGGAGTCTGAAACTAAAGCTAATATTTATTAAGCGTTTTGAACAGAATATTGTGACATATTTGTAGCTTCATTTGCTTGATTAAACATGTCGGAATATATATATATATATATATATATATATATATATATATATATATATATATATATATATATATATATATATATATATATATATATATATATATATATATGTATGTATGTATGTATGTATGTATGTATGTATGTATGTATGTATGTATGTATGTATGTATGTATGTATGTATGTATGTATGTATGTATGTATGTATGTATGTATGTATGTATGTATGTATGTATGTATGTATGTATGTATGTATGTATGTATGTATGTATGTATGTATGTATAGATAGATAGATAGATAGATAGATAGATAGATAGATAGATAGATAGATAGATAGATAGATAGATAGATAGATAGATAGATAGATAGATACACATCATGATTTGGTGTTACGTGACCCTCTTGGCCATTGCTTCAAGCGTCAATTTAAGAATTTGTTTTAGTTTTGAAATATAAAGAATTCCCATTTGTACTTTATTTGCTGTGCTCAGTCAATAAGCTAATTTTCCAATTCATCCGATCTTCTGGAGATTTTTTAAACAGACAGCTCAAGCCATCCCTTCTTGTATAGAAAAACTTTTCAAATTATAAATAAGTATGGCTCCATAATGTATTGATTATAGTCACTAATCAACGTCAATAAAGACTGGATTCATAATTATACCTACATCTCTGAAGAAAAATAGCCTTGTTAATCATAGAAACTGATTGTGTTATCGATTCAAATTTTAAATTTTTCAATATGTGGTATGCTTTTAAAATTGTTCTTTGTCACCCAAATGAGATATAAACATCACGTGATTATGTCAGCTTTCAGAACTTGATACAGCCGTAAGAAACGTAATGAGCTTTGCATTAGTCAACAATAATGTACACATTATTGTTAGCATGCAATCCGCAGTGTCACCCTGATTTCTTGTCATCTGTTAAGAACTACAAAAGTACATATCAGTAGTCATGTACCCCAACCCTTTCACCACCTTTTTTGTTTACCACCCCAACATCATATAAAACTCCAAATCATTCAGTCACTGGTGACGCATGCATGTGGATTGTTTGTCCTCAATATATCAAGATATATATATATATATATATATATATATATATATATATATATATATATATATATATATATATATATATATATATATATATATATATAGATATCTTTAAAGCTAATAGTTATTACGCGTTTTGAACATAATCTTGTGACATATTTTTAGCTTCATTTGCTTGATGAAAGGTTGTCGGAATATAAATACTTAAATTTTAAAAATGCAACTCTTTCCTGTCTGGGCGTTTTTGAGTAGTGGAGACAACTTGTGGCTTTCTTGTCCAACATTTCGCTTATTTTGTGAAAGTTGAACTTGTTGCAACAAATTATAAAATGCCATTTTAGATATAAGTTGAGTTAAAAATGCATGCATAATGAGTTTAAGTTTTGTAATCTTTGAGATCGATTAGTATTGGAAAGATCAATCATTTTAATGCAAGTACATCTTGTCCATGCTGTCAATGGTGTCCATATATAAATCAGCTTCTGCAAATTATTACGATGTGCTACTTAGATTACTCTGATTTCAATATCGTTAGACGAGATAAAGCAATTTTTACATTAATTTTCATTTCGAATCTTATAATGTCATCTAGAAATCAGTTGAATAAGACTGCAATAATGAAAACACGTCTCTCTATCTCAATGACAATATGATCTAATATAATATATTGAAATACAATCCAGCTATTAAACAAGCATGCTAAAGTGGCATTTTCTCTCTCGAAAACTTAGTGTCGTTTTACATATTGATCCATGGAGAATATATACGGTACTGGTCGAACCTGATTTGTTTACCTCGAGCAAATTTACAAAGTTCCCCAATTCACAGGCTGTTTTTCACATATACAGAGAAGAGGCAAAAATTAATCATAATTAAATTCATGACGACTTTTGCAAACATATGTAACTTCATTATTGACGATAGCCAATACAATCTGTACCGTATATTCTTGCCTATAACACTAGTCCAATTGTAAACTGCACAAAGATGTGCTGTTGAATAATGTGCCAGCAGATCTAGGTCTGTGCGGTTTCTTACGAGTAATCAGTAATTTAAGCAACGTAGACTCTTTCTGCAGGCGCTTTGTGCAACGGTAGATAATTATCTTTCTTGTCTGCAGTTTGACTCTACTTAAGGCGAGTATAGACAGTATGTAATTATAAGCCTCTATATTGCAACTTTATTCGAAGATGCATTTTGTTTCCGCTAGCTATTTTATATTCATAAGATGAAGCATGACCCCAGAGTCCTAAACACACATATATGCAGTCAAATTAAGGCTGTATTATTCTCAAGATTGTTTTCTTTGTAATGAAGTGCCTCTTGTCAATTATAATTGTAAGACTCTCTGCCTACTTCTCCGTTCCTGTCACTATGAACATTGTTTGTAGATCTCTAAGATCGGTATAAAAGAGCGCCAGGGTCACATGTACATTTGTGTATTGATATATCTAACTAGATAAATACTTAAATTTTAAAAATGTAACTCTTTTCTGTCTGGGCGTTTTTGAGTAGTGGAGACAACTTTTGAACTTTTGGCTTTCTTGTCCAACATTTCGCTTAATTTGTGAAACCTTCATTAAGGAGTTTACACTTTTTCCAGATTTGTCAGGTCTACCAGACAAAATTCTTGATATTGCATGGAATTTAAATATTTGGTATCATGTCTTATTGGGGGCGGGGGAATCACTACTATATTTTAAAATCAATTACTCATTCATAACTGCCCCACTGGAAATAACCTAACGCATCGTATCATGCTATGACATGAATGTTAGCATAGACCTTCAAGGCATCTGGTGATTTTGTGATCATGCTCTAACTGAACAAGTATTTCACCTTCAATTTGACATCACCGTTCTAGTACCCATTTACTGACATCCGTTCCTGTACCAATTTACTGACATCACCATTACAGTACCTATTCACTGGCATAACCGTTCCCATACCAAATTGACATCACCGTTGCTGGGCCTATTTACGCTACCTATTTACATACAGTCATACAACCACAGCAGACACATATAACTCATCATGTAGACATTTGACATTTTAATTGTACTAATGAGAACTAATATGAATTCCAGTTCTACTTGTTAAGATTCAATGGTCTAAAACAAAGTAACGGAAAATAGCCAAACCAAAAAATTTTGTAAAACATAACAAATAATTTAATTCTAAATATTAACTGAGCTTTAAATTCATATGTAGGCTGATATTAAAACAAGAATGATAATAGGAATTTGGAATAACAATAATTGTTTAAATTTCTATTACTATACATCCCCATGACTTTACTACGTCTCTGTGTGACTTACTTTACAATACCTGGCTTAGGTCAAATACATCCCACTTGACCAATGATGCAATACACAACCATCCAATCAGAAAATTATTCTGTGTGAATTATGTATTTCTTGTTTCCTACTCAAACTGAAATTATATATTGCTATTAAAACCAATATTACAATTCTTATAACGCTATCATAGATTGATACGAATCAACAATTTAGTAATTGAAGAATTGCTATTTTTAAATTTGGCTATGACGAGATATTTTGGGTCGTTGCTCATTATCTTAAAATAAAATCATTGGCGTGAAAGGTTAAAGTAAAACTTATTTCAAATACTTCTACAATTCTATTTTTGTTTTTTACTGTTTCTTCTCGTTTTCATTACAGGAAGCAAGTACTTCTGGTCTATACTTTAAAAATTAAGATGAAATTTTTAGAAGTTCAAAATCTGTGATAATTGTGTTATTTCAGAAGTCTTAAGTAAAGAAAAGTGTGAAAATGTTTAATAAAAGAGTCAACTACCATGGTGTTGTTTCTTGACAAATATTCACCATGCCGCCTTAAAAGTGGAGGACCGTTGGTCTGCATGTTGGTGTGCTACCTGTATTCTTACACGCAAGGTCTCGATAGTTTTTTTTAAAATTTTCTTCAAGTGTGTGTAGAATGGTGTGACTTTTACTATTAAGTGTTCAGGTTAAATATCACAATGTTCCTTTTATTGTCTTGTAATTTAATTATTTTATACAGAATCTGTTAAGGTCATGGTATCTTGTGAAATATCATCAAAATCTCTATAATGAATCTAATCTCGAAGACATAGTACACCACAAATTGAAACCACAACATTGTAATAAAGTAAATAGTTTAACAATTGCAATACGTGGATATAATGTTATATACTTTTTCAAAAAATAAAGCTTGTTCTTTTACCCCAGTTTTTGTTGCAATATCATGTATGTCAGTTTTTGTTTCCATTGTGTGTAGGCATGTGTAGAATAGAGTTAGCCTTATTGCATTATGTGTGATCTTTAATTAGGGGTCTATGGAAAATATTCATGCATCTTATACTCTTACTATTGTAAAAACAGCTCCAATCCAATCGTTTTTTTTTTTTTTAAAAAAAAGACATAAATGAGTTCAAAACAAAATTCAGTCAGCTTTTATTACCAATAAATATGTACTGGAAATTCGCATAGGTACAAGAGGCTGAAGTATGAACAGTTGACTTTAAAAGCAGAATTGCATTTGGATGTAGGAAAGAGGAGGAAAATACTAGATATAACCAGGTTACCAAGTGAGAAATCATTGATCTTACACGCCCTCCAGTAGCAACGCCAATTGTACCTCTCTATCTGATTCGCAGATGGCCAAAGTTAATCACCTGTTGCAAGCATCTGTTCGAGCTGATATTCGGGTGGGCAGCGTGCATAAATGGTCATGTAAGCGATCGTAACTTATTATTTCACATCCACTGATCATCTGTGCTGATCCACAAAGGATTCAAAGAGGGAATATATAGCCTGCAAATGTCACAAAACGCCAGTAAATGTCACCGGTGACATCGCATGCAAAGTGGCCAGTAATTAACACTGTTTGATATGTATCAGTGACATTACGCCGGTATTTGTCACAAACGTCAAGATTGTGGCATTTACTGGTAGAACAGCACATTTATAAAAAGAAAATTTAAGTAAAATATCTTTGTTTTGAGAGTACTTTTTTGTAATATATTTTTCTCTCAAAACATCGTGATATTATACGGTTAGGGTAAACCAGAAAAAGGAATTGTCATTAATATGATGTAATGTTTCAACAGGAACGGGTTCCCATGACCATTTCTATCAAATAACCTTATCGTATGTTATCAATATATCCAATGACACGTAATCCTATCAAAAACAACTGACCAATCCAATAACTACCGCGTCAGCTAGCAAACATCAGTCAATTAGTTGTTTCTCGGGTAAATGCATGTGGCAAGAAATCTTACAAATTTGATACATGACCATAAGTATTGTGTTATCTTATTACTAACCTGGCACCGGACTATTTGCCCCAATCAAACAAACATTGCCCGAGTGTAATCGTAGTAGTATGACATAAACACGTGTATTGATTTGGCATTTGTTTAGCAACGGGCTATTTATCCCGTTACACGAACGTTACACGACTGAAATTATACAAGCAAGATATATAAACACATGTTTTGTAGTAGCTTTCATCCGGCAGAGGGCCAAATCTCCGGTTACGTGAACATTACACGGGTGCAAATTAAGGGTGTCAATCATGTAATGTTCAGACAATAAAATGTATCCCTGGGAAGTTAGCTGAACTTGTAAACATCCCGCATTTATATAATTTTGTATTTAATTCGTATTTGGTTTATCAGCCGTTAGAATGCTTATTTAATTTACTTTTAAACACGACCAGGGTGAAACGTTCTACGGGATTTGCACCACTCCATTACACTATTTTTTATAGTCGAGGAGACAAAACACATCACTAATATCAGCCAAGTACTCGTGAACTCATCATCAATACCAGTCTAATGTTCGTATAAATGCGTCTCTAACTCCAGTAAAATGTTTATAAAAACTCATCACAAATGCCAAACAAATGTTCATTAAAATTCAACATCATGTAACTGAATACAGAGCAACAATAATTAATTGTTTACCCCAAAATGCAACATGTGATATTGGCGGAATATTTTGCAGAAGATATGTACATAGCTAAATCGATTTAAAGTAGATTATTTCTGTATTAGATTTGCTTACAAGTCACGAATGCTTCCATTCATCAGAGTTAGATAAATAATTTCAGACTTAAAAAATCAGGTGTTCTGCAGCATTTGTTTTGAGCCACGTGTGGTTAATCAAGGAAACTCTCTTGTCACCTAATAACAAATGTTCATATGCTAATTTGTCTGTAGGAATTTTAACATATGATAACAAAAAAAGTAAATATTTTGTTCTCAACTACAGTAATTATATATAAATCAGAAAATTAATAATTGAAAACATTAAATCCGTTTACTAATTAGTAGACGAACTTGTAAAGATTTATTATTTAATATTATATTTTTAACTTCTCCACCCTCCAAGTATACTAGCGTCTCTGTCTGTAAAGTAATTAGTACCCAGTAAATAAAAACGTTTCATTTCATATCTTAAAAATTATGAGATAATCAATTAGCTAAATTAATTCTAAGAAATAACAAACAACCGATACTGTTTAAATGATCATTCATAAATTGGAGCAAGTAACATTACTGAGAATCATAAGAACATTGCTCACGAAATTGTAAAAAGATACTAACATTATTTTGCTTTGTAACTCTGCATGCAGTAAGTGTATATCAATCTGACTTGAAGTGTATACAATGCCGACTTGAATACTGATCTGTTTTAATAATGATTACTTGATCTCTGATTTGTTTTAATGACGTCGACTTGAATACTAATCTGTTTTGTCCTGCTGACTTAAATACTGATCTGTTTTTATCATGCTGACTTGGACACTGGTCTGTTTTAACCATGCTGACTTAAATACTGCTCCGTTTTTATCATGCTGACTTAAATACTGATCCGATTTTATCATACTGACTTGGACATTAGTCTGTTTTAATCAAGCTGACTTGAATGTTGATCTGTATTTATCATGCTGACTTGGACACTGGTCTGTTTTTATCATGCTGATTTGAATACTGTTCTGTTTTAATCCAGCTGACTGATTAACACCATATGTGCATATGCAAGAACACCAGTAGATGACATAGAATATCGTGTGATGAGAAAACATACATGTATGTAGAATCAATAATGTTAATGCTAAACTTTTTCAGATATTTTTATATATCTCCTGGGATGCACATTTATAGTTTTAAAAGCTTATCGAATTAGGTAAAACTGGTAAATAATTTAAGCATAATAATGATTTTGAATTAGCATATGCTATGTTAAAAAGCAAGAATTTATCTTGAAATTCTGTAGTCAATTCTTTGAACCTGAATTTATTGTTGCCACTTCGTGGAGGAGCTTAGGGAAACAATAACATTTTGCTAACATATTTGTTATTTTCAGTCATTTGTCAACTTCGAGTAGTGATATATACTGATTTATTTCAAGGGATATGTCGACATCGAGTGATAATATATACCAAATTAGTTCAATGCATTTGTCGCTATCACTTATTAATATATACCGAATTACTTCAATGCATATGTCAACATCTAGTGTTAATATATACTGAATTAGTTCATGGCATATGTTGACATGGAGTATTAATACAGACTGTATTAGTTCAGTTCGTATGTCGACAACGAGTATTCATATATACAGAGATAGTTCAATATTGGGTACGCAAGATGTAATACAATAATCATAAAGGCTTTGACTAGTGTATTAAAATGAAATTTTGCATAATTAATAACTCGACTTTTCTGTGAATCTTATCACGTCGACTGCGGTTAAAACAGATAGAGTAATAGTCCTTATTTACTGTAATTAAGCGCTTTTCGGAGGCCAGTTTGCCAGTTTTGATATTTGAGTAAGAAAAGAGCGGGCTTACCTTGAAGACTGTATGGAAGCTGTTGCAAAACCGGTTGCATAGAAAATTAAAAATATTGTAGATGATGCTGAAGTGACTTTCATCTTAAAATATTGTCCGGAAAAGTTTTTATACAGGAACGTCTATACTATAGCCAGAAAGGGTCTTCCGATATGTGTACACAGTCATGTTTTTAACTTTCGATTTATTGAAATATATTTAATGTGATAGGGTAATTTAAATTACACACAGTATATTGAATATAAAGATCTTAAATATGTTGTAATTTATCTCACTATATATGGCAATTAATTGTTGATATTTTAATGATGATATTATCATAGAGGTGAATTTAATAACATAGCAAATCATGCTCAAACATGGTCGGTTGAAATAAAATAGATTGTATTGTGTCTCATTTATGATATGACCATCTGACTTGTAATATTTTACTCATTATAAATCTCTCAATCTCACAAATATTGGTTTCTTTATTTTATTTTTTAGACAGAAAATTTTCATAATAGTTAAGAGAACAGTGTTGAGTAAAAAGAAAACAACCAGAAATTTATCAAGATAAAAACGTAATGTTTTTACTATGTGTGTGTGTGTGTGTGTGTGTGTGTGTGTGAGAGAGAGAGAGAGAGAGAGAGAGAGAGAGGGAGAGAGAGATTTTAAAAAATTTAATGTAGACTATCCAAATTCAAAATCGTCTTCTCTTCAATTATGCTTCACTGCCAAAACGCCATGTCCAGTGTTGTTAATAAGGAATATGAAAAATCCTAACAATAAAATTTCATTTAAAAAAGAAGTCAATAAAGATTAAAAATTGAACATTGAGTCAGACTAAAGATTTTATTGTATCTTGGTTTGTACATATGACTAGTGTTACGTAATAAGGGCTCGTACTCAGTAACAAAGAAAAGAGTGAAAGCCTACAAGCTTTGTAAATTTTAACAAAACAATTTATTTCCCTAGATAACAATGTAAAATTTGTAAAAAGGACTTACAATCTGTGAATATAATTTAAATATTATTCTAAGAATAAAAACACAAGTCCTATCACTAAATAGTCCCATAAGAATCCGGGTTCGAATTTCGACGACGTATGAATATGGAGGACGATGACGTCAGATGTAGCCCATTATATATATATATATATATATATATATATATATATATATATATATATATATATATATATATATATATATATATATGACTCCTACTAACTTGAATGAATCACACTCTATGTTTCCGAATAATTCCAGAATTAATATCCTTGAATATCTTTCAGAATTTTTATCATAAAGTCAACTTGTTGAGTGTCTAGGAGAATAATGTTTTGAACCCAAAACTCAAAAAAATAAAAAAATATTAAAACAACACATTGTTTCTTCAATGTTTTAATTACTTTGCCAAAAACCAATTTTAAGAATGCGTATTTAAACTCAAATCATCACTTCAAATCTCATGATATTGGTCATATTTTCTCTTAGTACGCTAGTTTTCTCACGTAGTCCAGAGAAAACCAACTTAAAAACCAATCATAATAATGGTTGTTTACAAACAGTGATCACGTGATAAAAGTATGTTCGTGATGCTGACCAGGCGATCTAAATGCCAACCCTCACGTATTACTGTTTCAGCTAAAAAATAGAAAAATATTCATTGCAATTAAATATGATGAAACAAAAATGGAATAAAAAGAATTTTAAACCTTACACAAAAGCGATTTAATCAGATATACGTAACACTTGTATATAATATGGCCATCGGAAAAAAGCTATGTTTTATTTTACATTAATGTATTGCACAGCTATAGGTTTTACTTTAAATGAATGTATTGTGCAGCTATAGTTTTTTTTGCATAGATGTATTGTACAGCTATTGGTTTTATTTTACATCCATGTATTGTACAGCTATAGGTGTTATTTTACATCCATGTATTGTACAGCTATAGGTTTTATTTTACATCCATGTATTGTACAGCTGTAGGTGTTATTTTACATCCATGTATTGTACAGCTATAGGTTTTATTTTACATCCATGTATTGTACAGCTATAGGTGTTATTTTACATCCATGTATTGTACAGCTATAGGTTTATTTTAAACGAATGTATTGCACAACTATAGGTTTAATTTTGAATGCATGTCTTGTACAAGTAGAGATTTTATTTTACATGTATGTATTGCACAGCTATAGGTTTTACTTTACATGTATGTATTGCACAGATAGATATTTAATTTACATGTATGTATTGCACAGCTAGGGATTTTATTTTACATGTATGTCTTGCACAGCTAGAGATTTTATTTAAATGAATGTATTGCACAGCTATAGGTTTTACTTTACATGAATGTATTGCACAGCTATAGGTTTTATTTTACATGTATGTGTACTGCACACTGCAAAGGTATGAGCTTCAGAAAGATAGTACTTATCTCCATACATAAAAATATTGAATAATGACAACAATTATTCTAATGACAGTATGTGTGACAGAAATGCTGTACAATGACAACAATTATTCTAATGGCAGTATGTATGACAGAAATGCTGTACAATGACAACAATTATTCTAATGGCAGTATGTATGACAGAAATGCTGTACAATGACAACAATTATTCTAATGGCAGTATGTATGACAGAAATGCTGTACAATGACAACAATTATTCTAATGGCAGTATGTATGACAGAAATGTTGTACAATGACAACAATTATTCTAATGGCAGTATGTATGACAGAAATGTTGTACAATGACAACAATTATTCTAATGGCAGTATGTATGACAGAAATGTTGTACAATGACAACAATTATGCTAATGACATGATTATTGACAATACAGAAAAATATTGTACGATGACAATAATTATTCTTTGACAGTAAATATGACACAAAATGTTGTACGATTACAATAATTATGCTAATGAGAGTATTAATGAAATCCACACATTTGTTTTTACGATGATGAAATATATGCTAACAAATCTTGTGGCAGGCAGAAATAATTGTATTATTTCCTTGTATTATTATGGCCAATTTTCATAATGGTCAAAAGTCTTGGTCTACAATTGCCATAGATTTAGTTGGTTATTGACAAGACATTCAGTTAGACGCATGAAATTAAAACTAATATCTAAACTTGTAACCAAAATATATAAAATGCGTCGATAGGATGACCTTGCGTTGATTCTCACAACCTTGACTATTTGTTTATCTCTAAAAAGAGATTAAGTCTCTGCAGTTGAGTCATGGCAAACTCTCAGATGTCAATGTATATCCAGGATGCACATGATAGCGTGTCTGCAGTAGCTGATTTTCGTTAACCTCTGATGGCAAATTTCTTTGATCTGGCATAAAGTTAAACATGCCAGAATCTTTGGTTCACTTGCCACAATGGTTCAGCGGCGTTAAACTTGCATCTTGTTATCTCCAATCTTGATCAAAGTTCGAACTTTACTGTTTAAAAAAAAATGACCGACATGGTTATTAAATACTCATCTATTTCTCTGTAATAAATAACAAATGAAATTTTTATGCAGGACATTGTGGCTTGATAATAAAAAAAAAATAACAAAAGAAACTTTCATGCCACAATGGTATGGCTTAATACTGACATACGCAATACTATTGCAATTTGAAAGTAATAAACAGAGAACCTAATTGAATGTAGATGTTTCAATTAGCAGGTGAAATTTTTTTTTACATTTAAATGGATGTAAATAAGATATAATTTAGATGGGTGCTATAAAATATTTCAACAAATGTTGTTCATTTTAAATGAAAATTCAATAGGTAATTGCCAACATACCCCAGTACATTTTGTAGCTTTAAACATTTTGCTTCTATATTAACAGTTGACAATAGACAGATAATTCTGATTCAGTTAAAAGCATATTTTACATACAAGAACAAATATATTAATAAACGCTGATAAAGAAATATCTATTGAAAACAAAAGTGTCTTTAGAACTGAAATTATGCTACATTATACAGTATGAACTTAATGACTAAATGATAATAATACTAAATTTCATTTTATTTCTACAAATAATATTAAATATAAAATATTTCTTTATACAGAAATAAGCCTTATTCTGACAAATATGTAATAATTAGCAGGTTTCCCTCCTTTTTCAATGCATATTTAATTTAATTTCATACTACTACTGCTACTACTTGAACTTGGTACAGGGAAAACTTTAGAGGCTTTAAGCGTTGTGCCAGGTTGTTGGAGTGGGTTGTATTGGAAGTTTGTTATCGCCGTATAGAGGGTTATCGCCTTCAGTGTTATCGCCTGGATCGAGTAAATATTAATATAAAATTTGAAATTTATAAGTGGAAAAGATTGATATTTCAGCATCTATAAAAAATACAGAATGACACGAGCCCCCATAGATGAATTGGTCTACATTCGTGCAGTCACTCCATATTCCGGCGTTATGATATGTCTATAATAATAGTGTTGGACCTTTCGAAGTATCTAATATAGTTTTAGTAAGACAACATCAAGGTCAGGTCAAGATGCTGTACATCAACACTGACGCATTGCTCATATACATATCACAACTAATGATGTGTACATGGCTGAATCAATTTTGGGCAACGAACTTTATATTAGTGTTTACACTCAAGATCATCCTTAGTTTAGTAAGAGTAATAAAAATGTTTATGTTAAGTTTAAAGACGAATACTCAGGTAATCCATTCGAATAGTATGTACTTCTGTAAAATGTACTCAGTCGTGATTTGATCCAGCAAGAATAACTGAAAATGTGGTTGATCCAAATCACAACTTGCTTAGCTTAATGCAGCCAAACACAACAATATCTTGGTGGCATTACAATTATACAAATCTGACGTGACACAAAAAGACCGATGTTTCATGCCTTGACAAATTTCAACTTCTACTGCACTGTTTGCAAAAGCTACGGTGTTAAGGGCTGTCGGAACAGCATCAATGATGGCGCTGAAAAAAGCTGTAGGTGGTTGTATAAAAAGGAAAAGACCTTCGATTACCAGGAACATATTGCCGAATATCATCGATATGAGGCATTCCTTTACTCAATACATCACGCAGAAGATCACGCTGTTGACCAATCATGATTTACTAGAGATGACAATAAGAAACATTAATAATATTATCAGGCACTAACATTGAGACGTTTTTTGTATTTTGAATCTTATGGACTTACATCAACAGTTGAAGCTGATAACTGGCAAACTTTAAACGCTAAATGCTAACATTCAAGATAAACGTAAAACGTGCTGTCGCAAAGCACCTAGGTGAAATAACTGAAAAAGGTGGAAGTAAAGACTATGTCGGTACAGACTATGCTGGGATGAAAGAATACGTGGAGTGAGTGATGCCTGATGCGCCATTACATGTAAAACTTCATAAAGCATAGTTACAGGAAGAACAATCAAAGAAGGACAAATTCCAAATGTGAAGTCAATCTTAACTAATGGAATGGTTACCTTATAATAGGTTCTCTTGTCGAAAATGACTTATATAAACCTAAACATCGCATTTCAAATGTGCGTGAACCCGGATAATACCTGTTTATTATAAGGGGGAATAATGGTCTAGAAGGTCGAATGGGAATGCTAATAAATTATGATCGTGATTGTGTACCATAAATATTATTTATTAAAAGGCCGGACTGGTCTGTAGACAGTTTACTAGTGCATAATGGAATCGTATACAGTTGCATTATAAACATTATTAGTTGCCGGCAATGAAATTCACTTTTGAAGTACTCAACATTCATCCTGAAAGTTGGTTAACCGTCTTTGATGTTTGTGTTAAACATTTGTTATTATATATACGTAATGGATTCTGACCGTGGTGATGAGATTGTGGAATCAATGTACTCGTTCGATTACCAAATGGTGCTAATATCGATCACAATTTTGCTCTGGTTCTCGATGAACATCTGCGTCAAACCCCTTTTTAAACTGTCAAATAATTTTGTTATTAGGCAAGTAGAAATTGATTTATGATCCAAGGATTATACATAGTATATATATATTGCTTGCCACGTCATGGGAACAGAGGTTGTTTTAACTGGTCAGGACCCAAAACGGCAATTCCTTATTATGACACTACTAAAAAACACTTGCTCTCTGCTTCGGGTTTGTATATTTAATCAATTCACAAAAGCTTTTTCTGAAACAATCTATTGACGGCATTCATCTGATAAACTGCTTTTGTTCTCAAAACTTTTTGGTGTATTTATGATTCAAAACATACTTTGGAATATTTATATTCATCAGCCTTGTTCAACAATATCAACAGTTATTACTTTTCTAAAATATATATACCGACGCATAGTATAAACAATATTCAAAAACGCTTCTTTAACGCCTACCTCAACCTCCAACTGACGTCAGACTGATAATCGTGATGAAATCTAACATTAATCCAATAGGCAAACGTCAAAATTGAGGGTTCGTGTATACTTGTGAAGAACGTAGCCGATCAAACGTCTGTCGTATAAGGATCTTCACGCTAACTAGTTCCGCATGTCTGCCTCGTTTTAAAATTTATTATTTTGATTTGACTCATGGAGCTATTTTTAATTGTCTTTTGTGAATGATCTTGGATCTTCCTTTTTGTGCATTGTGAATTAGATCGAGTAAGACTACTCGAGTAGTAATCTAACCAAAATTTTCCTAACATATATGCATCACACACACACACACACACACACACACACACACACACACACACACACGTCTACATCTACCTATATGCATACACAGGAAAGCACATAAATACACACTTATACGCACATATCTAAATCTGCAATTGATGCACCTTCCATTAACATATATCTCTTCTTTATATATGTGTAAATCACAATATTTTTTCGTCACATATATGTGTCACATACAGTCATATGTACATACTAATATATGTGTAACATAAAGTTATGTGTATATACTAATATATGTATAACATTAAGTCATGTGTATATACTAATATATGTGTCACATAAAGTCATATGTACATACTAATATATGTGTAACATAAAGTCATGTGTATATACTAATATATGTGTAACATACAGTCATGTGTATATACTATTCTCAGATCAGATCATAGGCCGTGGGGATCAGATTGCTGGGATTCGTTGGGAAAGATTAATTACTGCGCAATAATTTTAGTTGCATAATTTTATAATGTTATTTAAATTAACTTTTAGTGAGTTGTGCAAGCGGAGAACAATGAATGCCAACATTTATTTAGAAATTCTCCGTTTGCTTCTGACTTACAGCCCCAAAAGACACTAAAAAGAACAAGAACAAAGGTACAAACCAAGATTCACACATAGCATGATACATTACTTTGGATAACATCTTTATAATCTATAAGATTGAATTAAAGTGAGCGTCAATAAAAAAAAATTAATATCGGTATAGTTATATACGTCAAATTTGCGGAAAAAATCTACACACGTTTTTACCTAAATTACAATTGCTGTTACATTCTAGGTGCAGAAATACTTATTCAAATGTAAGAAAGTACTTTTGTTTTTGGAATATCAGTCATGCAAGAAACACCCATATTCACTTCTCAAATATAACGCTCGGGGATTCCTTTTCCTCTGTGTGTGTGTGTGTGTGTGTGTGTGTGTGTGTATGTGCTTGTGACTACTAGCTGCAGTCTCCTTGTTGCTTTCGTCCTTGGATTTCATGCATGTTTCCTTTAAACTGATTCTGGTATGATGCCTATCAATGCTATTTGCCACAAAAACAGAAAATATTTCCTTCACTTTCAATTCATTAAATATATGAATCACGGTGCAGGCATAACATTGATATCAACCGTGATTAGGATGGCTTCTTCCTATTGCATTTACAAATTTCTTTTTCCGTTACTTGCATATGTTTCAGATCAAAGAAGCGAGACCCAAATGGGGTCACTGAAAATGTACGCGATTTGGAGAAGAAAAAGATTAACGTTTGGTGAATGCTTTTTCAAGGATTTGTGGTTTTTTTTATAAAAAATAAGATGTAAGGATATAGTTGCTAAAAGTACATAAGGATGGGTACTGAGGCGATTGCAAGAACTCTTTGTCTCTACCCACACAGATCGATTAATTAATCGATTAAGAAGATTTGTGATAATTACTGAGTAACGATATAATTTAATTATATGTAATATGCATTTGATTACTGTGAGTCACATGATACATAACTTCGATGACTGTAAGTCATATGCGAAATAATTGCATAGTAATGAAACCTGTTTTCAGAGGTATACCTTATGTATCTCAGACCAAGAGGAATTTAGGCGGAAAAATTTTTATAACAATAAAATATGTTACTATGCAATGCTCTGATGTTTCCAGCTTGCCTTTAGTTTAATGAGGTCTGGCAGATACTGAATTTCAGCCTTTAGTCTTGTGTTTGTTATTATTTTATCAAGCTGGTCATAAAACTGAGCATATCGTTAAAACAGGGCTGGTCCTCAAACCGACTTGACTCTAAACCAGCGCAGATATTTAAAACAGAGACTGTGTTAAAACCAGGACATATTGTTAAAAAAGAGTGGTTTTAAAACCGGACAGATTGTTAAAAATAAAGAGTGGTTTTAAAACCGGGCAGGTCGTTAACACCTGGCTGGCCTTAAAACCGGGCAGATTATTAGTCGATGTTTCGATGTATAAAGAGAATACATCTCAAATTAATGATATACTGAAATAAATTAGAAACCTCTATTTTACCATTGAAAATTAGGATTGGTGCATCTATATCACATTAAACTGACATGTGTCTATAACCGTATCCTTAATCATGAAAGTTAAAGATATCTGAAGAATGGGCATACGTTTAGTGTATGATGTACTACATAAAGGAATGTATGATACAATGACAATATACGACCGATCTAATATGTAATTTTGTTTTAATGTTTTAATGTTTGAGTTAGTGCTTAAGCTATTCTAAGCTATTATAAAAGAAATCGCTTGGAATGGTGCCATTTTGTAATTTGCAACGATTTATTTAGTGATTATAACAGCTTAAAAAGGCTACATTACTATAGCTTGGTAATGCAGCGTTAACTAATTGCTTAAACATATCTTCAGTCCATGTTGCTGTCACTTAAGTAGAAATTATTATATGAAATTCTATGAAAAACCCTGATTTCAAAGGTTATGCCTCCTAGACAGTTTTACACAAACTATGAAAATAAATATTACAATAAACGTATAGATTAAAAATGTCAAATGATTTCAAAATCAAATTAACAGTTTTACAGCGGTAATAAACATATTATATTGGACATGGAGTCATGATATGTTATATACTTTACTATTGTCATTAGCAGATTGTCTGGAAAGATTTACAGGTCATATGAGTGTTTTCTAATTATAGTTTTACACTTTGTATTTTGTAAAAAAAGTTTGTGTCTGTGCGTGTGCGTGTGTGTGTATGTTGGGTTTTTAACGTACCTTTAACAACTTTTCAGCCATATCGATACGATGTCTGCAGTGTGGCAGTTTATAGTGATGTCTACACTGGCATAATGCCACAAACATGTAGCATGATCTCTCATCTAGTCACATTTACCTTACGCCAGACCAACCATTCATGATGCTAATCTCTATTGCGGTTGAGAGCGTAGCAAGGTAGCTGTTTGTACTATTTTAAATGCTTTTGACGTGGCCATGTTTGAGCCTTCTACCTCTCAAATTCGAGGCGAACGCTTTGACCACTATGCCACATAAGCGGTCTTCCAAAACTGTGAAACTTCTTTTGTAGAATCAGATCAAAACAATTTGAGAAAGACATTGAAATTTTTGCCGTGTTTACATTCATAAGATGAGCTTATTAGATTTTTTGGATATTGTAGTATTTTTCACATTCTTTCGCATTTTTCTTTTACGTTTTGACGTTTTGTTTCCTTTGTATTAGATGTTTGTGCTATGTACATTTTTTAAACACAAAGCTAGTTAGCACAATTAATAAGCGAGGAAGATGAATTACATTTGATATGTTTATTTCTATTCATATATAGATGGTCTAATTAGATATTCAGATCATTTGTGTAATTTGTAAAAAAAAAAAGCATTTGGGAACTTGTAGGACTTTTCCTTCAGCAGATAATTTCTTAGTACAATTTAGCAAATCTCGCGTGCGGTAGACCAATTAAGTTTGATATACAAGTTTGTTATATATGATCTGAGTAGATTACCATGTCAATAGATAATCTTGTTGAAATTCTGTCATCCATTGTTAATTTTTCGACTTGGACGAATTGAGCCCTTAATAGGAGTATTCTTGACTAGCATAAAAAATGTAGTCGGTTGCTAAAAATCGCACGATCTTTTGTTGAATATCTTGAACGGTAAATTTAGGATTTCTCTTTTATTCAATATGTCTCGAACGGTAAATACAGCATTCTCTAATTTAGTGAGTATTTCAATAGTACAAATTTAAAAATCGCGCATGATTTAATCTGTAAAATCAAAAGTTTATAAATGTATTCAAGGTCTCTCAATATATGAAGCATTTTAACCCTAATGCAATCGACAACTCTATCTGTACATAAATACCAAGTCCCGAGAGCGAACTGGCAAAGTATAAGTTATCGATGTTGTATTTGAAAAAGCTAGCTAGCAGACTCTCGTCGGTCGGTGGTTCTTTCCAGGGTTTTCCATGATTCTTCCTCCGGTAGTTATACCGGCCGCAATGTATAGCCTATCTTGAGCTAATAAATGGCGTTAAACACAACAACAACAACAACAACAACAAGAAGCTGTCCATGTTCTTGACGTTCCCGGCCTTTCCGGTAAGTGATGGATGCATCTGTCTCGGAGTAATAACAATGCGAATATCGCATTTATAAGGAGAAATAAAAAGAATCCAGACCTGTTGTCTTAAGTCACAATGTAAAGTGCTGTATAAATAACAAATGTGATCTTTACAAAAGCCAAATTATGTAGAATTAATTGCATGTACTTGTTAATTTGACCAAGTTATGAAATCTTTGGTATATGATAGAAATATCAAGTTTGGATTGAAGCGTCACTTTAAGGTGATATTCATTATAAATAAGAAACTATGAGATGAGTTAAATCATTTTAGTGGAATACAAAATATTAAATTTGATAGTGGTCTAATTTTGTTTGGGAACTTACATATGAAATCGCCTAAGGACACTTTTTATTCATGTAAGTAATGAAGGGGGCGAAATAGAGTCTATGGAAAATCCAGTCCAAAAGGTGTCCCGGCACTTAAGGGTAAAAATTTATAAGGTCACGTAGACTTCCATGCGAAGATAGGTCTCAACACTATAGGATCAAATGGACTTTAATATGGGCTACTCTTGGGTCAGTGGGAATTGATGTCATGGTACTGGACATTGGCAACAATGTTGCAAGTGGATGACCTCAATCGGGCAAAACACTGGCAGCAATGTTGCAAGAGGCTTACCTGAATATACACTACTCTAGGTAGGGACAAATACAATAGAGACATAGACATATAATTATGTATAGAGACATAGACTAAGACATAGACAAGAAAAGCAAATACATATATATGGCAAATAGAATAAATCTTTTCAAGGCAGTGGAGTGGCCCTGAAATGGGCCTTTGGGTTCTTCTATTTTCTCAACTTATTCCACCATTCCTCAGTTTCTCTATGATTCCCTCCTTATTATTGTCATGGCCCGGTCTCCAGTCAGGATGTCCCATCGATTTAAATATTTCCTCTACCTTGATCCATTTTCATTCAGTCTCTCTCAAGTCCTCTTTTTTTTCTTTCTGTTTTCTTTGTACTTTCTCTGTCCAGGTATCTTCGATTTTCTTCGCACGTCTTCCATAATCATTTTTTTTCTGCTTTATTTAATTGGTCTAATCCCCACTTGACTAAAGATCACTATGTGAAATTCCCTAAGTCTTTTCCCTGACTTTGATGATATTATTAAAGGCGTGCTTCAATGTTTCCACTCTCACATTCTTAGGCTGGATGAAGCCTTTTAATTTCTCCACTTTCTCCTTATCATGCCTTTCACTGCAGATCCCTGCCTACTTTCAGACTGGTGCCTTGACTTGCCACAATGTCTTTGGTAACTGGATAACTGGATTCATGTTCAAGCCTTTTCATCATGTTTGCGGCATCCACCATCCAATCCCAACTGTCTTTCAAGTTGTTAAATAAATCTATTTACAAATGTGTTGACGAGCCAACGCTAGGTAGCCAGACTGAGAATTATTAATGATGACTAAGCTAACTTAGAGCTTTTGCGACTAGTTTATGCTCAATGGCTGAGCTGTTTTAATTAGTCGGTGTTTTTGGAAAGATACCACAAAAACACATCGTTTATGTACGATATCCGTACTTTAAAATTGCTGTCAGGTGGATGTCAAATTCTATCCAGTTATTTTAGTGGACGTTCATATCCCCAGACTGGCTGACAATTATTAAAGTGGACTACGCTGAATTAGAGCATTTTGGGACTAGTTTATGCTCAGTGACTGAGCTTTTTAATTGGTCGGTGTTTTGGGACTGATGACAAAAAAAACGTATTTATGTCTGTACTTTTCAATTCCCTGTCAAGAGGATGTCAAATTCTGTCTAGCTGTTCTAGCGGACGTTTCCCATCCCCAGTATTGTGCCATCTGTGCAATAGACCTGAGTTCTAAGTTGAAGATCGCCAATTCTTATCTTATTTTTGTAGTTGGAATTTTGTGTACTAAATGTAGTTCCATTGCCAAGATTATACCAATCAGGTGGGTGTCAGCAACCCTGTGATTTTGGGGTCACGCATCGTTAGTCTTAGTTGCTGTTTTTGTTGACGAAGAGTCCAAAGGATCAAAGTCGTTAAATGTAGAGGTGTAATGAAATGAGGCCTTCGATTGACAATACAAGTGCCTCTCATATAGATAAGTTAGTGTGGGAAAGAAGATAGAGGCGTGTGGGGGAAGCCAATTGTGCAAATGATCAAATAAACCAGAGTTGTGAATTTATAAATATATTAAGATGGAATTTCGTATAATTTTTAAGTTCTAAATGTTACAAATCTACTGTATGTAAATCACCCTGTGAAATATTAACACTTCTTAGTAAATGTAGTTGTATGTTTTGAAAGTTTGTTTTGGTCTTCTATTGTTAAAGGTAAGCTCTGATTGTTCTTTCTATCACCTGGAGAGTTTTATCCCTTGTCCGGAGTGTGGGGCAGATACGGGAAGCATCCTGGACTGCCCCTCGCTGGACGATACCATACATATTTGTCAGTGTTACGGTAGGAAATCTTAGCTAAACACTGGTTTGCAAAATTGAGGATCCCGCCCAGGTATTACCAGTAGGTTTTCCCTAGGAACTGTTTGATTTGCATAGCCTATAGGTTTCTGTGTGAGTGCGGTGATGGAGTTTGTAGGGTAGAAGGTAGTGCTGCGTGAACTGCACCATACTTTGATTCATTATACTTGGTCAGGTTAATATATAAAGTACAGCAGACAGAACTGTCTTGACTTGACTGTCCATCATATAGAGCGGGTACAGCGGGGATGGTGGAACCTGGGCTACCTGTTATTGTTACGATGCCAAGATGTGTGTATGTGTGTGTGTGTGTGTGTGTGTGTGTGTGTGTGTGTGTGTGTAGAGGGAAGGCGGTTGTAGGGCAGTAAGTAGAGCTGTCCAAGCTATTCCTTGGTGTAAGCTATTTGAGAGCAGTTTGACCAGTCTAAACTGCCGATGGCAATGAAAAAATGAGACTTTTAAATAATGATAATTTGAAATTAAATATTTTTTTTAAAGGCAAATGAAAGTTATAACATCTTTTCTGTAATCGGTATTTTTAGCATTAGTTTGAATCTCATTTTGAAGATACTTTTACATAAATCGGTGTTGTCGATAATCAATTCTGATGACCTGTGATGAGTGCTGTCCTTAATGTTAGCTCTGATCTCTGCTGGTGTCATTTTGTGATATTATACATTTGTCAATTTGTGTTGAGGTTCTCACAAGTATAGACTGGTCACTTTTCTTGTGAACAGATCACTATTCTTGTGGACAGATCACTATTCTTGTGAATAGATCACTATTCTTGTGAACAGATCACTATTCTTGTGGACAGATCACTATTCTTGTCAATAGATCACCATTCTTGTGAACAGATCACTATTCTTGTGAATAGATCACTATTCTTAATGAAAGGGTGCAAGAATCATGTTCAACAAATTTGAACGCATACAAATACGCAGACTTATATATTTTCCTGTGAGCATAGCACAAAAGATTCTTGAATCGTTGTATCTTGAAGGTTCTGTTTTCGTTATCCATTTGATCCTTGAAGGTTATTTATATGAAGGGTGTCTTTTTGTATTGTTAATGTAGGTTCTTTTTGTGACACTGCCTCAATACATGTCTCATGAAATGATGTCTATATTTGGTCCTAAAGGACATAAATTATAATAGAACCCATAAATATCAATTAATTTGTAAGTTTTCTCCATTTAGAATCGTTGAGTTGATCGAATCTGTCGAGGTAAACCCATTGCAGTACTGATTTGTCACTTGTATGCATTGTTGATGAAACATATATAAATAAGTGTAAATAAAAACATTATTTTTTTAAATGAAAGGAAGTAAAAACAATAATAAATATAACTTTAAACATATGGATGATTTGTATGTCGCAGTGTATAAAATTTAATGTCATATGAGTATATCTTGTCGGAAGAGTTGGTAATGTCTAAGTCATGTTCATATTCAACGTATGGAAATTTCCTAGCAAATTTATGTTTAAGTTACTAATTATACCTGACTACGTGCGGTTGAGGCTCTGTGACTTCGATCCATCTGCGTATATGTGGATATGTTGATTGTACAATTCGTCCAGCAAAGTAAGGATTACTGTCAATAGCGTCTGTGGGTTATGTTGTTTCCGTTTCATTTTTGGATTTGATAATTGATGCGAGGAGTGGGATATCTCCATGGAGTAGGATTTATGTTGATTATTGGTTCTGCCAAATGTTCTGCAATAATTAACAAAATCTTGATTGTATGTACCTTCATGGCAGATGATAGCTGTTTTGGGAATGTTATACAAGAAATTTATTTCCATAGAAAACAATGTTAAAATCGGTAAATATGACTTACACCTTGCGAATATAATCCAAAATTTGAACAAAAGAATGAAAACATAAGTCCTATCACTAAATAGTTCTTTTTGAACCCAGGTTCTAATCTTCACGATTCACAAATATGGAAGGCAATGATGTCAGATGTGGTCTAATATATTAATATCAACAATTACTCACTTGAGTCACAGTTTTGTTTCCTAATAACTCCAGAATAAATTTTGTGAATATCTTTCAGAACTTTTTATAAGAAAGTCAACATGTTGAGTTTGCAGGAAAATAAATTACTATATCCAAAAATAAGATAAAAACAAATAGTCTGGCAACAAGTAAAAATAACATCTTGTTATTTCAAGATGTTAAAACTACTCTACTAGAAGAATATTAAGAATGCGCATTTACCCCCCTCCCCGAGAAAAATTAATTTTAAGTCTCGCTAGATTGGACATGTGATCTCCTACTGCAATAGATATAGCACGTACACCAATATATCCCCACTTAACAACCAATAATTAAATAAAATTGTTTACACATGGTGATCACACTAAGAAAGTATATCCCTGATACTGACCTATCAGTTTAACTGTTTACGCAGTTGCCAGCCCAAGATAAATAAAGGTAACTAAAACCAATTCTCGTGTAACAACTCTTCGTCTTAAAAAAGCAACATTTGCTTAAAGAAAATATCTAATTACTGACAAAAATGTCGAATCCGATAAAAATATTCATTACCAAAATAAAACTGAAATAAAAAAAGATTTTTAAACCTAACACACAAGCAATTTAATTACATATACGTAACACTATCTACACACAATGTAAAGGAAGAAATTAACACACCATATATCCACTATCAAAAACCCCAATATCTGCTATCCACACAGAAGGGAAAAGAAGATAAATAAACACAACATCTACTATTACAACCAAAATATCTACTATCCACACAAAAGGTAAGAGAAGTAGAAAACACACACAGAAGGAAAGGAAAGAAACAACACACCATATATCTGATATAAAAACCCAATATCTACTATCTACACAGATAGTATATATATATATATATATATATATATATATATATATATATATATATATATATATATATACACACACACAATCAAAATCCCCAATATCTACTATTTCATGGAATCGAGGAAAAGAAAATATACTCAATATCATCTATCCAATACTCCAATATCTAATTTCCACACAAAAGCGGAGGAACAACAAAACACCATTTCTACTATCCACACCAATATCTACCATCCACACAGAAGGGAAGAAAGAAATAAAACAATATCTACCATCCACACAGAAGGGGAGGAAGTAAACATTACATATCTATTATCAAAAAACCCTATATATAATATTCACACAGAAGGAGTAGAAGAAAAGAACAGCATATCTAATATCCACACAGAAGGTAAGAAAAGAAACAAAACGTAACATTACTATCAAAACACCAATATCTGCTGTCCACACAAAAGAGGGAAGAAAAAAGCACCATTTCTACTTTAAACACCTCTTTATACTATCCACACGGAAGGGAAGGAAAAACACAGCTTATCTAGTATCAAAAACCCCAATACCTAACATCCGCACAGAAGGGAAGAGACGAAAGCCACACGCCGTATATAATGCCGAAGACCCCAAATGTTACATTCCACACAAAAGGGGAGGAAATAAATTAATCACACATTATTTACTATCCACACAGAAGGGTGGAAGAAAAACACTGAAATCCTATAGAAGGTCAAAATCAAAAACTTGATTTAATACCTTACAAACGATGGATTGAATGCAATCGTTGGCAAGAACAACGCAACCCACTTTTACCTCGCAATTTGCATTTAACCGTGATCTCCCAGTTATAACACAAATTCGAATCCTTGATAGATCGAAGCTATTTGTCAGAAAAGGAAAAATAGCAACGGTATGTAACGACTGCCAATTCTTTCATCATAAAGAATTAGATGAAACAGCTTTGCCCACTCTAAATGATTTTAAGGCACTAATGAACAGTCCATCATCACCACCACGACCACCACCATCATCGAAAGCGGTCAAAACAGACATGGATGTGTGAGGAAGATATGGCACGAATAGATTTTAAGACATTGTTTGCTGCTCCCATCATTAGTAAGATACCTTGTTGACCCCTTCCCCTACACCCCAATGAGTAGAACTTAAAGTTTGAGTTACAAATATGATGTCCACTCCTCCTTCGAATGAAGTCACAAACAAAGAAGGAAAGACAAAAGTGAACAAAGAAAAGAAGACCAAAGCCGTCCCATTACCATCACAACTACCTTCAAATTCTACCCTCGTGGCACATCGCACACGTAAAGCCGTTTCTAAACCACTTCATCGCCCCATTCAAAGTAGAATCTGCGATGAGTGGATAACATATTCAAATTGGAGAAGAGCATTTACTACGATTCATGTCATCCTGACTGTTACGGAGGAGTTCAAAACTTGCATCGTGCTACCAAAACAACACTGTAAAGTGTCCGTTTACCTCAAGTGCAACGATGGTTAGAAGAACAAGCCACGTACATCTTACACAAATCCATTTGATGAAAATTTTCCAGAAGTCGCACCCGAGTAGAGGGCATCGATTATCAATGGAAAGGCAATTTAACCGATGACTCATTTGGCCACCTACAATCGTGGCGATAAATATTTGTTTTGTGTCATCGACGTCTTTTGTATATTTTTCTAGGTCATACCATTGACTTCCATATCGAGCAGTGAGTTAGTGCGAGCTCTGAAAATGTTGTTGAAACAAAGCGATCATCGCCCTCTTCTATGGCAATCCGACAAAGGCACCGAATTTCTAAACCAAATGTTCCTAAAATAATTAAATAAGCGTGACATTCATTTTTTGACCACCGAGAATCCCAAAACCACAGTCATCATCGTGGAATGTTTTCAATGCACCCTTAAAAAGCGCATGTGAAAATATTTTCGCAACAATAAATTATCAAGTACAACGACGTCTAACTGCCCTTAATGCAAGCACCCAACAAATATAACCATCGGATCATTAGACATGTCCACCAAGAAGTGACTCCCTACAACGAAGTGTCCGTCTTCGTGCGTCTATTTGGTACGTCCCCGACGCTGACTGTCTCCAAGAAAGGTGGAATCTTGTCATCAGGAGATTGGTTGCGCAAAACCAAATGGACTTTCGACAAAGGTTATTTATCTAATTTGATCACCGAACTATTTCGCTTTACTGGACTAGTGCGTACCCATAATCCTGCCGTCTATAAATTGGAATACGTGATCGAGGAAATATTAAAAGCAATTTTTTTTACTTGGCCGAGTTTCAACATTTGACTAAAAAGAAGACGAAGTGTACGATATCGAAAGCATTCTCAATCGAAGAACTCGTAAATTGGGAAAGATGTCAAAGTATGCTTGAAAGATTATCTGCCGAATTTATGTCTCTTGGATCGATCATGCCCTCAACACAGCCTCTACTGATACCACTGTTCTGACCAATCTTTCCACCATGTCATCTGTGCAAAATCTACAAAATCAACCGTTGTGGATGTGGTGTGGAAAGCGTCTGCCTTAAACTCAAGTCGTCTTTTTCAGCCAAATCTTTGTAATGTATTGTGTCATCGGTGCTTCAATTGCCGACATGAATTTGCAACAAACAATTGTGGACTTTTAACACAGAAAGTTGCATCGGTCACCTTCCTCCAAATCTTTCCCTGAAATACTCTTCAAACGGGAACAACCGAAACCTTGTGTCCAAAGGTAGTCACCCTCTCAAATGTCACCATAACAATCACTCTGACCTCCAGCGACCCCTCGGACAGTACAACTCTAGCATTATGAAAAACCAATTTCACTTAACGTCACCCAGTAACAATTCCATGGATGTGTTTCCCAATAATAATAATAATCCATTTGGCTCATGAAGCCCATTGGTAAATGGTTAGTGGAAATGATTCACGCTACACAAATAAAAAACATTGAAATTCAAAACACCTTTACGGTGGAAGGTCATGACGAGTAAATGTAACACAAATTGGATGAACGCGCAATCGCAGGTGAATATAAAAAAGACCCCAAACCGAAACGGTTCACCTCTCTGCTGATCATTCCTGCAGGCTGTTATTTTAACGGTCACTACCTGGTGATTGAGACTGCTACCAAATTCAAAGCCGTATTTGGCAGTAACTTGGAGAAAGCCAGAAATGTGTCACGATCGAATACCACAGCAAAGCTTGTCGTCTACTGATGAGATTTTCAGCGGGCAAAGTGTTGGCCATTGCGTTTTGTCCTGAACTGGATGACAGTTTGGGTGGAGATCTCAAGTTGATCAATATTAAAAAACGAAATAGCGGCCATTACTGGCAACTTTAATTGTGCAAAATATTTTCGATTCCCTGAAAGAAATGAACCAAGGACTAAATTTGATCGTTGTGTACTCCGATATGGTGGATACAAAAATGGTGGGATACACCTCTGTACCGTTACTGCGTGTCATTCCTTTTAAGGAGATTCTGCAATGAACACTGACGAGGATGGTGGAAATAATTATCACATTCTCCACGAATTCGTATTATCTCACTAGTTGGCCGTCAGTAAGTAGTATTTCGACAATGTCAACATTACTATAAAAGGAGATCTTGGAAACAAGTAGAATTTCATCCCGTCTCCCCTTTGACGGATTCAGCTCCCATTGAGTTTGAAATCAAAGGACAACCCGAAGATTACATCGTTCTTGAAAATTAAGTAATCAAAACGGACAACGATCCTAAAGCAGCTCCTGTTAACAGTTTAATGCATTCCTTGTTCGAATAAGTAGATTTGTACTTGACTAACAAACTGGACAGCAGTATCATGGATACGTGCCCTTACTGAGCGTACCTGAAGCATCTTGACGTACGGATAAGAGTCCATGAACACCTACTGCTTGTGTGGATTGGAAATCTGACACATCAGGTGAAGACAGTTTAAACGACACAGCCTTAACTGAAGATGACGATCACCACAATATAGTTCAGAACTGATTTATCGTTTCCTTTTGGTCATGTGGCTGCAAGACAAGTATTTGCTGATATCCGCTTAAGACTGATTTGTGGCACTGCCGTTTTCCATTTGATGGCCCATACCAACGAATACAAAGCCATCATCCAAGAAAATTGAGTCTATGTGCGACACGTGGAAGTGTTGCCTAAAGTGAGAAAGGACATCAGTTACAATTTGAGCAGAACGATCGCCAAGTATCCGATATGATGCATGGAAGTGAACACCTTTACCAATGCCGCTTCAGTCAGATCCAAGATTGAAATCATCTGTTCCAAGGCAGTTACTCAAACGTTTACTCATTTGTATTGTATACAACAAAGTTCTCAAGGGAGTCCACGATCAAAATCCTTTCCATTTTGAACACTAGAGTGTCCAAGATCGAAGTTGATGGCAAGACTTTGTACACCAAACTCTTTGAACATAACTTTGCCCAGAATAATTGCTTGAGATTGTATCTGTCCATTTACGAAGTTACTTGACAGCTAGGAATCAGCACTAACAACGACATTTTGTATGAATATTATGCAAGAGGTTACACTTTGTGGGCTTTTGATTTTACTTCATACCAAGGCAACGACCAGGAACATTTCGAGTCTATAGAATCTTGATAATCTTTGATAATACCAAATAAACCAACAGATTGAGAAACGTCATTCTAGACTCTAGACTATTAGAAACTATGGAAGACTTTTATCCATCATTGAATTGTAGAGAAGTTTTATAAATGAAATGGGAGGATACAGTGAAAGCAGATCCCCAAGACAAAGATGAGGAGGACATGGAGTCATGTTCAGATGGCCAGAACAAGGACAACATTTACCGTCCTGTTTTGTCAAACACCTGGCGGATAAAATTGCAGAATTGACCAAGAAAGAATACTATGGATGTCCAAACCATCATCCCAGTCCAATTCAAAACGGATATGATAATGAATCAAGAATACGAGTTGGAAAAGTGTCTGGACGACGCTTGGAGTCTCATCTAGGAAGAAATAGGGTTTCATCAGTTGTATAAAGACAAGAGTGACCATTTCACTCCTCCATTGACTATTCTAGAGATCTATCCCAATCTAGCTCTCTTAGCTGTGTTTGCGGAGATGAAATGAAGAAACGGTTACTAGTCAAAGATTGTGAAGCAAAAGGTCAGAATTGAATTGATGATTTTTGACTACCTGTGAAATAAACAAGAAAAAACACAAAACAAGAAATTGATACATGGGAACTTTTTTACCATTTGAGCTACATTTCGTAAACTACGTCTTGGAATCCTATCGTGTGTGCTAAAGATGAACTGTCTCATCGCAAATCTCAAGACAATCAAACATATGCAATCAAACATGGATGACAGTCATCTCCCAGGAACACAATGGGTAGCCTTCCTCTTCCCTATAGAGAGTTGAGTTGAATATTTTGATTCGTATCGATTACCACCTTTGGAAGGCGACATCATCGACTTTATGAGAAGAAATTCCGAGACAGCAAGATTCAACAATATGAAATTACAAGGCACAGATTTAATGGTATGTGGACAATATTGTGATTTTCTTCATCAATACAGTCGTGGATATTTTTAGATCGTTTCTTGACATATTTTGATCATAACTCTTCTAGAAACGATGAGAAAGCAGATCGACGGTTTTGTGACCGTTATGGCAATCTTTTGATTGTAGTTGAAAAACGCAGTATACATGACTTCCAAAAGTGGAAATCTAACGTGATTTCACAATGTTGTCAACCTGGAATTCAGAAAACCAAGAAATAAAAAATGGCACCCATCAAGGAAGTATTTTAAGCCAAACTCTCTTTAACATCATAACCAACGACCTTGAAAATGTTGTCAATTTTAATAAAATCGACCTATAACAGTTTTCAGACGATAGTGGCATATGGAAGGTGTTCAACCCATACAGCCAAAATGTAATCGCTGATCTACAAACCAATCTAACAAATATTGGCAAATGAGCCGACAGGTAGGAGTTAAAACTATAAAAAGGGCAAACTACTGGTATCTTATCCTCCCATATAGCAAGATACATGATAGAACCTTCCACTCTGTACCTGCAAGGCGAAGGCATAATTTTTGGCAAAGCAGATATTCTTGGGTATGTATTGAGATTAACATCTCACGTGGAAACACCACATTAACGAATTAATAAGAAAATGCAATGGCGACTTACGCCTTCTCAAAAACATCAAAGGATTAAAGTGGGCAGTCTATCAAGACACAAATGTAATGCTTTATAAGACCCTAATGAGATAAAAATTGGATTACCGTTGCTTCAGCCTAATCCACCATCCTCAAACGGTTAGACATTATCCAAGCCCTTAGAAAACACTTCCAAAGAAGAACTTCAGATCCTTACAGGCGAAACATCACTAACACCGAGAAGAAAAGAATTGATCCTAAAATACGCAGCTTGATACTCATTTCATGACCCAACCATCCGACCAGCGACATCATCAACAGTTGCAATATTAAATTTGGCTATTCCCTCCATCAGGAAACAAAATCCACTTGTTAAGAAAAGAACTTAACATCGACTGTCTACCGGCACAGCAAATTCAAAACCCAGACCCTACACCATGGATTTGCACGAATCCAAATATAAACCTTATGCAACAACCTTTGACTCCAAACTGGAGATAAAGTCTAGCATTTTTTCAATTATTGACAATTAATGTAAAGAATTTGTCAAAATCTACACAGATGGATCGAAGTGAAAAAAACAGGACAGAACAGCTGCAACACTAACTATCCCGGAATTAGATAAAAAAAATTTTTTTATAAAATTGAATCCCGGATGGTTGCTCTATATACACAGCTAAATTCTGGGCCACAATGGAAGCAATACAATTAAAAAAACCAACACAAACTCCAAAAAGCGCCAATAATAACCTGCTCACTCATTATTTTAAAATTATTAGCTATTGGAAACTCAAAGGGGCGACAAACCCTCCTAAAAGAAGCAAAATTGCTTCTGAAAAGCACGATGAGAAAGGATTTAATTACGTTACTGAGGGCTGCGTATGTGTCATGATTCGTCAAGCAATGCAACAAGCGATAAGCAACTAAGCAATAAAGCGGTAGCTGTATTACCCATCCCTCAGATTAATTACATAAATTTTACAATTGATTCGTCTCTGAGAACACAATACTATCATATTGTGCCTATATATATATATATATATATATATATATATATATATATATATATATATATATATATATATATATATATATATATATATATATATATATATATATATATTACATATTACATATTACAAACCGTTACTCTCCTTTACAAATTTTACAAATTGGATGAAAACCAAAACTATTAATTAAAAATTCCTTTGTTCCTTTGTTCTTGCGGGGAGTTCCATTGTTCCTTTGTTCTTGCGGAACAAACACGTGGGCAGCCAAAAATATAGACTGAACAGTGGTACTACTCCACAACAATAACCTCAACAATATATTATAAATACTTCATACTTAAATACTTAATCATACAACCCCTTCATGAATAATCATTAAAATATTTTTAAAAAATTAAAAATTAAATTTAAACTCTAACCAAGAGTAAAATTCCCCTTTCAACGTACCGAGTTAACATCATACCAGCTTACAATTCGGATGATACGAAATACAGAAGCCCTAAACTAAGGCTGCATCTGATTGACCGATTGTAGCAGCGCTTAATCACAAAAGAAAAACATACAATCTTTAACTAAAAGAAGGATTGAAAACCAAAATCTATAACAACCAATCAAAAATTTGCACTCGAAAGACATACATAAGAAACACAACTTTAGCCCAAACGCTCCCACATAACTACTAATAAACGTACACTATTCTCCAAATTAACGAGGAATAATGATTAAATCTGAATCATCCAATATTACACAGTATATAATACGATATAAAGAAGAAAGGACCGGAATCATACAGGGAGGAGAGGAGAAAGAAACAACCAGTTAGCTGAATCAAACCTACAGAAAGTACAGCTTAATAACATCAAATAAAGGGAATCAATAAGCCCGTATCGAATCCCAAACAACCCATCCCAGCATACAAACACTAACATACTCGCAATCACCATACCTATCCGTAAAATAAAACAGGCGCTAGGACTCATACTAGCACAAGCCTGGGTGGATCCTGAAACCTATAAGCACTTTATAGGCTAAGATTTCCCACCATGACAAGGACATATAGGTCACGACCGATAGCGAAGGGCAAAATCAGGAACCTCCCACCTGATATCCCTAACTCCCAGGAGCGGAGTAGACCGATTGGCCGAACTAGCGTTAAAGTCTGGAAAAAAGCCTATAAACACCACATACAACATAAAAACAAACATACACCCTCTACTGTCGTTTTAACGGCAAGAGGTTGTGAAAAGATTTAACTATGCCTACAACAACACAAATGGCCGAAACTTATGGAAGATGAAACAATGCAAGCCCATCGGGGATAGAGCGAACTACTTCACGAGGAGTAGATACAATGTACCGACCGAATGACAGATACAAGACTTGAAGGCACTATCAAGTCAAGCGGGGTCTTGGACCCGACCAAGACCCAAAACAAAAACAACAATCCCCGTAGTAGTTCTAACGATAGGGGGATTTAATGAAAAGATTGCATAACGTCATATATGACCATTTTGCTGGGTGCTCCACCAGTATATGTCCAAAGCGGATTATTGGATCCGACCAATTCTCAAACATGAACATAACAAACAAAACTAAAGGGATAGTCAGCACCAGCTAACATCCCAGAAAACCCAACCCAGCACGCACACAAGCACTCCTCACTTCACAACAAATCAAGGGACTATGCAGAACTAACCACCTTCCCACTGCTGTCCCAAAACCCCAACCCTGGTACGGACAAACAAATAGCGATGAACAGACCGGGCCGCGCGGCCAACTATTCAAAAAACGAAAAGCCTTCAACCTATGTCTTCACTTTGGCTCTGAAGACCTACGGCCCAAACAAGATTCTTTGGCAAGACGGTGAAAATTACACAACCACACAAACCAAGGCGGTGATAAGATAACTTTATCAAGTAGGCGGCTAACGCCTAAAGATTGGTACCTTTTCGAACATTATAAGTACGCCAAGTACGCAAAATTCAAACTACAATTATTATTCCAAATCCACAACTCGGACTCATTAGACCAATTGCACAGATGGCTTACACAACATTGATTTCGGGATACCAATAGGAAAAACTGGTCTATATTTGATAAGAATCCACCTAACTTAAAGAAAGTTAGGTGGATATAACTTGGGTACATTGGTGGGGCGGGGATCGCGGCCCGGGTAGGAGAGTCGGTTGCGGATCTGCCATTTTTGGAGCCTAGAGTCAAGTTGGGATGTAAAAACGATAAATATAAGGGTCTTTTTTTAGGTCCCTGACCCCTAGTGGTCAGGAAAAAGCCTAGCACTAAGGCCAAGCGCCCTCTCGGGGGGATCGCAGTCCATGCCTGGGACTGTAAGCCCACTCCCCGGAGGGAACGCAGTCCATGCCCGGGACTGTAAGCAGTCGTATAAGCCTCACGGCAGTAAGCGACTTAAATCGTACAATACAATTGGTCACAAACATGATAGACAATATAAATAAGCCTTCAATCTAAGATTGCATTTGATTGACCGAAATTTAGGCGCGCATTTCCCATACAGAAAAGTCAAAATCGGGCCAGAGTAGGATTGGAAATTAAATCTACAACAACCAATCAAATATGGCATTCTAATGACGTAAGCAGGAAATTCAGCATTATAATTATGCCCACTTATTATAAAATATAAAACTAAAAAGATTAATTTTGGTCCATTGTAATAAGAATCCTAGCAATTATTACTCCTTACCTTTAGTCAATCTAGCCTTAGTTATAAGCATAAATAATTAAATCATAACAATAATCATAACTATTTACAACATACATTTATTGTATGTGTACTTTAATTTTCTTTATAATAACTGTATGTACTCTAATTGGTATTGCTAACCATCTATAATACTACAACTAAGCACATAATAGGAGTGAAATGCCATAAAACACAATTTTATTATAAAACCTAAATAGAAAACAAAATTGAACTAGAATAGGATTGAAAATTCGGCTTTTGTCATCCAATCAAAACTGACGAGGCAACAACCTTATATTTTTGAATCATCCAATATTACTAAATCAACAATGCAAGAATAAAGAAGAAAGGACTCAGGACCTCATAGGGGAAAGAGGGAAACCAACATCAAAAGAGATGCCTAGAACAGACCATCAACAAGAACAATTCATCAATATCAAATAAAGGGATTCAATAAGCTCTATAGGAACCCTAATAACCCATCCCCGCATACAAACATATACATAACTGCAAGCACCATACCTAGTCTATAACATAAAACAGGCGCTAGGACTCATACTAGCGCAAGCCTGGGTGGATCCTGACTCCTATAAGCACTATATACAGGATAAGATTTCCCACGATGACAAGGTCAAAAAGGTCTAGGCCGATAAGGGAAAATCAGGAACCTCCCACCTGATAGCCCTAATTCACAGGAGCGGAGTAGACCGATTAGCCGAATGCACACAAAGACCGAAAAGTAACCTGGTAAAGGCTACAATCACAAAGTGAACGGAACGGACAAACAATTAGCGATGGACGGTCCGAGCCGCGCGGCCAACTGTCCGAAAATAAACCTACAACCTATGTCTTCACTTTGGCCTAGAAGACCCAATATTAAAACGAGATCCTTTGGAAAGGCGGTCAAAATTAAAAACCAAACATTGCCAAAGCGGTGATAAATGTCAAAATTAGGTGACATACACATAGAGATTGATTTCTTTTTTTAGAACCATATAAGTACGCTAAGTACGCAAAATTCAACCTCATCAAAATATATTCAAAATTCACAACTCAGGAACATTTGGATAATTGAATAGGCGGCTAACACATCATTGGTATAGGTTCACCCGTAGGAAAAACTGATTAAATTTGACAATAATCCACCTGAGATAAAGTTAGGTGAACTTAGACATTGGGGACTTCAGTAGGCGGGAGTTGAGGCGGAAGGCCGGTACGCTCTGTTACAATACGCAGCCAACCAAAGGGTCCTAACGTTAGCAAATAAAGGTCAGCACCACGACCAAAGCCCAGCCCTAGGGCTAAGTGCCCTAGCAATGTTATCGAAAGGTAACATCCGGCCAAGGCGGTGAGCCACCAGGGGGGTTAATAGGCCCACGCGCCGGGGCAAAAGTGTCTAGCACTGAGACACGGGTAAGCCCTGCCTCGGAAGGAGGGGAAACCACTAGCCCTTTTCAGGGCTTTAACCAGTCATAATACACGAAAGTGGATACATGACTATAATAACAGATCAGTCAGTGAGTCAGTCAGTGGTCACAAACATCGGCTTAGGATGGAGGTTTCAGCCTTCGAAGAGGACGTACGTGTTTCTGGGAGCTCCTGGAACAAAGGAACAATGGCAAAAGAAGAAGAAAAGAAGAAAGAAGAAAGAAGAAAAGAAGAAAGAAGAAAAGAAGAAAAGAGGACCCAACAAAGAAAACTCCTTTACTTTTACATACGTTATACAGCAAAAGAAAGGATTAACAGAAGAAAAGAATAAAGAAAAAAGAAGATAGCAGCTGAAACAGTATTTATAAATACTGTTGCTTCTCCGTTGTTTTAACGGCGGAAAAGCAGAAACGATATTTCATAATGCCATAAATTGGGCTCCTTTGGGCTATGAGCCTTCTTTTGAACTACAACTCAACTTTGGCTCTTTAAAGGATGATTGGTTTTAATTTACTTTCCAACCTCTCCCCCACATCCAAATTAAAATCTCTAGAATCACAGGGTAACTACTACCCAAACAAATTCGACTTATATTTCGGAAGACACACTGTACGCATAGTACACTAAAACATTATACCTCTAAACAGTAGGAAATTTCACATCTCATTATTTGAAACGTATGTGGCCCACACATGTTTGGCACAGATAGGGACTCCCACCCCAAGTAGGCAACGGGCGGCCCCAAACCTTGACTTAGTGAGAGCGATTACGACATCCACCACTATGATGAACATCAAGGACTACGACCAGCAGGAGGAAAGAGGAAGTGCGGAAGGAAAGCGCCCCGGGTCACAGAAACACACAGCGAAAAGATTACATTTTCATTGCCAAATTGTGTGATGTGGACCTTGTTTAAGCCAGACAGACGGAAAAAGACTAATGCAGGCAGGCAGAGGAGTTACCAACAACACTGCCCTTTGCTGGGCCATTTCTTTTGCCTTTTCCGAGTCCGGATGCGGGGCGGTCTGGGTGTGTCAATGAGAGTAGCCGGATAAAATGTCATTTTAAGGTCGCAAAACAAATGTTAAGCACTAGAACCAAAAGCCAGCACCAGGCTAAGTGCCTCCCTGGACCGCATTAACACCGAAAGGTGATAACTGGCTAAGGCGGTGAGCCACCAGGGGGGTTAATAGGCCCACGCGCCGGGGCAAAAAAGTGTCAGCACTAAGATACGGGTGAGCCCGGTTTCCGGAAGGGGGAGAGGCCACTAGCCCTTATCAGGGCATAAAGTCATAAAACACGAGAGTGTATACATGACTATTAATACATATGACATGACATGACATGGTCACAAACATCACTGTTGTGTTAACGGCAGTGGAGTAATGAAGAGATTTTTCATATTGCCATACATTGGGCTCTTTTTGGCTATGAGCCCTCTTTGGTTATACAACTCTGCTGGTGGCCCTTAAAAGAATTATTGGTTTTAAATTATTTCCTATTTTCCCGACTACCTAATTAAGATCTCAAAATTACTAAGGTAACTTATACCCATACAAATTTGACTCTCTTTTCGGAAATCAAACAGTACGCACAGTACACAAAAACAAGAACCAAATACGCAATAGGAAATTTCACAACTTATACTTATTTGAAATATATGTGGCTCACACATGTTTGGCATATAGTTAGGAACTCCCACCCCCAATAGACAACGGGTAATACTAGATCTAAATTTAGTTAGGGCGTACACGACATTCATTGCCAAGATGGATGCAAAGGACTAGGGGAAGCAGGAGGATAGACGGAACGAGACAACAAGGAGGGAAAGCGCCCTGGGCCACACACTCACACAGAGAAAAGATTACAAATCTCAATTGCCTTTTAGTGTGAAGTGGACCTGGGGTATGAACTACAACTCTACAACAATACAGAACCTGGTAAGCGGTGGGGCTCTACGGTACTTCCCTTTTCTTGATTCTTTCCTGCCTTTTCTGGGGCTGGCGTGGAGGCATACCGGGTTGTTTTAATAAGACTAGAATTCAAAGGTCTTAAGGTCTCCAAACAAGGTCTGTTTCACGAGCAAAAGCCCAGCCCAGGGGCTACGTGCCTCCCTGGATAGCAATGTCACTGAAAAGTGACATTCGGCTAAGGCGGTGAGCCACCAGGGAAGTTAAAAGGCCCATGCGCCGGGGCATAAAAAAGTGTCTAGCACTGAGACACGGGTGAGATCGTCCTCAGAAGGAGGAGAAGCCACTAGCCCTTTTCAGAGCATTAACCAATCGTAAAGCACGAGAGTGTATACACGACTTTAATCATAATGCTATGCTCGTCACACACTTTGAACAATTGCACAGGTGGCTTGCACACCATCGGCATAGGGCTGTTCTCTAGGAAAAAAACTAGATACAGTTTGATCACACTGTCGAGACCTGCCGCTGGGTGGGTACTAGGTATTTAGTCGTAGGTTTGTTGGGGCTTTGTGGGTTGTCTCAGTGCCCTGCTGTGGCGTCTTGTTCTGCATTCTCTGGATACCTTCCGCCTTTCCTCGCTGCCAGACTCGTGGAGAGCGGGGACATGAATGCAGAATAGGAGGATGTGATTGCACCATACTCATACCCACGAGGGCCAAGCTGACTTAAATACTTCAGTCAATCAATCAGTCAGTCTGGCTGCCCATCGTTGACGTATCAAGATTGAAGCTGAGTAACAGAATTGCAAAGTTACTGGAGCTCCAAATGTACCTGGAGTGTATCAAGCACCTACTAGACGAGCTGGCCAAGAAGGCAATACTGAAAATAACCAGAATAGGAGAGCAAGAGGAGAGGTAAAGAAGTCAGAGAAGAAGTAAAGAATCCTGCCACAAATCATACCGAAGTCTCAGAGTGAGGTGAAACCTGAAGTGAGGACACAAATACTTCCACTGGAAATAGAACAACCACCACCACATGTACGTCAGTTACAGCTACAGTATATAGTATACAAGAGGCAATATCAGACAGACAGGAGAAGAGAGACAGAAGTCTTTACTGCTCCCACTGTTACGACCCTTTAGTTAAATTAAATATTTGTTAAGTTTTGAATTTTTCCATTTTATTTCTATTTTAATTTTATTTCATTTTATATCAGTAAATTTAATTATAATTATGATGATGATTATGTTAAAAAATCGTGTTTGCTTAAAACGTAAATGTGACTAGTGTAAGCATACTTTTCGCCTGAGAGCTTTGTCTTTACAAGTAAACAAGTCTGGAAAATATATGTAAATAATTGGCTGTGACCACGTCATGGCTTGTTTTAGTTTTTGTGATACCTGAGTGTAATTTCGAAATCACACGTGTCCTACGTGCATGTGTACATGAAACGACGTAATAGCATGTTTTATATACTTATTTATCTGCAAGAAAAGTTTAGTTTGTAGTCGGTCGTGGTCATAGTGTAGAGTTACTAACATATAGACTTTTAATACCTTAGAAGGTATTTCTGTTCTGGAACGAGTTGTTCTTTCGTACGTATGTTGAATAACATGTGCATTGTTATTTGCGGTATCTGCGTTTCAAATATTTGCTAATAAATATTTTCCCTGGAGAACAACATTATTAGCTTAGACAAAGATATTTGCTGAAATTTCTAAATTGGAACAAAACAATACAAATTGTGCTTCATAGAGAAAATTGTGGATTTTTGTGATAGCCTTCATCTGATGTTTTCATCCACCATCTTGGACTGGAACTGAGTTTCAGACTGTATCAATTTAGACCTTTTTGTTCACGGGACTTAAGTGTTTTTGTAACTTTAGAACCTTTCATTAATCGAAAGTCTTGTTTCATATAATAACCTTTTCTCCATGTTTTCTAAGGAAATAAATTATTTTCATTAAAATTTACAAAGCTTGTTGTCTTCACTCTTTCATTGTGTTAGTTGTAGCGATCCGATACGTGACACCACAAAGTGAAAACTATGAACCATCTCATCCACAGTCTGCGCTCCCACCCACTCAAATCGACTAGAACATCGACTGGAGTCGAATACGTGTATGAGGTACCAGGCCTGGGAGATGTCACTAACAACAACAACAACAACAACAACTACTACTACTACTACTACTATTGCTACTTCTACTACTACTACTACTACTACTACTACTACTACTACTACTACTACTACTACTACTACTACAAAGCCAGCATGAGAGAAAATAGTAATGCGAATGAAATGAGAAGAGAAAGCGGAAATAGTTGCAAGTATTGGGGTGTGTGAGAAAATGGGTTTGCGTCTAAACTGAAAACAAAGACAAATAATCGTGTTCTGTCTGTTATTAATTTTTCATTCCTTTTGTCTTAGTATCATTTTTATTATTTTTATCTAAACGCTGCATATGAAAACGAAGATCCATATTATAAACAATAAAGGTAAATTGTACCGAGATAAAAGAAATTTGCTGTTACTGCTAATTGAATGAACAGACATGATAAATCAACAGTCTGTATATTGCAGTTTCCTTGATTTCGCCCGCGACCATGTTAAATACATGTTTCATCAGAAAACAATATACTTGTCACAGCCTGCGTAAAAGGCATTTCAAATAAATGCATTTCGTGTTCGGTCGATGTTGTAAAAGTGTTGAATAACCACCTTTAATATACCTAAATTAGTTGACGTTTATGTACCTTCGATATTTGATCCCGTAATATGTCCCGGTACGCAATTAAATGGGTCGTCGATCTGCCTACTGCTTGTGAGGCGAGGCTAATAGTCCGTAGCATTATATTACATAATAATGGACCACTTATCGAATTAATTTTTCACTGAACCTTTGTTTACTGTAGACGAGTGTCGGATCCATTGATCTTTACGTCCTTCGACGCTACCAGCTACTTCCCTTCTCTACGTCTTTCTCCAAGCTCAAATTATGTGTCCGAATGAGTGCGCACGTCTCTCTCTCTCTCTCTCTCTCTCTCTCTCTCTCTCTCTCTCTCTCTCTCTCTCTCTCTCTCTCTCTCTCTCTCTCTCTCTCTCTCTCTCTCTCTCTCTCAATTAAAAACCAGGCACACCCGTCAGAGGCTGAGATAAGCGCATATTTTGTCTCACTGCTGTCTACACGTAGATTCTGTATCAAAAAATGTTTCGGTACTAGTGGCTGCTATTGGAGCGTGTCTGTCTGTCAGTCTGTGTTTTTTATATACAAGCAACACGTAAGAACCGGAGAATGAAACATGGGTAAGTGCCAAAGCATCGTTACGAGGAGAGTAATCAAATGGTATTTCATGCTTGAAAAATGAATTGATCTAGGGGGAAAGCAGCAGATAAGCAAATACACCTACAAACACAGAGATAGGATAACAAACACACTTCAAAACAGAGATAGGATAACAAGTACACCTACAGACAAAGCGATAGGATAAATAAGCTCAGATGGGATACATACATACATACATACATACATACATACATACATACATACATACATACATACATACATACATACATACATACATACATACATACATACATACATACATATACACCTATAGACCATAGATATATCAGTAAACACCTCTCTCTCTCTCTCTCTCTCTCTCTCTCTCTCTCTCTCTCTCTCATATCAAATATAATCTTGACACTAAGACAGGAGGCAAAATCGAAATCAATCAGTTAAACACCTTGAACCACAACTAAAGTTTCAACAACATAAGTATCGCAAAACTATGGTTTAGTACAGTACCAATGCGTGTTCTATAGATTACTTTTAAAGAGTGTCAACACGCAAACCACCAGACCTTGTTAGAGATTATATGTTAAATCAATTATTCCTGACTGCTTTTAAAAGCCTGCACTTCAATGGAAATATTTATGTCCATTAATATTACCTAGGACCGTCTCTATATCATCCTTATAAACAAGTCTCATAAAAGATTGTTATCTAATCCAAAATATGATTCTGTCGTAGTTAGTCTCCATACCTTTATAGCAGTGTCTTTTTCATGTTTTCCTTAGCATCGTCATACGAAAATCTCACTAACTAAAATGAAATTGAAATAACCGTCTTTACCCTCAGTCTGGAATGAGAATAAATTATAGCTTTTTTAGAAATATTTTCTTTTGGCACATTTAACCTAATGTATAGGTCGTTTTAAAAAAAAATATACCCTCAGCAGACTCAAATAAACCCCACATTGATTTCAGCCCATAAGTTTTCCAATCTAATTTTACATCTGCCAAATTGTCCAAATCGCAGTAAAAGATTTTTGTTGCAGCGCCAGTCCGTCGCCATATGCTGTCAACCCCTCCCGATCAGGATTTCATCTCTGATACACTTAAAATTATGTTTATAGCTATATGTTTATGGATTTAAAATAATGGCTTTTTATGGATAGAAACAAGTTTGGGATTGTGCAATACATATTTGCCTAAGACAAAGAAAGCGTCAATATTTTTTTCAAAATATGTTCAAAAATCATTTTTGATTTTTTTCCTAATGTCAAACCTGGTTATCAGAAATATAGGGTTCAGGACTGAAGGACGTACACGTGTTTGCCTGCCTAAAAGGATATGTTCAGTAAAGGCATTTTATGCATCACTGATATTGCAATATAATAATCTTTTATGTAACATAATCAGTTAACATTTTTGCACCAATAACTTTGACTTGAGTATCGTGTGATTATAGCCCATGAATTAGGTCATGGATCTGTTAACTATTTCGAGTTTTGGCTTTTTTGTACTTACATAATAAATACAATATCATCTTTTCTTCAATTACCTAACAGATTATTAATCTATCTAGTGGTGAATCTATGCTTCCTTTAAATGAAAGTCGGATTTATGCATAATATTTGGTCTTTCAATTCAAATATATTTCATGCTCCTATCTGTACCTGGTAATCTGTTTCAACATCTCTGTGTCTGCCTGTCCCTCTACCTCCGTCTAGCCTTCAATCTTTTTTTCTTTTATTCTTGATAAGGTCTCTCTCTCTCTCTCTCTCTCTCTCTCTCTCTCTCTCTCTCTCTCTCTCTCTCTCTCTCTCTCTCTCTCTCTCTCTCTCTCTCTCTCTCTCTCTCATCAAGAATAATTTCTTGGAAACGGATATAATTGTGTACATTTTCTGTCAATGTGATGCGAATAATTATGAAATTAAACGCACTTTGTTTTGCTTGTTTTTTTAAATATTTTAATTTAATATTTTATGTTGTAGTACTACATATTTACATTATTTTGGAAGAGTTAGTATATGAAAGAAATGTTACAAATTTTTATCTATTCATTTTAAGAACTTGCCATTCAATCTGCAATATATAGTCAGTGTTATGTTAAAGTGCCGTTGACATACATACATACATACATACATACATACATACATACATACATACATACATACATACATACATACATACATACATACATACATACATACATACATACATACATACATACATACATACATACATACATACATCTGTCTGTATGGTTTCGAGTCTATGAATCGGCGAATGTGGATATGGAATCAACACAATTAATAATTCCGGTTCAGTACCCATGAATGTTGTCCCAATCTATTTTTAGATCAGTTTTTCCTGACTCCGTTTGGTGGTGATACAAGAGATGGATTTTGTCATTCTTGGTAAGGATTTAAAGACAATTGTTTGTTCTTTAGAGTGTGAGCTTATGGTATGGTTGTCTGTGTGTATATTGGTGACAGAACACATTGAGTAATAAGGCCATGGTGATGATTCGGAAAGGAAATCTATGTTCCGTTGCATGGTGTTTTGTTTACAATTCATCCTCTCAAAAAATGCAGGTCAACCCTTGACAAAAACTTCACAGTAATGTCCTCTTTGAAGGTATTTTAGATTATCATATGATTTATATTGATCATGTCAGAGTGGAAAGTTCAGTACTAAGAAACAAATGTAGAGATTATATAGTAAAATTAATTGTGTTCTAAGGCCATATGTGAGAAAGCATGCCAATAGATTCTCGTGTGTCTGTGGTTCTTTCCGCGGATTTCCTGGTTTCTTTCTCCACCATTTATGGCCGCCATGTATAGCCTATCGTCTACTGAAAAATGGCGTTAAACTCAACAACAACAACATACATACATACATACATACATACATACATACATACATACATACATACATACATACATACATACATACATACATACATACATACATACATACATACATACATACATACATGTCATGTACATTAATAAATTAATAAAACTAAAAATGCATATAGGGACTGAAGTCAGGTTAACACACCTATTCACATAACGGAACACAGTAGTTTAATAATAGCATACATTACCAACTTGTACAGAATGTAGCATAACTTGTCCATGCCTGGACTGTTACAAGTACCACCGCATACAATCGCTTACAAGTTGTGTCTAAATGTACTGAACCAGTCCTGCCGTGCATATTGTAATGTGCAGAAATTTGGTCTGTGTAGTTTGACAGGAGTAATCATTAAAACGAACACATGCTACGGCAGATCAGAACCTTTGTTATTTCAGTTTGAATCTACTAAAAAGCTAGTACACGGTATAATTCAGAAATGTCAGCTGCCTGTATAATAGACGGCACTCTCGTTGTCTAACCCAACACATTCTTACATCAGATAAGGGCTTTACTGTTGAAGTGTTATTTATTATGAGTGGCTGAATGAAGACATCCACACCTAAATATCAAGTACTGACATCTATAACTGAATATAAGTTTTGTTGCCTTTCAGCCGTTGATTTTACCCAAACCCTTGTCATGACACGAACGAAACAAACTGTGCGAAAGTCAGCATGATTCGAACACAGGATTGGAATATGAGTTTGGAAAATTTGTGTGAAGAATGTAGTGAAGAATAAAGTGACTGTCGTAAGACAAATATAAGTTTAAAAAATTAATAAATATATAATAACATAGAACTTTCTAAATAAGGAAAACTGTGTTCATGTCCTGCACAGGGAAAACATAAATGATAAAACAAACAGAGAAATTTCCGAACTGGAGAAGTATTTCGATACGAAAAAGATTTAAACAAGTGAGGGGTCATTTCTAGAATGTTCCAAAAAAGGAATACAGGAATATGACTTGAAGAAGATACCAGTAGACCCACTATGATAATGGTTGTTTTGAAAATAAGATATAAAGACTTCTCCAAACCGAGAATACGGAATGGAAAGATGGAAATAGGATGGCACAATGTCAATATTAAAGAACCAGCACATATCTTGTGAAAGATACATATAACAGCAGAAATACACATAATAGATATACCCCTTGAGATCCCACCAGAAGTTACAGTGACAAAATTTGAAAAGAAGTTTCAAACTATGATCGAGAAAGCAAGAATAGACACACACCCTGGATTTCCAATAATGAAATGAGCAAGAATCTTAGAGACCGAAAAAGAAAAAAATTAAAACAATGAAGAAAGTCGTTTCTCACACAGATTCATAGTAAAGATGCGGTATAAAGGCTGCATCTACCACAAGAAGTGTAAGAATTGTGGAAAAGTTGGACAGTCACCAAAATATGCCCAACAAAACCAGATCATAGTGAAGTGAGGGACAACCCACATCAGTGAAAAAAACCATCTACCCTAAACAGACAGATAAACAACAATAACAATTCCAATACGTTCAAAATAAACAGCAAGAAAAGGAACCAATTTTAAAACAAACACAAAAAGTACAACAGCAACAAGAAAAAAAAATTAACATGCTCCAGAAATAGGAAACAAGACCCAACAGCAGCAGCAACAACAAGAAATTCAACAACGCAAAAGTGCAGACCTACAAAAACAAGGTAAAACAGCAACTACAATAACAACTGACGAAACCGCAAAAGCCGGAGATATAGGAAACACAACACAAGAAACAACAACAACAAATATAAACCAAAATATCCAGCAAGCCTTTATGGCATGGACTACAGAAAAGAAAAAGAAGCAAAGAAGAAATCAAGAAGTAAACTAAATCAGAAACATCAAATAGAGGAATAGATAAGAACGGATATGGGTATGTGAGCGTCTCGTGGGTCGGTGATATTTTCCTCTGCCATTAATACTGACTGCCATGTATAGCCTACCTTGTGCTGACAAATGGCGTTAAATCCTAGAACAACAACAATAAAAACGGAATCTGACGATTCCATTGCAAAGAAACAGCAAAAGATCAATACTATCTCATCTTTGATGAAATACATGAAGAAGACACAGTATGAATACGATGATGTGTTTAAAAAATAAATATGGCAGATCCTTTATGGCACAATATATCAAAAATACAACAAACAAACGATTAAATACAATAAAAAAAATCCGAAATGGCAAACTTTATGCTACTTAATGTATAACTATACTTAATACATAACTCTTACAAATGCAAAAGAAATAAAACTAACGCTCATATCAATGCTTTCTATGGCAAAACCAATTGTAAGTTACAAAAAAAAGTATAGATTATTAATATGTATCATAAACTAACGCCTTCGGGTAACATTACAGTTAGGGAGGGGCTACACCCTTAAGTGGCCTGAAAAGATAAAACAAGGGAGATAATCTCATCAAAAAAAAAATAGTCTTTGATTTATCCTGATGTGATATGATTTTGATTTTGATTTTTAACATAGCTTTAACAATTTTTCAGTCATATCGCTACGATGTCTGCAGGGTGACAGTTTATAGCACTGGGGAATCACGCCGCAGACATGTAGCATGATGTCCCACCTAGTCACATTATCCTGACACCAGGACGACAAGTCCTAACACTAACCTCTTAATGCTGATCGCCAAACGAGGAAGCTGTTAGTGCCATTTTTGTAAGTCTTTGGTATGACTCGACCGGGGATAGAACCTACGACCTCCCGCATCAGAGGCGGACGCTCTAACCACTTTGCCACCGTAGCGGATATATACTGTTGATACGAACATATTTCTCATTACATATAAAAATGCATCAATGTACTCTCTAATGGTGTTTGATTTGGGTTTCTGTTGTGTACTCAGCCATAATTCGGTCTGACCATCAGATATCCAGGACCTGTTGGAGACAATTATTGGCGATGACCTCTAAGTTATGCTCTTTGTCTGTAGAAGATTCTTCATTGAGAAGAATAAGAATAAGCATGCTTCCGGGCTGGATGGTCATGTCCTGATTAGATAACAACAATCCTTACTATCATAAACCACTCCCTGAATGGCGGTCGCCACTATACGTAAACTTTATAGAGGTCAGGAATGCATTTGACCTGGTGAATTGAAGCACCTTCTGGAAAATCCAGAGATATTACCTCATTGAGTGAAGATTGTCAGGATTATTGAGTTCCTAACGGACCAGTCTGGAAGAACACAATGCAGCAATTGCACCATAATTAACAAATAATAATAACACAGTAATTACACCTTAAGACACAGTAACTGCATCATTATTTTTTTTCTGGAGAACATTTATGACATGTACAATTTTAGGCAGAGTTATCAAAACAAATATACAAAATCAGTTAATTTGGGGAATAATTTTTAAGCGAGGCGGTGCGGTAAAATCAGGTACACATTTTAAAGTGTGTAGATATAGAGATTTTTGTGATATACTTGCTCCTGTGGAACAAATTAAGTTTGATTTTGGTACTGGAAGAACAAAGTTAATACCCCATTTATTTTAATGATAAGTTGTATTTAAATGAGTCTACAGGTTGGACGGTCTTCTTCTACAAGATAGCAAAGGAACCGAGCAAAGTATTGCAAGATCAAATCAAAGAATTGTGAGTTCTGCGATCTGCATGTTAGGTACACAAGCAGGAAACAAAATATGTATTTACAGTCAGTTTCACCAAAAATGCCGAGTGGAAAAATATTAATAACTCCATTTACTATACACTACTTAAATATAACTGCATACAGTATGATTAAGATCAATTTATGAAGTCAATCGAGTAGCCATCAAATATGGAATTTAGACAAATGTCAAAAGCAATAATTACATCGTCAACATATCACAATTGTTTGCCTAATAACACAATCGTTATACATCTTATTGACTATGATCTAAGTAAGACTTACTAAAGAGGTTGATTATTCACAGATGAAAATAGTGATCATGATGATTTTAGTAGGAAAAAGGCATTGTTTGATACCTGACAAGGTACAAATATTTAATTTATGATGCATGACTGGAAATTCTAAATGACCAAGTCGATTTGTTAAGAAGGAAGAACACATAAGAAGTGTGATAATAGAATTCTTACGTATCTATAAAGTAATGCATTTACGTCGTAATAAAAATACGGTTTGTAGTCATTCATAAATAATGCTGCTTTGTTGATTTTTATGCCACTGAGTATGCCATACATCTCGTGACTTTCATCTGAGTATGCCATGCATCTCATTGACTATGATCTGAGTATGCCATACATCTCATTGACTATGATCGGAGTATGCCATACATCTCATGACTTTCATCTGAGTATGCCATAGATCTCACTGACTATGATCTAAGTATGCTATACATCTCATTGACTATGATCTGAGTATGTTATGTATCTGATTAAATATAATCGGAGAACATTCATTACTTAGTTGTATTTTTTGTTCTTAATCAAGCAATCTTTCGACATTTGGAATTTAGTATTTTATTACACATGTTTTGATTATATTGCAGACTTTTTGTATTTATCTGTTGTGAAATGATTCATTAATTTGACCTTTAGACACAAAACTCTTAATATATAAGCCCTTCAACTCATTGTTGACAAGTGCAGGAAATTTCTTATTTATTTGAATGCTGCCAAAACTTTTGCCGTTTTGTTGGTCACAATGTCTTCAAAGCAAATCTTTTAAGTCCCTGGAATAGGTCACGCATAAAATGACAATATGTGTAACCACAGTAATCATATGTCTAAACGATCTGTAATCACTTATCCCCGTGTAAATGTAATGTTACAAAGTAATACAAATTTATTTTTCCCAGACAGACGTAAATATTCTAGTGGTCGTTTGTCTAAAATTCAACAATTCAAATCGGCAGATTATTTAAATTTAAGAATTTCAGTTTTATATATATATATATATATATATATATATATATATATATATATATATATATATATATATATATATATATATATATATATATATATATATATATATATATATATATATATATATATATATATATATATATATATATATATATATATATATATATATATGGACAACTAAAGAATGTTGTACTCTGTCACATAATTACACTTAATTATTAACAAATGCAATGTAGAATCTCGAGATGACGAATTGTTCTTTATATGATACATAAATTACACTAATTAGTCTGGCTTCAGAAAAACTTACGCAGTCTATTTATCCTTGTAAGCAATTTTTTTTTGTTTCCTGAATATTATACATGTATAATATAATACATTTACTTTACTGAACCCATATATATCTTCTATTGAATATACCTATTTATTAGGACTCATTATTCGTACCAGCTATCTATATGATGATTAAAGAACACAAAATCCAATGAAGCTGTTACCTCAGACATCATTTGTAGATGATCAGGACCGACATAATCAATTACATTCTGCGTGTATATTCAAACATTTTCATTGTAATGTATTATGTATAATATAAGGCCTAAATAATCGGCATTTATATTGACAGAAGTGTCGCTAACGAATCGTTTCAACCATGGTCTGTAACGCCTAGACGACTGCTCGTTGTAAGTGACATTGCTGACTTCATCATATTTATCATTCAAAAGTTAATAAATGTACTCATATCTGTCATTGTGCTTACTCTTTATGACAGGGGTATCGCACAGATGACAGGTCACAAGAAGAGTGATTTGCATTGATAATTTATCAAATTTCTTCTCGAATTTCATGGACGTTTTAATACATAAATAATTAAAATGTATCCAGATATTCAATTACTATTAAAGTAAAGAACTTAACTCAGACAAAGGCGCCCCTGTTTCGCCATGATATAAAAAATTCATCACTCAGATTAATGACTTTTGTGATCAATACATTACAGTTCTCATATTGCAAAACTCGACGAATTAACACAACTTTTTTCTAAGATTATGTGACTTCGGAATAGTATCGTCCTCATGCACAGAACAAAACATCTTCTATGACTATTATTCTTCCACATGCTGATTGTAATCCCCTGGGCCACGCATTGACTGCAATCGTTATCCGAGGAAAGTTTTAGACGAGTTGAATGGTTTAATTTCCAACTATACTTTAAACTAATAATCAACTAAATTTAAAGAAGTGGAGCCCGTCGTTCCGTTCATGTTTCTGTGTACGAGATTTCAATATCTTTCACAAGCGTACATACGAATATTAAATGTCTACAGTAATAGTACTGTTTTTCGACACATATGACAAACATCTTTCAAATAATCTGCTGGCAAAACAATCTGCGTTTATGTACAACACATTCAGTTGATAACGATTTAAAAAAACAACAATAAATATTTTTTGATCACATCATCTCACATAAAAAAGATCCGCAAACAACCATGCCGCTCGTTTTATTTATTTGCTCTACGTACACATTTACTGATTTTCAGTTAATATATATTTAGGTCAACGACAGACTTGATTATAATAATCAGCAACAGATAGTTAAACGGGAGATTTATTTAAATAGTATTAAAGAAATTATAACAAGAGACTGTGGACATCATGTACTGGGTTGCCAGCTCTGTTGACTGTGAGTGGTCTTGGAGCAGATTGCATACTGTCTTAAATCAGTCATCTTGCACCAGACTGCATACTGTCTTAAATCAGTACTCTTGGAACAGAATGCATACTGTATTAAATCGGTCATCTTGGACTATAATGCATACTGTCTTAAATTATGTACTGGGTTGCTTGCTCAGTTGACTGTGAGTGATCTTTGGAGCAGATTGCATACTGTCTTAAATCAATCATCTTGGACCAGACTGCATACTGTCTTAAATAAGTTATATTGGATCAGACTGCATACTGTATTTAATTGGTTATTTGGACTAGAATGCATACTGTCTTAAATTAGTCATCTTGGACCAGACTGCATACTGTCTTAAATCAGTCATCTTGGATTAGAATGCATACCGTTTTAAATGCCAGTGTTCTTGGACCAGACTGCATACTGTCTTAAATCAGTCATCTGGCACCAGACTGCATACCGTTTTAAATATCAGTCATCCAGATTGACCAACAGCGTTGGCATCCTGTGCCATATCACCATATTGCCTACCGTTCTGGCTGTGTGGGTAATCTTGGACTAGATTACCTACAGTGTTAAATGTCAGTGTTCATAGACAATATTGCATTCTGTGTTAAATGTCAGGGGAACTTGGACCAGACTTCATACTGTGTTAAATGTCATTGATCTTGGACCAGACTGCTTACTGTGCTAAATGTCAGTGTTTTTGGACCATATTACATACTGTGTTAAATGTCAGTATTTTTGGATCAGGCTGTATACTGTGTTAAATGTCAGTGTTATTGGACCATGTTGCATACTGTGTTAAATGTCAGTGTTCTTGGACCATGTTGCATACTGTGTTAAATGTCAGTGTTCTTGGACCAGACTGCATACTGTGTTAAATGTCAGTATTCATGGACGAGGCTGCATATTGTGTTAAATGTCAGTGTTCTTGGATCAGACTGCATACTGTGATAAATGTCAGTATTCTTCGCCCATATTCCATACAGTGTTTAATGTCAGTATTCCTGGACCAGACTGCATCCTCCGGTAAATGTCAGTGTTCTCGGAACATATTACATACTGTGTTAAATGTCAGTATTCTTGGACCAGACTTCATACTGTGCTAAATATCAGTGTTCTTTTACCAAACTACATTCTGTGTTAAATATCAATGTTCTTGGACCCTGTTGCATAATGTTTAGTGATGTGTGTTTTGATTATAATTTTTAACGTAGGTTTAACAATTTTTCAGTCATATCACTACGATGTCTGCAGTGTGGCAGTTTATAGTGATGTATAGCACTGGGGCATCATGCTACAGACATGTAGCATGATGTCTCACCTAGTCACATTATGGTGACACCAGGCCGACCAATCCTAACACTAACTTCTTAATGCTGAACGTCAAGCGAGGCAGCTGTTAGTACCATTTTTGTAAGTCTTTGGTACGAATCGACCGGGGATCGAACCCACGACCTCCCGCATCCGAGGCTGACGATCTAAACACTATGCCACCGGAGCATACTGTGTATAATGTCAATGTTCTTGGACCAGACTGCATACTGTGTTAAATGTCAGTATTCTTGGACCAGACTGCATTCTGTGCTAAATGTCAGTGTTATTGGACCATTTTGCATAATGTGTTAAATATAAGTTATCTTGGACCAGACTGCATACTGTATTTTAAATGTCATTGATCTTGGACCAGACTGCATGCTGTACTAAATGTCAGTGTTTTTGGACCATATTGCATACTGTGCTAAATGTCAATGTTCTTGGACCAGATCGCTTTTGACTGTGGATATTCTTGTTTGTTATTTAGGCTAAAAAGAACAGAGCTGTCTTACTTCGTCGATGTACGTATCAGATTTCTTTGTAACATTTACACTTTAATAAACCCAAAGTAAGTATTATTCACGTATTATATACAATGCATTTTTGGCGACTTACAGATTAGATCTATATCTTTTAATATACATATAAATGTGCTACTTCTCTGTTTCTGTAAGTATAAATTCTAATGCGAACTAAGTGCTTATACATTCTATTAGAAATTAAATGCTTATACATTCCATGAGGAATTTATAATTTTCTATGAGCTCTTGTCATGCAAAGAGTTAAAGTACTTGCTCAGTAAGGAATATACAGTGTCTGTCCTCAATATTACGTCTAAACAGAACCGGACAAAAATATCCTTCATTAAAGAAAATGTTTCGCACATTTGCAGGAAGTCAAATATAATTTTACGTATGGATGTCATTATATGCTCATTTCAAGTAATTCTAGCAGACTATAATGAAAATAATTAGGTAAACAATACATGGCGGTATTTCATATAAAAGAAATCATCTGGAAATATTACGAGCAAAATCGAAGATAAACCGAGGACTACCGAGGACAAACGCAAGACTTTCTTTTTTTTATTTTTTATATCAGACATGAGCAATTGCAACGACTGCATGGTTCTTCGTCCAGCACAATGAGGTTACTGCCACCCTCAACCTGTTATGCCTTGAAATCTTTTCAACATCTTCATTGGGATGTTTTTAATACGTTCGTATGATTACCACTCTTTTTTACAGTTTTGTTTCTTTCATTCACTGTTCCAACAATACACGAAAAAGCCCACATTTATAACCCGGTGGCTGATATTAGATTGATTTCATTAATACAATTTTTATTTAACATTGTATATAATCTTCGGCATAAAAAATAATGTAATAATACCTACTTTGCTTTGTTTGATTTGACTCACATTGCAACATGTTCTTTTTTATCAAAGGTTTTTCACAGTATTGTTTTCTAAGAGAGTAATGAGAAAATACATACACTTATGTACAAACTCGTTCAATAAAATTCAATCCAAGCAATTCACAACAATAAGCTTTTCCATTGAGAGAGCTGTTTTAAAAATGTGGCAAAAATTTCTAATGTTTTTCCATGAATCTTCTCAACCACGTATCAGTATCCTTGACTGATCATCGAGAATGGCATTGATTTTTAATATTGTCCACACAAAAAACAATAGGTTCCTCATATGGTTCTGCTTATATTTTCATGGTCTCTCACATGATATACAAACGATAATTCAATACATTCATATATCGATCCGCCTTTTTGCCAAGAACATTGGATGTTAACGCCTTTCCTGCCTTGTCTACATAATCATCCATGACTGCATCAATCACTACGTAAATCACATAGTGTACATTCTAAACAGTATTATCAACTATTATGAAAAATTTAGATCTCTTCCCCATATCAGTCAATTTTCTTCGTGTCTCGTACATATGAGCTAAATGCTATTTCATTATTATTTCCGTCCCCGTTAACTATACTCTGTCAGAATATTTTACGATACATGACACCTTCATATTACATGCACGTGCACGACACGTGTGCCCAATAGTAGTATAGCGTATTATGTACTACTTTGTAAACAAATCATGTACACTCATGTAGTAGACGATTTTTCTTTTGATTGATTAGATTTGTTTCTGAATGAACTAAAGTATATGTTTCCTAGACTGCCACATACTATCTGTTTTACAATATTCGGCGTTAACTTGTTTGATACAATGTTTCGGATTTAGGCTAACTACAGACTCCATACCTCTACTAACATTGATGGAGTCCCTACAAAAAGCAAGTAACAAGGCATAGGCAAGTCTTCTTTAGCTGGTAATAAGACTGGCAAAACTAAACCAACAGTTTTTACATCCTGAATTTAGTCAAAATATACTTTCTTAGTTCTGCAAATCAGAATTATATGAGCTATATCATGGATTCAAAAGCGTGATTACACAGTTCAAATTTGTACTTTAATTACTACTACATTCCAAGTGCATGAACATTATGTTCTGTAGCTTCTTTTTTGACAGCTACAATTGAAATAGTTCCCACATTATTATTCCAAAATTCAATGATAGAAGATAAATACTAATGCAGATGAGTCAAGACTGCTCTCTCGCTGCACAAATCATATGTTACTTTATGTCGAATTGACACAGATAAATCCAGTCCATAATTACGACATTTAGAAGAATCGAAGAAAAACAAACCCAAATCTGTTCATTCCAGACCAATGGAAAATTTGTGGCAATGCGCATTCATTCACAATATGATTCTAAATTTAAATATAGACTAGGCTAAAACGACAATTTCTTTCGAATGTGATGTAGAGCGCGCGAAGTTCAAAATTAGATGGGGGAAGTTACACTATTGTCGTTGTGTACTGATGAGTCGCCTCTGGTGTATTTATTTTGGATTACTGCATAAATTCAATTAATGTTTCTTATAGTTTACTTTTGTTTATATAATTAACCTTTATATATAATAAGAACATGAGCATCTAATCGGAAAAAGTTACTGCATTTGTATAGAAAAATACGAACTCGTTTTGTATGATTGATATACTGCGCTTCCAAGATCGTGTACTATCCATCTGTAAAAACTCTTTCATATTTTCCTATACAAATGCAGTAACCGATAAATATATAGGCGAATATTCACCAGTACCAATGAACGCCAGTTTTTCCTCTTCAAGTTATATAAATAACAAATATCTATCTGTATTAGCAAATCATCTAAGGTTTCAAAAGTTAAATTTTGTATTATTACATATTTCCTTAGTGGGGGGGGTCTTTGTGATCTATGTTTATATTAATAAACATAGTCGATATTATGCATAAACATTTACTAGAGTTATGTGTGTCTATATATTTTAAACTCCTAATACATTATATTGTCCAATGTTTTTAATTTTTATTCATTACTATGAATTGTATTAATTATCTATTGTTAATTTTTCACGTAAATTTGCATTAATCTATAAATAGATAAACAAGTTTTCACAGTTACTAATATTATAATTGTTAGTAAATATGTCTACAGGATTCGGCCTTTTCCCATTGCACAGATCGGTCAGACGGTATCTTGGAAGAAATAATTTAATATTCATTGGATGGAATCGGTCACATGAATAGGTATTTAGAAATATTTGATTGAGTAGTAAGATCTGTCACGTGGGTTATATTGCTACATAGATTTATAATAGACTATTGAATGTGTATAAAATGAGAGAACTGAGCAATCCGATTCATTTCTGTTTTGGAGTATTTTTTGTGTTCCTGCTGTAACATCAAGGCTTCAGATGTCTTTCATGTTGTACTTAGATATTTTTTGAGAGGGAAAAAACATTTCTTATGATTCTTACTTGGAAATAGAAAGTGCTCATTGAATTATAATTTTATTCTGGAACTATTGGGGATTATTCAAAGGAGTTCTGGACTTCGCCATTTTGACTACTTCAACATTCTTTGAGAAACAGTACAATTCCAGTTTTGAAATATAACACCGACCTTTTCATTCTTTTGGACATTACTATACCTTTTTCAGGAATATTTTGGATTCACTTCCTAATACCATAATTGATCTCACATTTTCATTTATAACTTTGATATTTAAATTAATTATTAAGTTTAGCAAAGCTCGTTAGCTTTGCTGTTTGTTTTCTGGGGGATTTTTTGATAATTAATTTGTGACCATAAAATGGTGATGCTAGAAACAATCCCTTTAAAAATATATAACTTTGTCCTATAGTTCGCATATAAGAAAACAGAAATAATTACCAATTCCGTGAACAGATCTAATGTTTATTTCTTTCACTAGATCTGATAAATATGTTGAGATATATCCAGAGTGACGAAGGGTGGGAATATCAGGGTCGCATAGCCCTTCACGTAATAACATTGATGACGTTGATTAATAGGGAGACCTGAGTGATTTCATTAGAATACTTTTTTTATTTCAGATGCTGCTTATTTTTATACATGCAGGAGGAACGAGAAACATACGCTCTTTGATGCATATATAATTGACTCTCAGATTTAATGTAAGAAAAGAACGACAAACCGAAACGAAGAATATAACAAAACTTCAATTGATACCTGGATTATTATTAAAACATTGCATTTAAAAATAAAATTGGCAAGATTATATATATATATATATATATATATATATATATATATATATATATATATATATATATATATATATATATATATATATATATATATATATATATATATCCAACAACAGTACCAATTCATCGTCCGCCAATAGCGTTAAAATACCAATCCACCAATACCGTTAAACCATCCATAGTTAGTCTACTATAATACATTTAGGAATTGATATAACGTATAGATTGGTATCGAGATATAGTTTCATTTATACATTTATGTTATTTCGTTAATAAAAGGTCATGGTACTAGTTACTGTACTATCAATATACTAGTCGTGGCTGTCTGAGTCACTGCCAGGCATTTTGAGTCTATGGCAGCTGACCGTGCGTTTATATCCTGTAGCACGTTGGTATTTAAATGTGTTAGTTGTTATTAATGTATATTAAGCAAGGACATGATTGGAAAAAATCAATATCTGGACTTTATCTAGCAGCAAGGATCTAAGTGTAAAGTAATATTTACAAAAACTATCATTTTAAACTATTTTCAGTGCACCCAATTGCTCACGTTTCTTTGTACGAACAAAAACTAAAAGCGAAAATAAGTATTCAAATAAAACAGGACACAAATGATTTCATTTTGGACGAAGCATATATATTACGCTTAAAATCATTTGAGCAGTGTCAGAAACTTCATAACAAGATTGTGCAGGTGAACATCGAATCACAGTGTATTAATTGCCTAATTGATTCTTTTATTTGTACAAATTATACATTCTACACAACTAAGCCTAAACGATAATCCGAAGGATTATTTTTTCTCCTCCCATAAAGACAGGAATCACGGATCAAGAAATGTACCATGTAGTATTGTAGAATCTGAGAGGAGGTATGCACTCTATTTAATTCACGTGGAAAAGGATGGATATTGGGGTTAAAGATTACTTTATATTCTTTTCTGGTCGGTCACAAATCTCGCAACAAATTATTTCAAGTCTGAGACGATAAGATACATACTTATCGAGCAAGCCATTTCCCACTTTTGACTGATGATAACCTAAGACCACAACGCAATTAATAAAACAGTATTGTTGTTGCAGATGAATGGGAATGCGGAATATAGAAGATGACTGGAACAAGCCGATACTCTGGTCTTGTAATTTATTATCAGTATATTTTACTATGTTAACGCCAACAAAAACAAACAATAAAAGTATCAGTTTTAATAAACCAATATAGTGAGTGTTGGTTTATGTGGCTTATGGTTTATTGAAACATTGTATTACATTCTTCATTTATGCAAAATTGCTTTTAAAGAATGTTCCTTCCACGTATAAAAGGCATAAATGAATAAAATTAAAATTGAAAAAAAAATACTAATTCAAGGAAAACACGTTGTATTATTAAATAATACGTGTACTTATTACTCAGTCTTGAGGGATATTCAGACTGTTTCCATTGCAAGTAAAATAATTATCCTTCAAGGATGGTTATGGTTTGAATTCTCTTGGGAGACTTATAACTCCTATTCTTTATATTCATGATAAGTAAATTATCACAATTTATGTCTTAAAGTATCACTACAGTTTAAAATTATTCATAGTTGAAGGAAAGGGAATATTCTAAAATAAACAGTATATAGGCAGGCCAGGCATTAGCGCAAGGCGAACCAGGCAATAGCCATGGGTACCGCGTTCATCGCTTGCTGCCATTTACCCCGCATGCTGCCTTGGCCACAGCACATTCTAGGACCGGGTCTCTATTTAGGACTTCACCCAAACTCATGATTATTCATGAGATTTCATTATTTGTTATAAGATTGTACGTATTTAATCAAATATTGAAACATTCCATCACCCTAACGAAATAAAACCATAAAGATATTTTTAAGCGAAAAAAAAACATTACATTTTAAGATGCTTCTTTAAATAGCAATTCACATACAAGAAGCAAGATTATTTACATAAAATTGAAAATCTGTACACTTTGACTTCATATCAGATGTCATTTTCAAAGATCATCAGAAACTCTAGTAGCTTTGTGCTTAATTTAATTTGCTAAAATTAATTTTATCATGTTCACTTCTTTCGGAAATTTAAATTCAATTTGCTGACATCTAAACTTTAAATTTCCTTTTCATTATAATACTTATAAAGCTTTAAATTCAGAATTATTTCTTAGGTTACGGGTATTTAAGTTGAATGTTGTACTGAACATATTAATATTTCAAAAACTTATAAATATCGAATTCTTCCACGAATACATAAAATAAGTGAGGCAAAAGAATGCCTCATAAATTTGAACTTCCGTTATGTTTTATAATAGATGTTAAAACCTATTTGCGCTTCATTTTACCAGTAGATTTAATTTTTATATTGTCAAGTGATAGATCAGTGACATTACATCATAAGTATTTAGTTCTTTCGGATAGATGTTGGCATCGAATGTTATTCAAAACTTTGTGTCATCGATGAATCAAACATTATTGAGAAGAAAACAAATTGGTGTTTCTGATCTTCATTTTAATTATTTACTTTTCTTCAGTCTTAAAATAATTTTCAAATATTTTTAAATATGTTATCTTCTTCTTTGGTCCATCAAAATGAGAAGCAGGTTATTACATTGTCATCAGTTACCTTACGTTAAGTTTATTCATACTTGTCCGATCTGGATCAATGTTTATTTCGTAGGTTTTTAACAAGCAGTTTCCGTGATTTAGAACCTTTTATCAACATATTATATGTAATTTTAAAATTTAGTTTCACTTTGAATCCTGACTGAAATAAGTGCGAGAGAAACTAACTTAGTATTAGGAACTTATTGAACAATTTCATGAAGGCACATATCAAATACAATCTTCACCAATAAGAATGAATAAGTTTTCGAGTTTGTTTCTTGTTTTCAGAGAACTATTTGGCCCCGTTAAACAGTCCAATACAGACTTGTTTGTACTTTCGGAGATTATTAATGACATGGAGAAAAGGTACAGATACGAGAAGCACAAGAACACGACATACAATTACATGTATGAATAATAATAAAAAATGCACGTAATGAAGAATATAAATTTTTATATTTGACTAGTTGGTATCATCTCCCGTTCCATACAAGCGTCAAACAGTGACGAATGATTTTGGTCATTCGGCAACCGCTACAGCCTCCGTTGATGGGGAAAAAGGCGAAAGTCAAAAACTGGTTTTATTAAGTACATTCCAGTGGATGGAATAACACAATCAACTTAGAAAGTACTAGGCTCCAGAAGACAAATACCTACCTAACTATGATGTGTTCACAAATATATAAGTTCTTTTTTTATTCTCCAACTCAATATACATGTGAGGTGAATGACAAATATTAGTCAAGTTATTTGTAAAGACACCAAGTAAGAAATGTTCAGTTAATTTGTTCATTATTCTTCGTTTCTTCAATTTAAAAACCACTATACACAAAACAGCACATTCAAATCAAAACGAACAAATAAGAACCATTCTTATTAATAGTGAAATGAAAAAAAGCTTCCTGAATAAAATAATGCAGCTGACATCATCCGAGTTTTGTAGACTTCGGGTTAATTCAGTCCACATGTGTGGGATAATTTCTACCCTTTAAGCGCTCAACAAAGTTTGTATCAGATATATAATGAAGATATTAACTAAGTACAATACTAAAATATGCTACCAAATATGATATTGATAATATGCTACCAAGTACAATATTGATAACATGCTACCAAGTACAATATTGATAACATGCTACCAAATATGATATTGATAACATGCTACCAAGTACAATATTGATAATATGCTACCAAGTACAATATTGATAACATGCTACCAAATATGATATTGATAATATGCTACCAAGTACAATATTGATAATATGCTACCAAGTACAATATTGATAACATGCTACCAAATATGATATTGATAATATGCTACCAAGTACAATATTGATAATATGCTACCAAGTACAATATTGATAACATGCTACCAAATATGATATTGATAATATGCTACCAAGTACAATATTGATAATATGCTACCAAGTACAATATTGATAGCATGCTACCAAATATGATATTGATAATATGCTACCAAGTACAATATTGATAATATGCTACCAAGTACAATATTGATAACATGCTACCAAATATGATATTGATAACATGCTACCAAGTACAATATTGATAATATGCTACCAAGTACAATATTGATAACATGCTACCAAATATGATATTGATAATATGCTACCAAGTACAATATTGATAATATGCTACCAAGTACAATATTGATAACATGCTACCAAATATGATGCTGATAATATCCTACCATAATACATTTATCGATCACTTATATTGTTCGACAAAATATATGTATTTCGTGTTCGATAAATTATATATACTTATCTTTCGATAAAATTTATCTACTTATACTGTTCGATAAAATCGATGTATATTTACTTATATTGTTCGATAAAGTAGTCTCTTTATTCTGCAATTTAAAAACCACTATACACAAAACAGCACATTCAAATCAAAACGAACAAATAAGAACCATTCTTATTAATAGTGAAAAAATATATGTACTTATATTAATATTATATTAATAGTGATAAAATATATATACTTATATTGTTCGATAAAATATATATACGATAAAATATACATCTATTTCATTATTAGCCTGAAACGTCTTATCTAGCACAAATCGATAAATCAAACCAAATTTGAGAAGTTTCATATATATATATATATATATATATATATATATATATATATATATATATATATATATATATATATATATATATATATATATATATATATATATATATATATGGAATAAATAAATGTTTCTTAAAATGTTCATTTCTACAAAAGAAGGTATTCAATCTTATCAAAAGTATTATTTTGGACAAGTTATACTCATGCAAATACGACTGTATAATTTTTTCAAGCATTTGTTTTCAGAGATCTATTTCGCCCAAAGAGATGCTACCAACAAATCAAATCTCAACGGCTTCATATCTTTGCCGCAGAAACTTGATTTGTCTTCCTATAACGAGGTTTATTAGTGAACGCACCACGGACTCTGCTACGTGACCTAAGTATGCGTAATTACATTTTCAGAACTTTCAAGTGATTTCCATGGGTGATGAACCCGTCTTCTCCCTGAATAGAGGGGCATGCGCGCAAGGGTAATTCAATAAACTCACAGATGGCAGTAAAAAAAATTATTCGAGGTAGTGCTTTCAATAAAACTTCGTATTATTTTGACAATGTTCTCTCATCTACAACCAGGTCCCTCTTTAAATATAGTCTCGGGAATAAAAGCATAATCTTGTTTATATCTTTCAGTAATTTCCAAGCTTATTCCCTCATAAAGTATTAAAAGATATTTCGCGATAGAAGAGAATTTAATAGAAAAGACGAAGCCTAACCGACTATTGAGAACATTGTGCTCTGTTGGCGTAGACATTCTTGTTTATTATTTGCCTATAAGCCAATGCCCACAGGCGCACAATTTCCAGTGAAAATTAGATTTCATTCATCCAAACCGCTACATCTCTTTTACAACACTCTAATGCAAATAACATCAGTATACCTATCAGCAGAGAAATTGTGGCAAGATAATGGAAAAGGCCTCATCCACTTGAAGATTAATAAATGTGACTGTCAGAGAAATGTATAACAAATCTGTACCTACGGGCACCGTGGGCACAAGGTAATATTGTAGTAATATATTTTTAATTGCATTAGAAGAACTTATGATCATGAAAATAAACGGATAAATCATTATTTAATAGCATTAAAGGAATTTATGATCATGCAAATGTACGGATAATACGTTTTCAAGTACTAACGAAATGGTATATGAAATATTGTGAAAGAAGTTTTAAATTTTAACAAAAGTTTAAATATTAATCTGTTAAATGTGGTATTGCCAACATAAACATATACACTTATGAGAAATGAATCAAATAAACAACTCTATAAACAATTTTATACAACCTACAATTTTATCAATGATCAAAAATGGATTTCAAAATCAAGTAATGTAACATAGCACTTAAGCTTTCTAATAGGAAACCGTTTTCTTTTGAAGAGGTTGATTGACATTATGTACAATAATGTATCTTGTGCAAATGTTGAGTTTTGTAAATTTGTTATTTTTCTTTAAACTTAAAAGGAACTCATGTAACTGGCTGATAACTAGAAATATTGATGACCCAAGCGTTTAGAAACATAAATGTGTAAAAGAAATCTTCTGTTATTCAATTGTTCAAACTTAGCGCCAGCATTACTCCCCATGACAACTGCTAGGGTTTGCTAGTGGTTAGAGCGTCCGCATCAGATGCAAGGTTGTGGGTTTGATCTCTGACCGACTCATACCAAAGACTTCAAACAGTAGTACTAACAGCTGCCTCACTTGGCGCTCAGCATTAAGAGCTTATTGTTAGGACTGATCTCCCTGGTGTCAGCATAATGTGACTAAGTGGGACATCATGCTACGTGTCTGCAGCATGATGCCTCAGTGCTAAACATCACTATAAACTGACACACTGCAGACAGTATCGTAGCGATATGACTTTAAAAAATGTTAAAGCTACGTTAAAAATCCAAATCACACACACACACACACACACACACACACACACACACACACTCCCCATGACTGGCTGGGTTTGCTGTTAAGTGCACTAGAGCGATGCAACCTTGAAATACTGTATAGACATATTGAATGAACTGTTATGTTGAGTGTAAATAGAGCGTGTATATGTGTCTATGTGTATTGCTTCATTTTTTTTCTTTTATCTGTGTGTGTGTCTGTATAGGGGTGGGGTAGGTGGATATATGTTTGTGGAGAGGTTTTTATTTTGGGGGGCGGAGATTTTTATTTTGGGGGGCGGAGAGGGTTGCAATAAAACATCACGATTTATGAGCAAACAAATATAGAATGGGTCAATTGGTTCTCTTTTCTTGATTTCTACAGGTAGAAAGAGGCAAAGAGCCAACTTATCAATTATGTTATGTGCACCTGATGTGAATCAAGAAGAGTTTTGCGAGTACTACTGGCTCTAAATTTTCTTTCAAGTATCTTACAAGCGATCCAATCAATGCATATATTATAACCGATCGAATAACCGCATATCTTCCAAGATATACAATCCCCAAAAATGCTAAGAAAGGATTAGTACACAATTTAAACAATCATTGAAGAGAGAGAGAGAGAGAGAGAGAGAGAGAGAGAGAGAGAGAGAGAGAGAGAGAGAGAGAGGGGTACAATATTTGAAATTCAAAACATATATCTACATTTTAGCTATTGCATTTATAACAGCAAATGAGAGATATGAAGAAAATTATCAAGTAATTGAAAATGAATACTAACAGCAAATAATCTTGACATTTATAAAGGGGAACGATATTTCACTATTTAATCTCAAAGAACTTTTGGTTTTTTCGAACGTTTATTTTGCCTCTTAAATGCCTCTTAAATTTGACCAAATATAGAGATTAGATGCATTTTTTGTTGTTTTTATGACATTTAAAAGTTTTTTTCCATGGCAATTGTTATGATTTAAATTTTCTTATCTTTTATCTCTATAAATCAATGACCCTTTATAAGCCCATAATAAATCATATTAATTTTTTTAAATTCTGACCAAATCACATTGGTTTAAAAGTCTACACCGAAAACCTTAGTTATTGCTGGATGCTATAGTTTCTCAAGTATTTTTTTTTTCAATTTTCAACGTTGATCTTACATGTCTTGTTTTATTTGTTTAAACATATTTTATTGTCACAATAGGACTGGGCACAAAATGTAACGACTTAAATGGAGTTAGACAAACAGACAGACAGACGGGGGGCAGACACAATGGCAGTAATCACCATTTGAATATGTTATTGAAATCGTCCAGTATGGGTTATATACTTGCATACATCATGCACAATTCCATATTTTCTATTTGTGTCGCCCTTTCCACAAAACAGTAAATATCTAGGCTAATACTAGTTACATATGACAATGAAATAAATTTTCTCATCAACTCAGTTCGTTGTACTTGGGACAGAACATGAAAAAAAAATGTATAGTGGTTTCGATCACACCTCATGAACAAAAAATCCTGTTAGCAAGATGAACAAAATAAAGATCAGGTTTTAATGAACTTAAATTGATTCGCAGTCTAGTATAGATAACATCGTTTAATAAAACGTGGCATTGTGCTGGATACCAATTTTGGACATAAACAATTTTTCAAAGCTCTGGAAGAATACTACATTTAATATCTTGTTCAAAATTGTTCTTATTTGAACGTCGACGGTTATAATCTGTTTGTGTGGGATTGGGGGTTGGGGGTTGGAGTAATTCAAAGATACAGTCTGGAGTTTTGCTTATTTTAATGTTGTAGAATATTAGTAATTTTTGCCTTTTTGTTCTAGACTGCATGCCTTCCCACCCTGTTTCGAAATAGATTGTCTATTAGTGTATTTTGGCAGTCTTGTAACTATTCTTGCCTCTTCAAACTTTAGTTTTTCCAATTTTTCTGATCGATTAACAAGCATCCATCTCAGGCCAAACTGCATATTCCAAGATAGGCCTGAGACATAAGTTGTAAACAGTTTTGATAACATTTGTCTACTTAGTTTGTATTTTAGTTTTCGTAGATTAGCTATTCATCATGATGCTTTTTTTAAAAATACTATCAATGTGACAACTCCATTTGGTATTTGATGAAATTATTAGTCTTCGATGCGATGAGAATCCACATATTTAAGTTGGGTATTGTAAAAAGAAGTTCAAGATTGCTTGTTACGATTTGTACGTGAAAAACATAGTCACCTTTTTTCTTTTCTGGATTAAACTTTAGGAACCATTTCTTGGATCAATTGTGTAGCTTTATTAGGTCATTATTCAAGGTAAGCTTTATTTCACCACAATAAGGAGAGGAATAATGCAGAGATTATTCATCTGCAAAAATATGAGTGTGAGAGTTCACACCGTCGACAATATCATTTACATAGATTATTAACAAGAGTGACCCAAGCACGGATCCTTGCGACTCACCAGCATTTATTATCATTTCCTATGAATGAATATCATGCAAAACCACTGCTTGTTTTCTATTACTTAAATAACTTTCAAACCATTTTATTAGTTTACCTGAAATGCTGAATTCATTTAGTTTAAATAATAAGCATCTGTGCCAGGCCCAATTGAAAGCTTTGGATAGATCTTAAAACACAATACAATAATTTGGAGATTCTTCTAATGCTATGCTACATTTCTATAAGCTGATATACTGTGGAGTGACCAGGAAGGAATTCTGATTAATACTTATAAAAATGACCGTCTGTATGAAAGTAATTATATACGTGTTTAAAAATATGTTTTTCAAAGATTTTTGCGACCCAGCCCAATACGGACATTTTTCTGTAATAGGCAACCTCGTGTGGGATAATCTGTTATAAGAATGGGAAGAATGCGGAATTTTGTGTCCCTTTTAATAATCGTTTAAAACACATTGCTAGTGGTGCTGCTATTGTTTTATAGCCTTTAAGCATTCTATGACTTACATCATCAGGCTCAGTTGCTTTATTGGTTGGCAGAAATAGAATTCATAATATCTTTAATTTCTTTTCACATACAATATTTTCTTTTAGGGTATCAAAGCAGTTTTTTCTGAAACGTAGGGAGAGGAACATCGCCATCATCATTAGAAGAAACTGAGAAATAAAGAAAATAATTGTATACAATGATACCTGTGTTATACAACTGACTTTTCTTGTATAGAGGGCCAGATAATTACCATCGTTTATACATCAGACGTACGGCTATTTCACCGTACATCTGGTTATTTAACCTTACCGCTTGCTATTTAATCATACCTCTTGCTATTTAATCGTACCTCTTTCTATTTAATCGTACCTCTGCCTACTTACAGTATCTCTGGTATTTTAATAAACAATTGAAATTCAATAGCTCTTTTCTATTCCCTTTTCATATGTGCCGGAAAATCAAGTCTGATTAACTAAATTTCGACCTACCACGCGTAATAAGAATGTACACAATGCGCAGTAATCAAGTCTCGTATTACACTGATAATACGTCGTCTCTATTCAAATTATCATTCTGTACTACGATCTGATAATTACAATTGAATGTCAAGGCTGATGGATTATAAAGCAATAATTCCGTACCAGAATAGTCAGTATCATTTAAACAATATAATAATACAATACATAAAAATACACGCAAACCGGTAAAAATGTGAGTTTAAATGATATTTCAGGTTCTGAGATACGTCTATTCATACATTATTGTGTTATTCCTTTCTATATGTTAGGCAACCAAGCAGGTTATGTCTGAAAGTAAGGAAATCTCATATATCTTCATGTGTTGTCATTGTTATTAGAAAAATAAAACCACTGCCTCGACATATGAGTATAAAATAAGTTCTATGTATCTTATATCGCAATGTTATCCCCACTTTCTGGCATAGAGAAGTACACAAAGACATTAATTCCTCTTGCAAACCTTAACAAAGCATATAGTTTCGACTCACAAATTTTGCTTTGTTGCCATTCTTTATCTTTCTTATATAATGGATTTTAATTAAAAAAAATTCTCTGGTAAATTCATTTTTTCTTGACATGTTTACAAAATTGTGCTTTCGTTGCGAGGGACTAATAATATGAGAAAAAAATAGATCATTTAGTCATATTTTGCAATCAATTTCCGACGATCAACGTTTTCGGTAAGTAATATATTTTCATATTTGTCTCAGTTTACTTGTTCAAAAGATAAAAGCGATAGAAATATTTTCTCAAGGCTTTGACTTTGAACCTGATATTAAGGATATAATTTTCATAAACCTCGTCTAATCTACTGTCAATATATAGCTACTGCCTGGAACTCGTCTCAGATACTGTCAAGATACAGTATATCTACTGGCTGAAATTCGTCTATGACGCTGTCAAGATAAATCAAGTGGCTAAGTTTAATATTTTTTTTAAAATAAAGCAACAACAGAATGCAGCATCAGCATAAACAACAACGACAAACAAACAAGACAACTGTATTGTACTAGCATCGTTCAACGGTACTGTTCTGACACTGGGTTTGATAAAACTCAAATCGTACCAGATGTGTTTTAATATGGTAACCAACCATCAGAGATAAAACGCGCCTTATGAATTTAGCTAGGTAAAGCGCATAAATCGGTGTCAGAATGCTGGCTCTTAAAATACCTTTTAAAAATAATAACTTAAAAAATCTGGTCCAATATAACTTGTATCTGAATATGTCAATGTGTTCGTAAGTTAAGTGAGGTACAACAATGAAAGCAGTAATCTTTCATTAGACCACAAGATTAAGTATATTAGATTTTTTAAATTGTTTAGAATAAGGCAGATATTTTGGTAGTCAGATATGGACCATACTCATGCAAGACTACTGGCAGAGCGCATGTAGTGTTCTATGTGTAATCGAATGCCTCTGTCAGCTTTCTTTCAGAGCGGTAGTGACCACTTTTCACGAGATGTTCTAGTTAAAACCAATGTACTTGTCACGAGTCTATCAAAAACATAATGCCCATATCTCGTGATATGTTTTTGTTTAAAACTGAATGCCAATGTCAGCATTATTTCAAAAGAAGTAGTAACCACATTTCATGAGATGTTCTATATAAAACCCAATGCAACTTTTAGGATTCTTTCAGAACGAATATTGTCTACATCTCAGGAGATGTTCTAGTTAAAACGCAATGCCACTGTCATCAATCTTCCAAAAGAGTTTGACTACATAGAATGAGGTGTTCTCGTTAAAAAGCAAAGCCACTGTCAGCAGTCTTCAAAAAGAGTTTGACTACATCGGATGAGGTGTTCTCGTTAAAACACAATGCCACTGTCAGCAGTCTTCAAAACGAGTTTGACTACATCGCATGAGGTGTTCTAGTTCAAACGCAATACCACTCACAACAATCTTGCAAGAGGGGTAACGACTGTATCTCATGTGATGTCATAGCTACAACTCAGTGCCACTGTCAACATTCTCTGTAGAGGAGTAACGACTATATCTCATGAGATGTTCTAGTTAAAACGCAATGCCACTGTCATCAATCTTCCAAAAGAGTTTGACTACATAGCATGAGGTGTTCTCGTTAAAAAAAAACAATGCCACTGTCAGCAGTCTTCAAAAAGAGTTTGACTACATCGGATGAGGTATTCTCGTTAGAACACAATGCCACTGTCAGCAGTCTTCAAAAAGAGTTTGACTACATCGCATGAGGTGTTCTAATTCAAACGCAATACCACTCACAAAAATCTTGCAAGAGAGGTAACGACTGTATCTCATGTGATGTCATAGCTACAACTCAGTGCCACTGTCAGCATTCTCTGTAGAGGAGTAACGACTATATCTCATGAGATGTCCTAGCTACAACTCAGTGTCACTGTCAGCATTCTTTGAAGAGGAGTAACGATTATATTTTGAGATGTCATAGTTACAACTCAATGCCACTCTCAGCATTCTTTCAAGAAGAGCAGTGTCTATGTCTCGTAAGGTGTTTGTTGATACCAAATGTCACTCACAAGTTGCTTGCAAGAGGAGCAATGACAATACCTAGTAAGATGTTCTTGTGAAAGTTGAATTTCACTGTCAGCATTCTTTCAGGAGAGTTAAAGACTACATTTCACGAGGTGTATTAGTTAAAACACATTATCAATGCAATCTTGTAATAACGAGGACTAGTGACTATATCACATGTAGTGTTCTAATTTTACCTAACGTCACTTCTCTACATCGTACGAAGTACTTTAATTTTAACCCAATGTCCATGCCATCATAACAGTGGCTACTTCTCATGAGATTCTGTAGTTCATGCCAGCATAGCGTTCCAAATGGGCGTGGTGGATGCTGATATATCTCACTCACAATTTTACTATTAAGTAAGAACTTTATTGGTGATTTTAAAAAAATCTTATATCAAATAGTTGTTGATTACATTTGCCCCAAATAAAAGTGCGGCAAATCTTAATATCAGCGTGATGACAAAAAAATATAACTGACAGATGAAAGGAAAATGAAACTAGAAAATGATAAGTGTCTGCATTTACTATAATGCTTTCATTGATGTTGAACTTTAAGGTACTGACTTAGGTACATCTACGAATTCATAATTACCATAGCATAAGAGGCTATACATATTGATGACACATTTTAACTCTAGACTTATGACATCTTTTGACCATAGATTGATGACACATTTTATCTCTAGACTGATGACATCTTTTGACCATAGACTGACGACACATTTTAACTCTAGACGGATGACATCTTTTTGACCATAGATTGATGACACATTTAACTCAAGATTAAATAACATCTTTTGACCATATATTGATGACACATTTTAACTCTAGACTGATGACATCTTTTTGACAATAGATTGATGACACATTTAACTCTAGACTAAATGACATCTTCTTGACCATAGATTGATGACACATTTTAACTCTAGACTGATGACATTTTTTTGACAATAGATTAATGACACATTTTAACTCTAGACTAAATGACATCTTTTGACTATAGATTGATGACACATTTTAACTCTAGACTGATGACGTCTTTTTGAAAATAGATTGATGACACATTTTAACTCTAGACTAAATGACATCTTTTGACCATAGATTGATGACACATTTTAACTCTAGCCTGATGACATCTTTTGACCATAGATTGATGACACATTTAACTCTAGACTGATGACACACTTTGACTATAGATAGATGACACATTTAACTCTAGACTGATGACATCTTTTGACCATAGATTGATGACACATGTTAACTCTATACTGATGACATCTTTTTGACAATAGATTGATGACACATTTAACTCTAGACTAAATGACATCTTTTTGACCATAGATTGATGACACATTTTAAATCTAGACTAAATGATATCTTTTTGACCATAGATTAATGACACATTTAACTCTAGACTAAATGACATCTTTTGAGCATAGATTGATGACACATTTTAACTCTAGACTGATGACATCTTTTTGGCCATAGATTGATGACACATTTAACTCTAGACTGATGATATCTTTTTGACCATAGATTGATGACGCATTTAACTCTAGACTAAATGACATCCTTATGACCATAGATTGATGACACATTTAACTCTAGACTAAATGACATCATTTTGCTCATAGATCGATGACACATTTAAATCGAGACTAAATGACATCTTTTTGACCATAGATTGATGACACATTTAACTCTAGACTAAAGGACATCTTTTTGACCATAGATTGATGACACATTTAACTCTAGATTAAATGACATCATTTTGAGCAATGATTGATGACACATTCAACTCTAGACAAAATGACATCTTTGACCATAAATTGATGACACATTTAACTCTAGACTGATTACATCGTTTTGACCATAGATTGATGACACATTTTAACTCTAGACTGATGACACATTTTGACCAAAGATTGATGACACATTTAACTCTAGACTGATGACATCTTTTGACCATAGATTGATGACACATTTTAACTCTAGACTGATGACATCTTTTGACCATAGATTTATGACACTTTTAACTCTAGACTGATGACACATTTTGACCTTAGATTGAGGACACATTTAACTCTAGGCTGATGACACATTTTGAACTTAGATTGATGACAAATTTTAACTCTAGACTGATGACATCTTTGACCATAGATTGATGGCACATTTTAGCTCTAGACGGATGACATCTTTTGCATAGATTGATGACACATTTTAACTCCAGACTGATAACATCTTTAGATCATAGATTGATAACACATCTTAACTCTATATTGATGACATCTTTTGACCATAGATTGAGGACACATTATAACTCCAGACTGATGACATCTTTGACCATAGATTGATGACACATTTTAATTCTAGACTGATGACATCATATGACCATGGATTGATAACACATTTAACTCTAGACTGATGACATCTTTTGACCATAGATTGATGACACATTTAACTCTAGACTAAATGACATCTTTGACCATAGATTGGTGACACATTTTAACTCTAGACTGATGACATCTTTTTGACCATAGATTGATGACACATTTAACTCTAGACTAAATGATATCTTTTTGACCATAGATAGATGACACATTTAACTCTATACTGATGACATCTTTTTGACCATAGATTGATGACACATTTTACTCTAGACTAAATGACATCTTTTGACCGTGGATTGATGGCACATTTTAACTCTAGACTGATGACATCTTTTTGACCATAGATTGATGACACATTTAACTCTAGACTAAATGACATCTTTTGACCATAGATTGACGACACATTTTAACTCTAGACTGATGGCACATTTTGACCATAGATTGATGACACATTTTAACTCTAGACTGATGTCATCTTTGGACCATAGATTGATGACACAGTTTAACTCTAGACTGATGCCATCCTTTGACCATAGATTGATGACACATTTAACTCTAGACTGATGACACATTTTGACCTTAGATTGATGACACATTTTATCTCTAGACTGATGACATCTTTAGACCATAGATTGATGACACATTTTAACTCTAGACGGATGACATCTTTTGACCATAGATTGATGACACATTTAACTCTAGACGGATGACATCTTTTGCATAGATTGATGACACATTTTAACTCCAGACTGATAACATCTTTAGATCATAGATTGATGACACATTTTAACTCTATATTGATGACATCTTTTGACCATAGATTGATGACACATTTTAACTCTGGACTGATGACTTCATATGACCATGGATTGATGACACATTTAACTCTAGACTGATGACACATTTTGACCATAGATTGATGAAACATTTATCTCTAGACTGATGACATCTTTTGACCATAGATTGATGGCACATTTAACGCTAGTCTGATGACACATTTTGACTATAGACTCATGACACATTTAACTCTAGACTGATGACATCTTTTGACCATAGATTGATGACACATTTTAACTCTAGACTGATGACGTCTTTTGACCATAGATTGATGACACATTTAACTCTAGACAGATGACACAATTTGACCATAGATTGATGACACATTTAGCTCTAGATTGATGACATCTTTAGACCATAGATTGATGACACGTTTTAACTCTAGACTGATGACATCTTTTTACCATAGATTGATGACACATTTAACTCTAGACTAATGGCACATTTTAACCATAGATTTATGACACATTTTAACTCTAGACTGATGACATCTTTTGACCATAGATTGATGACACATTTAACTCTAGACTAATGGTAAATTTCGACCATAGATTGATGACACATTTTAACTCTAGACTGATGACATCTTTTGACCATAGATTGATGACACATTTCTGATGACATCTTTAGACCATAGATTGATGACACATTTTAGCAATAGATTGATGATACATTTAGCTATAGATTGATGGCTTATTTTAACCATAGATTGATGACACATTTAACTACAGTGATGACATTTTAACCACAGATTGATGCCACAATTTATCTTTAGATTTATGACACACTTAACTATAGATTGATGACACATCTAACTATAAATTGATGACATATTTGAACCATAGATTGATGACACATTTAACTATAGATTGATGACATATTTTAACTATGAATTGATGACACATTAAACTATAGATTGATGTCACATGTCACTTCAGGTTAGTAAAATTTATACTATTGCTTGATGACACATTTTAACTATGGACTCAACAAATTAATATCAACTCTACCAGTTTCTTTGATTAGTACATTAAAACTCATGGTGTATCAAAATGGCATTGATATCATCATGATCTATGATAAAAAAGGATGCTGTAATTGTAATTTAAATACTTTTACTTGACAGATTCTGACTATTGTAATCCACGAGATACTTTACAGATACAAGGCAAGCACACATGTATGTATGTATGTATGTATGTATGTATGTATGTATGTATGTATGTATGTATGTATGTATGTATGTATGTATGTATGTATGTATGTATGTATGTATGTATGTATGTATGTATGTATGTCCTCACGTGTAAATTCTTTCATTTGCCTTCATGGATGTCTGTTGTGAAGAGCATACAAAACAGTTTGAAGGTTTTGTTGAGCGTGTACATTATAGTGTGAAGGCATTGTATAAAACATACAGTATAGTGTATGACGGCGTTGTAAATATTATACAATACAGTGTTTGATGGCGTTGTGAAGAGCATACGTTATAGTGTATGAAAACATTGGGAAGATCATACGGTATTGTGTTTGAAGACATGAAGACTTACAGTGCATGAAGACGTGAACAGCATACGATAGAGTGTGAAAGCGTTATGAAGAGAATACGGTACAGTGTATAAAGGCGTTGTGATGAGCATAATGAAATGTGTATCAAAGCGTTGTGCGTAGCAAATAATAGTGTCTGAAGGCGTTGTGAAATGCAGACAGCACAGTGTATGAAGGAAATGTGAAGTTAATACAAAACAGCATATTAAGTCATGAAGAGAACACAGTAAAGTGTTTGAAGGCGTTGTGAAGAGCACAGGGCATAGTGTCTGAAGTCTTTATGATGAGCATACAGTATAGTGTATGAAGGCACTGTGAAGAGCAAACAATATCTTTTATGAAGAGAATACATTATAGTGTATGAATGCGTTCTGAAGAGCTATACGCATAATGTATAAAGGCGTTGTAAAGAGCATACAGTATAGTATATGGAGGTTTTGTGAAGAGCAAGCAGTTAAAGAACATACAGTCTTATTGTACACGTGTCGCGAAGAACACACATTATAGTGTATTAAGGCCTTGTGAAGAACATGCAGTATAGTACACACATACACGTTGTGTAGAACACAGTAAATTGCATGACTGTTTTGTGAAAAATATTCAGAATAGTACTGGAATGCCTTTTAATTTGTGAAGACTATAGAACATAGCGAGTGACTGCGTTGTGAAGAAGATACTGTGTAGTTCACAAGAAGTTGTAAAAAACGTAGAACATAGTACACGATGATTCATAAAAATGGTATAAATCTTTTCATTTCTACTAACAATTGATACTCTGCAGTCCATGTATAACTGAAATGTAGATGCCAATATTTCTTCATCAAATTGGTTTTAAAAGTGTCATCTTGGCAATAAGTTTAGAATCTGTGTAAAAAGATTCGCATAATAATTGTCCTTAGCGTCGGCCATGCAAAATATTGGCTAATCTGCGTAACAAAATAGGTGACATGCCACTTGACTGGGACAAAAGCTTGTATTGTTGAATAGCAAGCAAGTTCATTTAGTCAGTTCATGACTAATATTTGTTTATAAATTTTGCACTCAAATTTGATGAACTGACAAGATATGAAAATAATATTTCAGAATTCATTATGTTGGCTGTTATGTCTTGCCTCAAGCTCGACTCCTCTTTATTCTTCGTATTGAAATTTGGAACACTGGCCGACAAATTTAAAAACTAATCAAAACACGTTATTCATGGCCTTTGACATGATATGTTCAATGAGTCGCCGATTTGATGTCAGCTGACTAGGGTGTGACATTTGTATGTCCCTTTCGGCCATGTCTCTATTGTTTCCTGATATTAATAAACAGAATACTTCTACGAGGCACACCGCTAAGACATATTCATCCGGTGATCGTAATGTAGTCCTTTTAGAGTCCGTAGAAAATCGACATTCTTTGATTTCAAATGGAAAATATTTCGTTGTTTTGTCAAAAGCCATGCAATCCCATATGAGAAATTGAGGAAAGAAGAGGTAGAGGAAATTCAGTATGTGCTGATTACGTGGCGTATCTGCTAACACAATATAAATGTATTACAGATACAGGTAGCTGTTTTAATCGTAGTTTTTTTAAAAATTGCAAGTAACTATCAAATACTAGTACTATAAGATTTTTTTAAAGGGAAGAAATTATCGTTTTTTTTTTGGTTCAACGTATTAAGTATTTTTCGTCGCGATTTTCGCGTATTTCTGCGCAAGGGGAAGTAGTTGACTTTTGGGGAAGTAGAAAGTGTTATTAATTATCCAAGGGACGAATATGTGGACGTTTGAAAAATACATAGCTAAACGGAACAGAGATTCTGCTGCGCAGAAGCCAGCAGGTCAGGGAAAGCACAAGATGTGACTCAATCTCATCCAATTTTCGATTGTAATTATTCGCATGAATTTATTTCTTTTAAATTCATACATCAATTTGATAAGTTCGGAAGATAAGCTTTGCATTCTTTGTTTTTAAAGGTATATGACTTGTATGTTCTACGAATGCATGCATCACTTTTGATACTAATTTGAAAGAATAGTGTGACTTTAACTGTTTTAAATTATATAAATTATGCACGCCAAGAAATATATACCTCATAGGTTGTAGTATGTTGTACCAAGAAATTGTTAGTTAGCAAATATTGAAGTTAAGACATGAAGTGAATTTAATGAATTCATTTTGTCTAATGAAGATGTGAATTCTATTAATGGTGAATCATTAGTATTAGCGTAAAGAACGCCTGCCGGTCGACATTTAGGTCAGTTAGTAATTTATAGTCCACAGCAGGACTTATGAATGGTTTATTGAGATGTCTAGTTTATGTCGTAGTTCAATTAGGGACACTAGGTAGCCGCTAGGGACATTAATCTTCCCGTGTATCAGCTGTCAGACTGTATCGGCTGTCAGCTGTCAGGCTGCGGACTCTCCATACTAGCCTTAATTTCTGTTTGTGATATGCCGATATTTGACGTAACGAGAGTGGCTAATGTTCGACCCCACTAGACAGAAAAACCAGATAATTATTTATATCGTCTAATATTTATTTCAATAAAGGAAAACAGCTCCAGTATGCGTACCTGAAGAGAGAGAGAGAGAGAGAGAGAGAGAGAGAGAGAGAGAGAGAGAGAGAGAGAGAGAGAGAGAGAGAGAGAAGGAGGGGGGAAACAATGAATGACTCTAACGTGTCGCCAACGAGAAATCTGGAAGGACAGGCAATCAGATATGTTATACAATCATGCTGGACATTCGAGTTCGATCGTACAAAATATTTCAGGATGAAATTTGTCTTATCTGAATAACTAACTGATCTTCTGTTTATAAATGTGTCAATTTTATTTCTAAGAGAAAATGCATCATTCAAATGTAATGTTCAATTTAACTTTGTTTCTATAATTCATTAAATTGTTATAATTTACATACGAGGGCTTGAGTTGTTCTATTACATGTATATATCTCTGCTCAGATCTCTATTCCCTTATTAATTATTCGATATGGGCAATAACACCGTGGTCGATCATCACCTAGATAATGGTAACCAAAACGTCAAAAAGAGTGGGGATCGGACCTCGTCCCACCTCTGAGACTGTATTGTTTGTCTAAGTTACGTTTGATAATCCGTGGCACTATATAACTATCAGTGGCTTAGAAGTCAAGGAAATATATTAAAGGAAATCTTTTTCGTAATAATACTTTTGAGTTTACAACGACTGTGTCTTGAGGTCACTGGAAATAGGTGAAACCTCGACCTCATGACCGACTCGTGATGGTGTTATCGACGTAAAGAATGCCCCGTGTTTTTTTACTTCAAGCCAGCCTCGATTAGTTGCTATCGACCTCAAACCAGCCTCTGTATAGTTGTTATCGACCTCAAGCCAGCCTCTAGAAACTGTTGTAAGATATATAAAAAATATTTAAATGTATATCAAGTGCTATACGTAAATTTTCATGAAAACCTGATGAATTTATTTGTCATACAAATCATATATGGAAATGAGTGTATATTATTTGCCTAATACAACAATCCAATGCTTCAAAACAATGGATAGGCCTACATTTTTGCATCTATTCTCAACTAGTATAACTCTTCTATAATAGAATGCTCAGAATAACGGTTCATCTTTATAGAATTCTTTTTAAAACAATAGCGCCCGAGAGAAAGGCTTATCATGCAAACATTCATTAACGGTCCATTTTATTAACACACATCTCTAGTATAACGAGAGACGTGATTCTCCAAATCCATTTTCATGACACTAATTGCCCTTAAAAGATCTTGTCGCCTTGGGCGTTTGGGTGCCATAAAAATTTGGTAGTATCAGAGACTTAAATCTAATTTTTCTGGTGAAATGGACCCTATAAAAATCCATTATTAAACCACAGAGTAAATAAGGCCGAATGTGCAAATGGCGCTGGAAACGGTTATATATATTTAATAGTCACCAGTCTTAACCAGCGCCCTTAAAATCCAATAATCTTTTAGAAAATTTCTTCTAAAATAGTACATCCAAACAAAATGTTGGGACAAACCTCTGGCAGTATTGTAGGGTTATATGCATATGTCTTCGTCAGCATGCTGCAACGTTCGACAACAGTTTATTTATGACGTGGAATATGCTTTGTCATTAGTGCGTTAATTAAATCAACCCTGTGCGCATGTCCCACAATTAAAGCATAAGACGGGTTCACGACCTATTTCAGGCACTTGGCGATGTCATTAGGCTTTCTAGTGCCATGGATGATTGTACATGATAGGGTCACTTCTTAACTTCATTTGCTGCAGATAAATCTAATGTCTGAATCAGAATTATAAAGAAATGATAAAAGAATAGTTCTTCAAAATGACACCGATAGACAAGCGGGTGCATGATAGAATAGTGAGATAGCCAATGCGAATCGTTTATTCAATGGTATTACATTAAAAGGAATACACGTTATATTCCGATGTCACAAAGTGAATGTGTTAAACCAGTTAATACCGGTCTTATTCTGTAATAATTATGTAACAACTTGGTGACAAATTAGAAATGTTCGTTAAAGAAGTAACAAAAATATTTTATAAGTGAATCCTATCAACAGAACATAATTTTAAAGCCTTTCTGTTATAGATAAGAAAAAATTCATTACCATTTCACTAATGTTTCAATATCAAAACAAAATATAATGCAATATTTCAAACATATTAAGCATGTCAATTTTTTATTATTTATAATTTCAAAAAGTCGTAGCGGTAGAAAACTTATTCAGGTATAATAAGCGATATCATATATAATTCTATCTCACCGTTAATATAGTTAAAAGCCGTACAATCGAGTTAAAACGCTAGGTATGTATATTATCAGCCTTCATTTATTAAGGTTGTTGTAATTTATTCATCAATCAGAGGAACAAATAAGTGTCGACTTTCAATTTAGACGATGTCTATATGCTAATTTATACGGTAAATTATACTAATTTATCAACCAGAAGTACAACATACTGAAAACTACAATGATTTATCAAACAGACTTATATTGTACAATAAATTACACTGATTTATTAAACAGAAATATATAATACAGTAAATTATTTAACACACATCTAATACACAATAAATTTATGCAGATTTATCAAACTTGTAATATGCTGTAAATTATACTGATTTATCCAGAAATCGTGTAAAATACCGTAATTAAATAATGAACCATGCAGACTTTAAATATACATAAAACTACACTGATTATAAAACAGATTTGTAATATACAGTAATACATTCATGAAAATATACACGTGTAAAAGACAGTAGTACATCCACGAACATCATGGGATAAAAACGCATCATTAAGCCCAGCAGGTCAATCAGGTGTTATCTCTTTGTTTTATAATCACAGGGAAACATCATGCCTATTATTTCTATGAATTGTTTTTCTGTTTATTTGATTATTAGTGAAGAATGTTACTTTTATTCAAGTATCATTTAGATCTAACAGGAAATATATGTTTTAGCTGTCTCTTGGCTTCTGACTCTTGAGCAAGAGACTTGACTTGCTCGGTTCAAATAGTGGTTACTTACACTAATAATTCCCTTCCAATGGTTTCATTCAAATGGAATCATTTTTATAAAATGAAGTATCTCCTATTCTGACTTATTAATAGACTGTGTACAAGTTTGTACACAACATAAAGAAAATCATGTAGATAAAATTATAGCTAATGCATTGGGTTATATCACAACTGTATAATGAATAAATTATTTTAGGAAATCCAGTGTGAGCATTGTTTATGAAATACGGGAGTGTTCACCACATTTTACTCTGTCTTTTAATGAATTTAAGAATACTTCGATTCGAAGGATACTGTGAGAAGGAATATTCACAGCTGAATAATTTCATAGCACTTCAACTTTTAAAAAATGATTTTTTTTTTTGCTCAGTGGAACGTTTTATGTGTCACGGAAACAGTACACAAACTTTCTTAAGGGCGTGATGACAGAATCCCCCCCTCCTTCGCAGCGTCTAACCTTGCCGAGATTGCGATTTAATAGCTATCGATGGTGTAGAAGTCCTTTGATGACGTTTGTTGATAATTTATAGTTCCTCTGTTCATTAGTATCATTTTGCCAGAAAAAAAAAAGAAATATCACGCATTATGCATTCACGTCGATAACACTGGCAAAACCGCACCATGGTGAGATGCGTTTCATTCAAATTATCATGTAATTTCCTTTGTGTGGTTTTGAAAATGAGGCGATTCTCTATAATTTCACTTAGTTACATAACAATCAGGAAAATGAACTGTAAATTAAAATGTGAACAAAGGAAACAATACATTTGTATAGGTTTATAAAATACATGTCTCCCAAGTAAGTTGTATATTTTGGTACATCTGGTACGAATTCGAATTCGCAATAACATGTCTGATGTTTCAGTTTGTATCATTAAATAAGTTGCATTACAGGAAATACAAACGATTTTGTCTTTCATTTTCCTCTTTTTGCTACATTTGTCAAATGAACATCACATTTAAAGAGTACTGTTAAACAAGAAAGCAATTGCATCAAATGTTAATTATTTCGAAACGTCAAAATTTAATACACAGTGAAACTGAAAACGTTATTAAATTCAGCATGTCAATCCAAATGATCAAATTATGCGTCATGTCACAAATTATGGGTCATGTCACAGTCAAATTAGGATGAAGAAAAATTCGTGTTAAGAAGCACACTTAATAAATTCTGTGCCAAAAAAAAGTACAAAAGACTAGCTAATTCTCTTAACATCTTTTCGCGATAAAAGTTTAGCGTAAACAGGCCTAACCATAGCACATGGCGAGTGAGACAACCGCATTGGGCCCTGGGCTTCTCCGCAGTGCATATTTTTTTTTTCCTTGGGGCCCTGCGCTCATCGCTTGCTGTCTTTTGCCCCGCCTGCTGCCTTGGGCCCCCGCACATTATTGAGCCGGGCTTAGGCATGAACGTTGGTTCAAAAATCACGAATAGTTAACACTGTATCACATCGCACCATTTAAAGGGCCACCAAATAAAAATGTTACAAGATGAACGTCATCAAAATTTAATGCTCGCAGACTGCAAAACATGTTTGACACAGACGATAAAAAGGAAATATTGACGCATATGTTCCTCGCAAAAATGATAGTATGCAATATTCAACGTGTGCGAAACATCTTCGAAGAAATTTTGTATATAAATAACCAACGTTTTGATTATTAAAATCTTGGAACAGTAATTTGTGAAGAAACAAATCTGTAAAAGCATTGAGTGGTAATGTCTGTCTGTTATTTTTTTAAAAAGAATTTGTAAACCCGTCCACTCCAACATTTAAACCTGTCTAATTGAGAGAAGGAACAAGTTAAAACACAAATAATCTCTAAAAGAAATAAGCGGTTAATTAAAGAACAAACGTTCAATCACACCTAATTTTCTTGGTGTTGTCCCTTGCTGTAACTTTTCCTCTAATGTCAAGATTGCATATTAAAATTGTAATCATGTTTAGACCATTAGCTGAGTTTTATCAGGCATGTCTGATACGTTCATGCTCTCTGAAATTTACAAGGCCTTGATTTATTTATTGTTCCGCGGTCATCTGCTCTCATCAGTCACGACTAGAAACGATATTCTGTTGAACTCCCATAGGAATCACTCAGGATTTTTAAACAATTTGCCGCTAGCTCTGTAACCGTCAAGGAATATTACCAAATGACTTTTGACCACAACATTTTGCTCTTTCTACAGAAAATGGATAGAGGTTTTCCCCTTTTCCTTTCATTGATGTTAATAATCCTTTGGATTTTTGTAGTTATCTTTAGACTTGTGACTTATCAACTTTTTGGTTGTCCAGGAGCTTTGTCAGGTCAGAGCGCACACGCCCCATATTCTGTTACATCCAAATCCTGGTTCATGCTGCTAATATAAACGTCACGTAACGTTTTGTTTGTATAATTTCTCCTATATGATTTGTTTATTGCTTAGTTGGTTTTAAAGGTACTTTTAACAGATAACTACTATATCATGTGGAGTGAATGGAGCTAAGCGCTTTTCCTAATAACAGACCGAGAGACAGCCGATGAAGGTTGGCATTGGGTGGGGCTCATGCCAGCTAGCCAGACGCTCTACAAGCGAGGTACCTCTCGTTTAGTAGTCTCCATTATGCTCGTAATATTTTACTAATATAACAAGAGATCACTCTCCATTGGAAGCCAATAATGTTTAGATCATATTAATGAAGCAAAGGTAAACAAGCAGTCTATCTAGTTGGTTTAAACGAGAAAATATCAGGGCGATTCGCACCATTAGCCTAGGCGATATGAGAACCAATACGAATAGTTTTGTTTCGAACTGTAGAAAACAGTTATGAATGGCATCACATTCTTTGTCAAAGAACCTTATTCCACATTTCTACATTTTCACTTACAGAATGTCAATCGAGGATGCCTCGTTACACAAATAACACACTGTAGCATTAAACATTACCGTGGCAATGCATTTTATGGTCTAGAAACATGTATCCTCCAAAGAAAATTTAAATTTGATATTTTAATATATATTTCTGGATATAAGCAATCATTATCAATATGTCTGCACAGCGAATTTAACTTTAAAATTTAAATTTCTATGCTTAAACATTTTGTTTTACGTCAGATTTGCAATACAAAATTAAAAGTAGTTACACACAAAAGAATAAAACATTATCAACTTAAAGAAGAATTAACACTTTTAATACTCTAAATAAAATTTTACAACTCTGTTACTTCCCCTTAGCTACAATTTCCCACATATAGAGTATGTAAACCGGAAATGACGTACATTTATTTATGTCCACAAGGCTAAGTGCATGCTTCTTGTTGTCGAAAACTAAAACATTATAAACTATGCATAGGGAACATTTAGATGAGACTATTGAAAACTAATTTACTGTTCTGCCTTATATCGAAATGCGTGCACGACCCCTTATATTGTGTCGCTTTCATAACTGTTCCATTTTTCAAATTATTTTCCAAATTTCTGTTAATATAGGTAAAATGGAATCAATGCCGGCTTACTATTTCGCCCAATTTCATCAGAAAAAAAATCGGCACTCTTAAAGGAATCCAAAGAAACCAAGTTTGCCTTTCTTAAGTCGGCCGACTTAAAAAAAAATAATAAAAAGAAACATACATTGTTACACTTAAAAGAATCCAATGTCAGTTTCCGGGGTTGGCTTGCTTTGTAATAAAATAATTTTTGTATTTGGTCGGTAAGTTTAAGCAATGAGTTTATTGATCGCTGCGAGTTATATTTATTCATCACCAGGGCTTCTATTTGTTTGCAATATATGTAGTCATAATTTATACGAGTGGTATTTATAAATTTAGGTTAAATGGCAATTACAGCAATAACTTCCTTCAATAATTCACACTTTAATAATACACTCACAATAAATGTATTTTCATATAAATATTTTTATTTGCAAAATACCGTCGTAGAGTTGCGAGGATAAAATACTATCTTGGTCATTTTGCACCGTATAAGGTATCATGCTCAATCGGGTATTATTCCAGTCTTTTTGTTATCTGACACAAGCGATACACACCACAGTAAGGATGCATACGCCAGCCGGCATCTGCTACATATACGAAGTTAGTGGATATATCTTTCTCTTTTATAACTTTCTCATGAGGAGAAAAGAAAGGAATAAATGATAACAATGCAAGGTTAGTTTCTTTCTTTATTTTCAAATAAATGTTTCATTTATCTTTTTTATTGCACTGTGCAGTTAGGAGGGGGAAGCATAAATTCAACACAAAATTATTTGGTTTTTTTAAGTCTTGGTACATATACCTTGATAAAACAAGTTTCTCCATAAGTTCTGGGACATGATTTATATCGACGATTAAATTTACTCCATCTAGTACGCACGTTTCATTTTTAGATGTAAATGTAACAAAATATATTGATAACACTATCACTAAAGATGTTCATGTTAAGGAAACTAATATCCACCAGTATGTGGAATATTCTTCATGTCATGCCATGTCATGTAAAAACGGTATACCATATAGCCAGGTCAAAAGATATCGACACATTATTTCAGGTGATTGTCAATTACAAAATTCGTTGAATGAATTAGAAACATATTTCCAAAGCAGAAATTATCCACCACATATGATTGATTCTGCGCTTAACAAAGCCGGTAATCTTATTCTACACGAGGCTTTAAAAACAACAAAATGTACAATAGAAAAAATATAATTCCTTTCATAATAAAATACAATCTTTCATTATCTAATATATGCCTTATCAGTAATAAATATTAAATATTTAAGACTCCTAAATTTACCAAAAATAAAAACGCGTAAAAACACTTTACAAAAATGAACCAATTCTTGCTTATAGATGACCCAAGAAATTGCAAGATTTTTTAATTAGAACTAAACAGACAGAAGGTACGAAAGGATATTTTTCGTCATCTAAATGTTACAGACATATGTGCCTTTAATGTGTAAATATAAGAAAAAGTACTTCTTTTAGTAACGCAACTAAAAAGAAGTGTTTCTCTACGATTTAAAACTAGCTACGTTTCAACTGATGTGATTTATTTGATAACCTGCGAAAATTGTAACATGCAATATGTAGGAAAAGCATTTCAACAAGTTTCAAAGAGAATGAATAATCATTGCTCTCATATAAAATATTATACATATCCCGAGTTCTTCTCTAATATTTCAATACATTTTTATGCCAATAATCACACTCTGCTAAATTTCATGCCAATAGATATTGAGCATGGAGACATAAATAGACTCATAAAAGAAACTTATTGGATTCATAAGTTAGATACTTTGTATCCTAATAGACTTGATACGTACATGATTTGTATCTTGTTATAAGTAGATGTTTATTTTGAAGGTTATAGATGTAACATTCTTAAACATTTGAGCAATTTTCCATTAAGATGTTTTTCTTTCAGAAATTCTTATTGGGTCATAAGACATGCATATAAGTTTCAGAGCAACACAATTATTCATTCGTCCCTTAATTTCAGCCAATAGAAGTATTTACTGTTGTGTTCAGATATATGTTTTGAATGGAATCTCTTATTTACAAAATTTCATATTAATTAGCAATGTGCTCATTAACCTCTATAATAAAATTATATTTTTGGAATTATTGAGGATTCATTCAAGGACAATCTTGATTATATCATACTAATACATCAAAACTATTGGTACTAAAGCACGTTCAAGATTAAAATTCATTCGGAACACCATATAAGTTTTGACTGATCATAGAATTTTAAGGATTATTGAAACAATAGTTAAGTTCTTTTTAAAATGTCCACTTTGTCTTCTATGTATATAAAGTTATTGTAGAAGTTTCTCTGTTGGTTTTGCTTTTCCTGATTAAAGCAAGATCATATGGATGGAAAGAGAAAAATATTTTCAGAATATGAATTCAAATAAATTTTAAGCGTTGGCTAGTATAAAATAATATCAGAAAATGGGTCACACTGTACCAGGAAGCTAAACATTTTAAATACAATTATTCGTCTTTTTCAAGTCAAATATGATCATCCATTTCCAGGGCCGTAGAGTGCAATCACGGAACCTTGGATAAGAAATACCACAGCCTCTCCTAGTTCTTGGTCAAACAAAATTTGTTCTTTTATTAATTTAAAAAATGTTTCCCGCCAGGGCCCCCTTACGGTCCCGGGCCCCCGGGAATATATTCCAGGTTGCCCTCCGTTCTTGGCGACCCTGCCCAATTCAAATACGCTTATTGAAGTCTAAGATTATCATCCATTTCAAATATGATTATTCAGGTGCATCAATTTGTACAAGAAAATACAAGATAAACAAAAAAAAACAAAAACAAAAAAACAAAACAAAACAAAACAAACTAGAATTATCATCAGCTTGATGAATGGCTTACAACTAGAATATTCATGTTTAAATCAGGCTGACGAATGACCCACAAACTGATTTCTCATATTTAGGTCAGGCTAATTGCGACAAATAATAAGCAAATTCAAATGCTAATTAAAAGACACTTTGTGTGTCCTTGCTAATCGTATTTAATAATTTCTAATTGTTATTATGTTGAACTACATTTTCTGTTCTAGGTCCTAATAACACGTGTAACACTGAATATTTTTGTTATTTATAGAACGGAACTTTATTTTACTCTTTTATTTGATGAAGAATCTAAAAGAAGTTTCACGCTGATTAAGATGTAGGGTCCGTTTTAGAACTGTACGGACACTGCAAAATGAGGATAATGGGCCCACAAATCCAATGTTTATATCACTAACAACATTCTGTGAATAATAATAGAAAAATACTGGTTTGTTTTCAAAGTCAAATTTATTTTTTAAATAATCTGCTTTCATTCTAATATTTTTTTAAAAAAAACTCACAATGCCCTTACATAATATTCGCCCCTCCCTCCATCCGGCTTGCGGGGCATGTGATCTCACGCCATTCGAACCTCTCTAAATTCCCTACACTGCTAGGAAGAGGACCTTTAGGGATACGAGCAAAATTTGCTAGAAGTGTGGTATATGCTGTTGTTCTTGTTGTTGTGAGGTTTAACGTCATTTTTCAGCACAAGATAGGCTATACATGGCGGCCAGTATTAATGGTGGAGGAAGAGACCGGGAAATCACCGGAAAGAACCACCGACCCACAAGAAGCTACTGGCAATCTTTCTCACATATCCACATTCGCTGAATCCTAGACTCAAACCCACGCAGAGAGAGGTGAGATAGCAGTGATTTGTAACGGACAGCACTTTAGACCACTCGGCCACTCAGGGCACCTATGGTATATGTCAAGTAAGTACAAAATTTGCTAAATGTGTGGTATATGTCAAGAATCGATGAAATTTGCTAGAAGTGTTGCATATGTCAAGTATGGATGAAATTTGCGAGAATTGTGGTATATATCAGGTATCGATGAAGCTTGCTAGATGTGTGGTAATATCAAGTATCGACAAAATTTGCTAAAAGAGTGGTATATGACAAGTATGGATGAAATTTGCTCTAAGTGTGGTGTATGTCGAGTATCATTTGAAATTTGCTAGAAGTTTGGTATATATCAAGTATGGATGAAATTTGCCAGAATTGTGGTATATGTCAGGTATCGATGAAGCTTGCTAGACGTGTGGTAATATCAAGTATCGATACAATTTGCTAGAAGTGTGGTGTATGATAAGTATCGATGACATTTGCTGGAAGTGGAGTATATGTCAAGTATCGATGACATTTGCTGGAAGTGGTGTATATGTCAAGTATCGATGAAATTTGTTTGAAGATGAATAGGCTCAACGTGTTTCCAAGATTAAATGGTAATGCAATAATACCGCTCGCATTATTTGCCACACAGTTACAAACCAACCCTGCCTCGAACTGATCATACATATCAATACATATTTTAATGTAATTATTTTTTATTTCAGAATGTTTACTGGAGAAATGCATGGTGGCTTTCGACTTTAAAATATGCATTTATGTTTTGGGGTGGGCGGGGGTGCGGGAATATATCTCGCAAATAGCATTCATATCTACGACAAATAATGTAGATGGAGGTACATTCATCTCGCATTACTGCAATACATCATTTAGATACGTTTTTAAAGGCTTTTCGCTACGTTTCTTTCTCTGATTTTCCTCTTTATGTTCTCATAAAGCACTGAAATGATTCAATTTTAATTGTTTGTATTTTAAGCAAATTATTTTTGTTAAGCATTATAATGCTAGGATAGAAAAAAGATATCGCCATAAATATACGAGGCCATTTTATGTATTCGTCTTTTTCACCCATGGGTTTTAATACCCCTTGTGTTTTGTTAACGCAAGCAACGTTCTGATTGACTGTAATATGATCAGGAGTCAAACACAAGAAATGACTTTCTTTAGAATTTAAATCAGTATCTTTGAAGAATTGGAACAATTTGCCGCGAGCTCTACAGACAACGATTCAATTTATGTAGCATTCGTTAGCCCAGCATCTTGCCATTTTCATTGTGAAATGAGAGGAAGTAGTTCAATTGTTTTCTTCTCAGAAAAATTACATGCAACAAATTATTGGCCTTTGGAACAAATTTTGAAGTAGAAGTAAATAGGGAGATCCTGCTTTTGTTCGATAGTTTGAAAGTTTTTTCAAGACAAAAGGATACGTGATCTATCACGTTTTAATGGACAGAGCGTGATGCATGTTATTTGTAGAGGGTTACCTAAGGTTTGTTCCACACGTGATGAGTTATTACAAGCCTCAAGCTGTTTCCATAAGCACACTCTCTTTCAAGTTTCTCTTATTGGTAATTATAAGCTAAGGACAAAGATGCTGGTTATCAAAAACATCTGTAAAAAATCTATTGAGATTGAATAAATTTGCAGAGCGAAATACCGGGACAGTTTACAAAACAAGAGTAGGTTGGCATGACATTCATTTATTGTCATAACTTTCTATCTCTACGTCAAAATTAGGCGTTCTCATTTTAGGAACATTAGTAAACTATTTCTCCGCAGATTAAAGCAGATGAAAAGAAACCTGAACAACATATTATATAATACATACACTTGGTTATAGAGGTGTTGAGTGTTTTATATTTACTGGTCCTCATTGATAAATATCTCGTCCTATAGTTGGCATCCATTTAAAGTTTGCCTGTCTATGTTATAAATATTGTGGGTAGTAAAGAGCAGGCTTAAGTGTCAACACTTCCAAATTTTATCAGCATGCTCTCTAATGTCACAACCTCTGTCACTGGGTGTGATATCGTGAAAGCGTATTTAGTTTCTAGATTACAGTTTATTCCACACTTAATATAGACGTAGAAAATTCATATGATATAAAGCATTGACCATTTATTTTCCGATGGGGGTGGGATGGGTGCAACGATTTTCTTTGAGCAGAGATATTTATTTTTTTATCTCCAGGTAAATTTCTTCCAAAGTTTAAAATGGATATATTACAGTGCTATGTTGCTATAAATCAGCGGAAGATATTTCTCCGTCTATGGACAGATGGAAATTTGCAAACCATGTTAGGTTCTTGCTCAATAACATTAAATTGTTAGCCCCTAATATAAATGCGATATATGGTTGTACGTATCGCGGTGTGTTCAGAGTTACCGCGATATACATAGATACAAAACTACTCGTAGTACCCTACTCACCATCGAATAAATATATGTTAGGAGATCTGAGGACGTAAGCTATGCATATGATTTCTCCAATTGTAAGACGGAGTGAAGTAGCTGCTGACAAACTGTTAATGATAAACAATTATGTGACTGTTTTGGTGCCGCAAAGTAGAATTACTTTTAATTAACTAAAACTCAAAGAAAAAACTTCCATCCAAATAAACAAAACATTTTATAACGACAAAATCACTTTTCAAAACAAGAATGATCAATGCGATGTGATGCTGCCAATTTGTTTGATATAGTACACAGTATAGTAGGCCGATAGCAGAGTACACATTTACCATAAAATGTAACTTTCAGAACTAATCGTTACATTGTTGAGATTTGTATGTGAAATAGGATTACCGGATGAAACATTTACCACATTTTCTGCAATGTATATCACTTTATGTAATTCTAATTGGTCTAAATGAGCTCATGCAATTATTGTGCACAATCTTTTTTACTATTTGGCTGGGAAAATGTTTTTAATCCAACCTTCTGGAATGTTTTGCTTTGAATGAATATTTTTGGCGGCCATTTTTTTAAGCTCGACTCGTGAAAGGAAATTGAGTTAAAATTATCTCGGCTGTCTGATTATGGATATATCAACCCCCACAGGGGTTTATTATGTCATCTATAAGCGTTGCGAAGGCGGTTTCTTGGGCAGCGCCCAAAATGCAATGGGCTACTTGTTTCTTAAATAAAGCGTTTAATGGTTGTGCCATCTGCATAATGTTCTCGACAAAGTGGCGATAGTAATCAGATAACCCCCAGAACTGACGAAGCTTTGCTTTTTGTTGTTAGGCTTTCCCCAATTTTTCTCTGGGTCAGTATTGATATCCTCCTCTGATATAACGTGACACAGTTAAACGTCTAAAGACTTGAGCAACTCACATTTAGAGGATTTATTTCACCCATGCATTTGCACAAACCAAAACTCCTGTGGTTCGCCTCATAAAAGCCGAGTGGACCTATCGAGAAGGCTGTGTGTATCGCTATGTTCTTCCTCCATCTCGACTTGCCTATATCCTGCTCTTAGGTCCGGCTTGGAGAAAAACGTGGATATCGGAATATATCGAGGGTATCATCATACCACAAAAGCATGTATGCGTCCTTTCTGGCCCTTGCATCCTGGAGTCAATGCAGAATTGCGGGCGGTTATCTCGTTTCCAGACAACACAACATTAGAGGAATAAGGACTAACAGATTCACTGATTGTGGCAGCATCTGGCATTTCCTTAATATGCTGAAACACCTCCTCATAAATCCATGGGGCGTATTCTTCTGCATAGTTGTTTGAAAGGTTTACCATCGTTGAGTACTATTCTACGCTTGATGATGTCAGTCTTTCCCATGTTTGTGGATCCCTTCGAAAATACGCAGTTTCATTTGCCTAATACTTGTTTGAGTCTATCCAGTCTCTCTGGGGGTTAGATTTTCCATGTCGATCTTAACGTTCTTATCGTCCGAGGTAGAATGTAAATTGTTATCTGACCTGCTTGAGGACAAATCTCTTATGAGAAATATATCAGACTAAAATCTTATTATCAAACATTTGGCAGAGATATTGCAACGTTTGAACTGATCTTTGGAATGTGAACCCTGTTGATTAACCCTGATCTATCCTGAACAAACTGTACAATGTCTCGTTTCCTAAGTTCTCTGTAATCGCTGCTGCTATATGAGCATCAACATAGGGTGATTTGAATGCAAACGACTTAAACTCAATACTATCCATAGCAAATCTTCCATGCATCTGGAATTCTATCCGTAGGTGGATTATCAAGAATGATTTTTAACACAGTAACTACAGGGCAGGTACTGGTGGACTCGGTACCCTGTACCACTAAAATATGGACACTAAATTCAAAATTACAAAAAACGGCATTAAAATAGGATACCTAATGTATCTGATCTAAGTGAGAAGAAAACCATCTGCAATAGTAACCTTGAGGCGCAGTGACTCGAGATAGTGAAGCACTGGCTTATCACTAAGTGACAAATAAAAACTATTAGATGCATTAGTCACCATGGACCCACTGTCAACATGGGCCGTGATTTGAAAATTGCCTAAGTAAACAATACTTCTGTTGGAAGAACCAACTGAACGTTAAAATAGAATGACCTTTAGGATGGTTATCTGCCACCCACCCATGTCCATCTATTAAGGCTGTTACTCGCTTTTAAACGCGACGTTCTTACCATAGCCATGCGATTGTTTTTTATTATCATGACTTCCATTTCCGTGATTTCCTTGGTAGTTGTACCGTAACATTGCTGGTTTATTTGTTGTCATTTCGGCGCTGTATCTTATTGTTACTCTACTCTCTGTTAATTTCCGTTAGTAATCCGAGGAGCCACGACTATTCATGCAGCTGCTTAGTAATAGCGTTAATTTGAGATCACAATATATCCTCTATTTGATGGATCATCGGACTGAATTCTCTCTCTCTCTCTCTCTCTCTCTCTCTCTCTCTCTCTCTCTCTCTCTCTCTCTCTCTCTCTCTCTCTCTCTCTCTCTCTCTCTCTCTCTCTCTCTCTCTCTCTCTTTTAGTAGGGATTGGGGGATTGGGACATCGTCATTCGGCACATTAATCTGCGCGCTGACCATCTTATTCTCTCGCGATAGCTCCTCATAGTTAGAGATTATGTCGAACTTAGACTAGTGTGACGCTTCCGAAGATCACTCAGTGAAAACCAAGCTTTCTCTCTGAGGAGGCAGTCCTTATAATCTTCTCTGATATGGCCCGCTTCCATAGCGGTTGGTAGAATTGTTTCTAGTCTCAACCGAAGGTAGTCACCTATTCCCCTTCTCTTTGGAAAGAATTAAAAAATTATTGCGTAACCATGCCTGAGTTGAGATATCTTCGAAGGCAGTGCCTCAATATGATTTCAATGGATGCTTTCTCGTTGAATGCTATAATAGTACGTCTCGTCCTGCCTCGTGAGACCATCTGAACGCCTGAATCCGAATATTCAGAGGATATTCAGGCAGGTGACATTGTGCCTCGAATCTCCACTTGCAGAGTGTGACGACCTTTCTTCTGTATTGGCTTGTTTTCTGACAAGAATGAGATTTTGGGAACTAGAGTGGAAGTGAGTGGGGATAGGCGTAGCACTGATAGCAAAACAAATACCATTGAGATCATCTAATAGCACATATGCGGTTCTTACACACGTTCTCTTCTATTTTCATATCTTTCTCATCGTGATATTTTTACTGATTGCGCAGCAACTGCTGGAACCATATTCTTTAGCACTGCGACACTTACTGACGAGTTCAACCCTAATTCAAAGATAACTAAGGACGTGTTCAACATGCTACATATTTTACATAAATAGATATGTAAAATAGGACATCACTCTTAGCAGTATTCTTTGGTCAAATTTTGAATCTGGAATAGTGAAATACAATCCTGAGATTTTATTGTGATAGTTGTGTCTGCGACATAGCATTGCTCATAGATGCTTTGTTAATATTTCAACAGTTCATTGAATGCGTAATGCATGTTCTCTTTTGAACCTGATCACCTACTATGCAGATCAGATTAAAACCAATTCTTTGATAAAATTTAGCTATGGCTTTTTGTGTCAGATCACTGCTGTATCATATGTGCATATATATATATATATATATATATATATATATATATATATATATATATATATATATATATATGTTTGTTATTTAAAGTATTGATAAAGGCATACATGGGTATCAACAATACCTTAGTTAAGTAAAGTATTCATGAAGGTAAAAATGGATGTCATCCGCTAATTAGTTAATTAACTTTTTATGAAGGAATATATGGATATCAACAATATGTTAGTTATGTAATGTATTCATGAAGGAATATATAGATATCAACAACAAATTAGTTATGTAAAGTATTCATAAATGTATATTCTGACAGAATAAGGCTATAAATTATTTGATTTTGCCTTGAATCTATTTTTCCATCTTTATTGGTTATGCAGGGGCATAACCTTACCTGGGGTAAATAACTTGCACTGGGTAAAGTGAAATTACATGCGGCGGAAAGTCACGGAAAAACATGGTTTACATGAACATTTGACCATAAGTATTATTTATTCATATGGATTTAAGCATTATACATTTTGTACTGAGACACAAGTCATTTTGATTTTGTCACTGGTGTGGTTTATTTCCACTACCGTCTCAGGCAATAGGGGTAAGTGTCAAAGTTTTGTTTTATCTGATTTGTGAAACCTTTTCTCGGTTTTATGTTGTGTCGGTGATGAAGCTTTGTTACATTGCCTGCTTTGTTATTACCATTTTTAGTAATAAATAGTTTGGTTTTGTTTAGCCTATTGTAGCCTATTGGATACTATTTTGACACTATTTGGACATTAGTGGACACTATGGGAACTTAGCGGAAACTATGGGAGCTTAATGAACATTATGGGAGCATAGTGGACATTATTGGACATTATTGGAGCTTATTGGACAGTTTTATGGCTGACGATGTTTTATTGGGGCTGATAGTGTCTTATTGGAACTAAGTCTTATGGGAGATTCAGTGTTCGATAAGAGCTAACGAAAGCTATCCATGGTTGGATGTAGCTATCTTTATTGCAGCATGCCGTATACGTCTATGCGTATGAATATATGTATGTATATGAATGAATACATATAAGAGATTCGTGATGTATATGAACGTGGATCGATACAAAATGATCTATTGAAACTGCAGTGTTCCAGTTTCTATATTAAATAAACTGTAGAGTGACAGTTTGTCAAGTGAATGACTATTCCTGTTTACAGTGATGTGTGTTCATCTATTGCTTTATATAGTTAAACGCAGTATTGTTTAGTCTAAACAATAGTAATAATATTAGTAGTATTGCTCATTTTCCTTTGCCTTTTTTATCTCAATAGATTAAGTGAATCTCAAAGCTTAATGTCTTACAAGAGATTTTGTGAATCTCATTTTACATGTTACATAATATATTTGTGCCTCTCATTTTAGGCTAGAGGCCAATGAACCATATTTTTGAATTTGTTGATTTCCGTATCAATTCATTAGTGTGTCTAGGATAAATTGCATCAATTGTATGATTGGAGTGTGAGATTCAGTATATTTGTTTTATATTCATATATATATATATATATATATATATATATATATATATATATATATATATATATATATATATATATATATATATATATATATATATATATATATATATATATATATAATTTCCTTTTATAAATTCCAATCATTCATCACTTTACTTTGTGTTTGTTGTTATTACTTTAACCCAAACTGAGATAACCCAATCTGTTTCAATTCTGCCATACATGTATGGATATTAAAAATACGTTAGTTATGTAAAGTATCCATCAAGGCATATATGGATATCATCAATACATTAGCTATTTAAAGCATTTATTAAGGCAGATATGGATATCAACAATACCTTAGTTAAGTAAAGTATTCGTGAAGGTATAAATATATATCTTCAGTAAATTTGTTAAATAATTTATTTATATTTATTTGTGAAGGCATATATGGATATCAATAATACGTTAGTTATATAAAGTATTCATGAATGCATATATGGATATCAGCAATAATTTAGCTATGTAAAGCATCCAATAAAGCATATATGGATATCAAAAATACCTTATTTAAGGAAAGTATTCGTGACGGTATAAATGGATATCTTCGGTAAGTCAGTTAAATAATTTATATATGAAGGCATATATGTATATTAATAAAACTGTGGTTATGCAAAGGGTTCATAAAGGCATATTTGGATATCATCAATAGTTATACAAAGTATTCATGGAGGTATATAGATATATATATATAGATATCATCAGTAATTTAGTTACATAACTTGTATATGAAGGCATATGATGATATCAATAATACATTAGTTTTACAAGATATTTAACCACTGGTGAAATATCTTACGGGAGCAAAGTTATTGCCTTAGCAATATTGCCTTTATTCAAACCCAAAAGAAATTTTTAAAACTATAATACGCTTTCCCCAAACCAATTCTTTGCGCACAAACGAAAATGTTACTTTTTGCAAAACCACGAAAAGTTTACACACCAAGACTAACGAGTTCAATATATACCAAACGCAGAAGAATCGCTTTAATTTTCTCTTCTGTAAATATAATGTGTTTACGGATAAATAGTCGGAGGCATCGTTCAACGTGATCAGGTAAGGAAAGGCCTGAAATCACTGGTAATTATACGAATAGCATCATTTATGTGGTTAAAGTATATTATTTATTTTATTCTAGGTGCCTTAATTGAAATAAACTGATGCATGGCGTTTTTACAATAGGTACAACAACTTGTGGCTTGATCAGCAATGCATAAGGAATCGATGCATATAGATTTGTGGATGACGGCTGTTAGTTATCTGCGATCACCTTATTTCATTTGTTCTACTTCCACAAAAATATCTTTCTTTGCTGATTTGTTATCAGCTTGGATTTTCAAGAAATCAGACGTTATTTGATATGAGTGGACAGATAATGCATAATTTTCGTGAGGTCAATTGCAGTATCGTTAGGGAAAGCGTAAGTAAGCAGGTAAAAGGACTGTGAGCCGGTACTCAAGCTTATTGTCCGGCTGGCAAAGCTCTGAATCTTACCCACTTTCTAGTCGAATTTTAACCATGTAACTGCAAAGAAAACTTACTATAGGAAACGTTCTGGCTTTTTCAGCTCTTTTCTAGCGAGAGTGGGGTGGAGTGGGTGGGGTGTTCGCTGGCATTTCCCCACTCTCCAATTCCTCCCCTTATTTCAAATACTTGAAAATATTATTTATATAAAGTAATCTTGGTGGCTCAGAGTGGAGTACCTGATTAGCAACCAAAATGTAGCTGGCTCGAATTCAGCCTCGATTAACTCGGATCAAATGTCATGGCGTGTCCCAGATTAATAAGCTTTCTCCCACATCCTCTTCACAAAATAATCATTGATGTGCCGCTGTGACCTTTAAACCAGATGATGAGCTGCTGTGATCTGAAACGACTTAACATTAAACATCAGTTAACACCATTAAGCACCAGTCAACATTGTCGGTATGGAAATGAACGCAATTCCTGAAGTTCGTGTTTCTTAATTATGCATGATAAGAATGCTGTTAATATGTAAATATATACAACAACCAGTCACACTCACTTCATTAACTTGCAAATTCACCTACTACTGTCTGCTTTGTATCTTACCATAGGATATTAAAACTTTTCGATATTTTCAGATTCATATTGGGTGATCTTGCCGTTGATATTATAAGCTGTAATGCTCAACCTTCTAAGACTTATATCTAGAGTTTAACCTCTGAACATTACATCTTATCCCTATAATCTTTAAAGACTTCAAAAGACTCTTTTATGGTACATCATTAACATATTTCTTGAAATATTTTCTATAATCGAGACTAATTGTAATGCATCATTGCATCATATGTAATGCATTTATTTTGATGCATATATATATATATATATATATATATATATATATATATATATATATATATATATATATATATATATATATATATATATATATATACGGCATAATTAAATAAACTGCATCCAGTTTAGATCAAAAAAGACAAAAGGGGAAGTTCGGATGGAGAGCCACAAAATTAGAATTAGTATCACACTTTGAGTTATACTGCAATAATTGATCGATTATTAAATTATAATTCCACACAACTTTATATCATGCTTTAGTACTGAGTCCCTTTGATTAGCAGTCATATAATGATTAATACGAACCGATAATCATTCATTCTTTTTCACACTTGTTGGTGTGTCTGGCATACATCTTGGCAAGTTTGCGTTGTTTAACATACTCAAATAAATTTAATTTGTCGATTCGTGGCCAGTGCTTTACTTGGAGAAAACAACTCTGGTGTACTGGGGCAATGTAAACAGATACTCCTGCGAATCTAATCTCTTAAAATAAGTAACAGAAAAGAGCGAAAGACAACAAACTTCGTCAAATTTAACAAATAATCTACATCCATAGAATACATAGTTAAAATGGGAAAAACATAAGGTGATATGAATTAAATCCCCAAAATATCCCATGAGTCACAGACATAAGTCATAGTAATTTTAAATCCTGAATATAATATAGGACAATTCCCATAGAAATCCAAAATAAATGAAGGCAATGACGTGTCTTTTATACCTTATAGAAGGTTGACTGTCTTTTGTTGAATCACAGTATAATAATTCCACTTTTGAATTTAATATAAATTCCAGTGAATGTCTTCATCCAAAAAATTTATTAGATCACATTTTGTATTTTCAGAGATAAATAATCACTTGAATTCAATAATTTAGAAAAAAAAAAGATTCATCCCAACTGGACACAATATAATACAACTTGAAAGAAATAGATGTTAGAACACGGATGACCAATTCCTGACAATGACCATAAAATAAAGTTGTTTACTTGACCTCAGGTCACAATTAGCATTTTCTAAAAATAAAACATAAAAATAATTACCTTATCGAATGATCCTGATGAATACAAAATTAAATCCATAACCTTGATTACACACAGGAAATTCCATAACTTCGACACAAATAAATATATTTACTTCTTCTATTAATAATGATCCTGATATTAAGCTCATATACAGATAAATTAATTTAGCTGTGCATTAGTCGTTTATACAAATAAAATGGAAAATGTCAGTAAGTTCAAGCAGAAATGAACTCAGTTTTGAATAAGGTCAAGTCCAGCATGCAATGTTATATTACAATAGCATGTAATGAAATATAATATTTTTAAACTGACAAACAAACAATTATTTTAATTTAAATATACATTTAATCTCAATCTTATCATTCCTACGTCATTTGGCATTTGGATCACGAAGGTGACAGACCAGATCAGCATTAAATGACAGGCCCTCTCAGAATATTAATAATTGGTTGAAAACAAAATGTCGGAGCCAACTTTGGCATTTATATGTTGCTAACTTCCACTGCCAAACATTGCAAAAAGTATTCTGGATCGATGTCATGTGGGATGGTGAGTGTTTTTCTCAGCTACGTTATTAGCACCGAGATGATGGAAACAGACAAATCGTGCTCTTTAATAATTTCGTGCTGATGCAAAACTCTTACAGCGTATTGGGTCCCTATAAGCGACAATGTTACGGATTATTGGATATCCTATTAGCTACAATGCTACAGTTCTTAGGGACTCCCCGAAGGAACAATGTTACAGATTCTTGGAACTCCCCGAAGCAACAATGTTATAGATTCTATGGAATCTCCGAAGCAACATTTCAGATTCTTTTGACTCAGAGATTGGTGTTATGCGTTAATCACTTGATACGTTGATGGGACCTCAGTATTAATAAATCTAATTCCGATATTATGTAATGAAGGATGATATTTATATTTTGTATGAGTACTCAGTTTTTTAAAGATTCATCACCTTGAGTAAGAAAGAATAAAGAATTATAAAACACGTTTCACGTTGATAACTCATTGTTTGAAAATGTGTTTTTAATTGAGTTACTTTAAGAAATGATATATCGGATAAAATGACGAGCATTGCACGTACTGGTGGACATAAAGTTTCTTTACAATTAAACGAGTACTGGATACAGGTTTATATAGTTTGATACTCCATTAAAATTAATCATCTTTTGAAAGTTTACAAATAGTAAAGTAGCCATCTAAACATTCTAACCAAATAGTTGTTATAAAGAGTCTGGTTTCATCAATTTCTTTTTTTTAATATAATTTCTCTCTAGGCTGACATGTGGAGGATGGAGGGAGGGATTATGAGATATCAATTCGCAAAGCTCGATTCCTTCATAAAATACTGTTGTATACAAACACGTTGCATGGAGTATTACAAGGTGTGTGTGTATGTTTGTGGGTTGTCAAACATCTATTTACATGTCTCACTATCATTTGTATGCGGCTTGTGTGTATACAAAGTGATTGGACCTTACGTTTAATAATATAGAATTATGAGATAAAAATTTATTTACATCGATACCCTCTGAATGTAACATGTTTGTATAATAAAGATGTTACATCAAGGGTAAGGGGGGATTGTGAGATATCTGTGGAAATTATTTACGTTTTAAAATGAATCCAGCGTCTTTAACGTATGACTGATGCGCTTTTATTATTTTATTTTGTTAATCTCTTTGAATATAAATGAAGTATTAATATAGTTGGTCGTCATGATTTATTCAAGGAATCAGAATCTTTTGCTATATGCTGAACCGAGGTGCTGAATTTTAATTTCGGTTAATTAAATTTTAAGCATTGCTCTAGCTTTTAAAACGGCTTGAAAGAGTATGTAAATTGTTATTTGATATAGCTTCGAATTATACTTATCTATGTTAGTTATTATTCATGAAGTAAAACAGATTCATTTTTCTGATAAATAAACCTGGCAAATAATTAATACGCTGACTTTACTTGTAATACAATTATTATTTTATAAGACTTCTTCTCATTGCAACGAAATGTATGAAACTAACAGGAATAAATGTATCAAACTGATCATAAGGAAATGTGTCAAATTGTCAGTATGGAAATGCGTCACACTGATCAAAGCGAAATGTGCCGAATTGACAGTAAGGTAATGTGTCACACAGATCAAAGCAAAATGTGTCAAATTGACAGTAGGGAAATGTGCCACACTGATCAAAGCGAAATGTGCCAAATTGACCGTAAGGAAATGTATCACACTGATCAAAGCGAAATGTGTCAAATTGACCGTAAGGAAATGTGTCCCACTGATCAAAGCGAAATGTGCCAAATTGACAGTGAAGAAAAGGTGTCACACTGATCAAAGCGAAATGTGTCAAATTGACAGTAAGGAAATGTGTCACACTGATCAAAGCGAAATGTGCCAAATTGACAGTACGGAAATGTGTCAAACTGAGATTAATAATATTATCAAACTGAAAAAAGCAATTGTATCAAATTGACAGAAAGAAGATATATCAAAGTGAAGGTAAGGAAATTATTAAATCGACAGAAAGAACACTAAGAAATTGACAGTAAGGAAATGTATCAAATTGACAGTAAGGAGGTAATTCAAATTGACAATGAGTCCATCAAGCTGACAGTAAAGGAAATTTATCAAATTGACAGTAAGGAGATATTTCAAATTGACAATGATTCCATCAAGCTGACAGTAAAGGAAATTTATCAAATTGACAGTAAGGAGATATTTCAAATTTTGACAATGATTCCATCAAGCTGACAGTAAAGGAAATTTATCAAATTGACAGTAAGGAGATATTTCAAATTGACAATGATTCCATCAAGCTGACAGTAAAGGAAATTTATCAAATTGACAGTAAGGAGATATTTCAAATTGACAATGATTCCATCAAGCTGACAGTAAAGGAAATGTATCAAATTGACAGTAAGAAGATATTTCAAATTGACAATGAGTCCATCAAGCTGACAGTAAAGGAAATTTATCAAATTGACAGTAAGGAGATATTTCAAATTGACATTGAATGCATCAAGCTGACAGTAAGGAAATTTATCAAATTGACAGTAAGGAGATATTTCAAATTGACATTGAATGCATAAAGCTGACAGTAAGGAAATTACCAACCAGACTGTAAGGAAATATACGAATCCGAAAGTAAGGAAATGTGTCAAATTAACAGTAAGGAAATGTATCACACTGACAGTAAGGACAGTAAGGAAATGTATCACACTGACAGTAAGGACAGTAAGGAAATGTATCACACTGACAGTAAGGACAGTAAGGAAATGTATCACACTGACAGTAAGGACAGTAAGGAAATGTATCACACTGACAGTAAGGACAGTAAGGAAATGTTTCCAACTTACAGGAAGGAAACGATCAAATTGATAGCAAAGAAATGAATCAAATTAACAGTAAGGAATTGTATGAAACTGAGAATAAGGAATTATCAGATCAACAGTAATGAAATGTATCAAATTAACATTAAGGAAATGTATCAAATTGACATTAAAGAAATGTATCAAACCGACAGTAAGGAAATGTTTTAAATAAACATTAAGGAAATGTATCAAATTGACATTAAGGAAATGTATCAAATTGACATTAAGGAAATGTATCAAATTGACATTAAGGAAATGTATGAAATTGACATTAAGGAAATGTATCAAACCGACAGTAAGGAAATGTTTTAAATAAACATTAAGGAAATGTATCAAATTGACATTAAGGAAATGTATCAAACCGACAGTAAGGAAATGTTTTAAATAAACATTAAGGAAATGTATGAAACTGACATTAAGAAGTTGTATCAAATTAACAGTAAGGAGATGTGTCAAACTGACAGTAAGAAAATATTTCAAATTAACGGTAACGAAATGTTTCAAATTAACAGTAAGAAAATGTATCAAACTGACAATAAGGAAATGAATCAAACTGACAGTAACGAATTATCAAATTAACAGAAAGAAAATATATGAAATGAACAGTAAGGAAATGTATCAAAATGACATTAAGGACATGTTTCAAAAATTGACAATAAGAAAATGTATCAAACTAACAGGAAGGAAATTATCGTACTGGTAGTAACGAACTATATCAAACTGACAATAAAGAAATTATCAAATTAACAGTAAGTGAATGTACCAAACTGACAGTAAGGAAATGGTTAAAATTGACAATAAGGAAATATATGAAACTGACACGAAAGAAATTATCAAATTGATAGTAAGGAAATGAATCGAACAGCAAGAAAATTTATCAAACGGACAATATCTAGCTTCATCTAACACGGCATGTGTTCTTTGTTTAACGAGTTTTTGTTCGAATCATTTGTTTTATTATTTTATAAATATTTCACGTGCATGAGTTTAAAACGCATTTGCCTTGCATTATTTTGACCAGTGAGAAATGCTAAAATTTACCAATAAATAAATAAAGAAAGAAATGAAAGCATAAGAGTTAATGGATTGATCAAGTAATACGTACCTAGAAGAGAGCATTATTACAAGTCAGTGTACTTGCTGATATGTTTGGAAATCACTCCGCGTCTGATAAAAATATCTTGTTTAGGAATATCAAGGATTTAGTGTCAAATACATTTCGTCGTGGAAATGCAAACACATTTAATCGGATTAAGAGAGCATTTTTTACAAAGTCAATGTACTTGTTAGAATGTTTCAAAGTCACTCCACGCCTGTTTTAAACGTCATGTATAGGAATATCAAAATGCTTATTCATTGTTCCAAACTTAAGTACCAATATACTGTAACCAATCCTGAGCATTGAATGTTATGTGCTTTAAATATTATGAAATACATTCCAGGCGATAAATACTGATGGCTATTGACTTTTACGCTCATAGCCAGGTACAAACCTGAATCACGAAAATAGTACACGGTTCTGTCATAACAAACACCAGGGTCGTACTAAATGATTTTAATGCGCGCATCTTTCAATTTGACACCACATCGCGAAACATTTATATCCGGTTTGTATTGGATCACACATGCAATGTCACCTAGTCCAAAACTTTTCACTTACTGTAAGATAGACTTTTGTATTTTTTATTTCTCGGGGCGTGTATATAATAACCTTCGAATAGTGTATGACTTTATGAGGATCAAAATAAAGTGAAATATCGCCATTTGAAGGTATGTGTAATCCAATTCTATAAAAATGTCATATATTACTGAAATAATTGGTCCTGAACACCTGCGTGACTAGTGCGACCATTTGGTATAAAGTGTATTGTGACAATGCACTGCAAGAAGCTGCAAGTTCTATTTATCAAAGGATACTGTCAGTGTCTTTTAATCACAACAACGCAAAAGTAAGGTGTTCTAATGACCCGACATTTGGATAAAAGCAAGGACAGATCCCGTCAGTTACGTTCGAATTACGTCGGAGAAGTTTTCGTTATGCAAGGACACTGACGTATTGCTGTATATGGGGCGTTTGAGTTATGAAAAAGTGGAAAAGATTTTAGATCCTAGACGGGCAAAAACCGTCCATGCACATGACGATGTCAAGAGTTGAAACCCGGATGCTAAGTAAGAGCTGTGATAATTTAATCCATCAGATTATAAATTGCTGAGTCTAATTCTACATTAAATGAACTAAAACAGCGTGTTAACAATTGCATGGAAAATGAGCTCCTGCAATTTTTTTTGCACAGTTAAATAGGTTTATTTGTATTGTATGCGATGATTGCCCATGCGACTTTCAGGCGCTCGTATCGCTCTGGCTTAAACACGGAAACAGTTGAATATGTCAATATTTGGCTTGAAGGAACCCGAACGAAGTATAATGTTTCCTTGTAAAAATGCCATACTTTATTCACATTTAATCTTTTAGTTCACTCTGTCTGAAGACCTGCAGGTATCATCTGGGAGTGTAATTAAGAGTCTCTTATATTTATGGATTCGTTTGGATTAGCTTTCAGAAACGATTCACAGTGTTGAAATTTTAAGATCGTGTGATCTGGTATCTTGCCTAAGTGGACCATATTTTCTTACTTTCAAAACGTAATGTAATGATATAAAGTGGTAGGCACCTATTCTGAATAAGATGTACTCCTATTGCCGCCCACTGTATTGTTGTACTCGACTCCTAACGTAACATATTCTAACATCTTCAACTAAAATGCAATCCTACAGAAAAGTATGCAGACACCATTCGACGCCCTGCCACTCGTACAATTACCCAAAGCCATGTCCCTAACATTAAAGACGGAGATTTATTTTGTTATCTGTATTATATTTCAACGTCATTTCTCTAATTTTCCGTTCTGTACATTTTAATTAACTTGTTATTAGTCTGTCTGGCTTACCTTTTATATCATTTCCTTCTTCGCTTTCTTGAAAAGAAAATAACACCCGAATGTGTAAATGGTTTTTGTCTTCGTTAGCTTGCATTTAAATATCCGACCCTTCGGTTTTAAACAGCACATACCCCGATCTTCAATCGCTATCTATCCGAACAAAGTTGCAGTAACTTATGGAGATGAGTTCCTCGTAAACCCAGCCATGGGAAAAGTTACTTGTTAAAGGCAAGCACAGTTGGCTACCTGATTGCTATATGGTGCACCTACTTTAGCGTCCGAATTTCGTATATTAGATTTCCTTTACTATCAGATATTCACCATTCTCTGGCATTCATTTAGTATCAGCATATGTTCAGAGAATAGCAAGACTACAAAAATAATTTGTATTAGACAAGGTGGGTACCCAAAAAGAAACACAATTCTATCGACAAACTTGAGACATTCAATAAATTGTGATACAGGTGAAAAATATTTTTAAATCCATGAAAGAATTAAACTTTAGAAAAGATCAAGCTGGAGAAAAGATTCTAAATCTATCATGCGGAAAGTGCCTAAATGAAGACCCTTCGCAAACGAAATACAAATTAGGACCATGGTTTCGAACTGAATGAATGTTCACTAGAAAACAAAAATACCATAGAACCAGAAAAATACTTTCCTTTTTTCCATAAAAATGAAAAAAGACTTTAATCACATGAAGATGTAATATAAATGTTATAATCCAATCTTCGCAACTACAGAAGCCAGTACAAAAGAATTATGGAAGACTAAATATGATGTATGAGTTTTAGCAACGCTAAATTAAACTATCTTGGAAGCTTGGTTCCTCATTGCATCATATTTTGCTACCACACATATATTAGGACACACATTTTCAGTAAAAAAAAACCCAGTAAATATCAGTCTGTTCGTTCAAGAATCAGGGAGACTCTTCTCTTTCCTTACAGGTAAGAATTGTTTGTGTTCGTATAGTCATTAACTATAGGAACCTTTTAATGTTGAGATTTTCACAGTGAAGTTCAATCTAGACTTGATATTTTTGTAACATTTTGTGAGTTCTTACTATTATAATGTAATGGAATATTTTATTGTTTCATTTGTATTCGTGGTATGAATTATTGAAAAAGGCTAATTCCCAACCAACATCATGCTTAGATTTAATCTGGAAATAAACGACACTTTAAATAATAAAGAACAATATTTTAGTAATCTGCTCCAAATCAGTAATCTATTGTAAATTATGTAAAATACATTTGTTCAAAACAATTGTTGCACAATATCGCAACTCTTGAATTCTATACAATTTGGCTATTATGAATTTAGACGATATCTAACTATCTGTATTATATTTAAAAAAGCAGAAATTATGCAAATGTATGAATTTGGTAAGCTCTAAAGAAAAGTGTAACTTTATATGTATTTCAAGTATAAAGGCTTTATAATATGTATCTCATAAATATAGCATTATATAATTATAGATCTAAATATAAAGTCCGTTCATTTAAAAATCAGAGACTTTTCTCTTTCCTTACAGAGATTCCCACAGTTTTTCTCGCATCGCCATTTCCACAAAAACGTAGACGTATCTACACGGTTATGACTGAAACCTTTATCTTTAATAGAGACCGAACTTTCTTCTTCTTATTCTCTCTCTCTCTCTCTCTCTCTCTCTCTCTCTCTCTCTCTCTCTCTCTCTCTCTCTCTCTCTCTCTCTCTCTCTCTCTCTCTCTCTCTCTCTCTCTCTCTCTCTCTCTCTCTCTCTCTCTCTCTCTCAAATCTTGTGCAAAGAGATCTCTTAAAGTGACTAATATTTCTTTCTCATAGCAGGGAATGAGAAGAAGGTTATGATAACAACATTTCTTATCATAACAAATACACTAGACAGTAGTAGCATTTTGGGGTAGGTTAAGCACTAGACCCCGCAAGACGTTTTAAAGAGTCCAGGTGGGCTAATGGTTGTAATGGTAGTAGGTCGTGTGAAAAGGGTCAGCAACAAACCAATTATACAGAATGTCTGACTACTGACCAGTACCTAATCATGCCTACCAAAGAGCAAATGAACATCGCACTCAAGGATAGCATGATCACAGATCATACGATGATATGCTGAAGGCAATATTGGCCACTCGATAACAGCAGCCAACTCTGTCCGGATAGCTCATTGTCACCTATCCTCACCCTGGCTCCGCGTTCAGCCAACGGTGAGACACTGTGCCCCTACATTCTTCATATAGACTTAATGCGTCTTCAACCTCAAATGATTCTCTACTATGCAGGTGGAATGTCCACTAATGGAAATAGCGGCATCTACGTTACGGGTATATTTATACGTATTTTCACTATCCGTATCGTGAATTATATAGAGGACGTCAGCTAAATATACCTCAAACACCAAACTCAGGTCTACTAATATTTCGCGACCTGAAGATACATTTGCCATATATCTTGCCTTTGTAGGTGTGCCCTAGATTTATCCCATGACACCAAAGATACGTCAACTGGCTTCTAATCGATCTCCTCACCCTTCCACTACCGACTATATTCAAAATAACATTCTTGTGCATTTTTGATGAGATAGATAAACATATAAAAATCCCAGGAAGACGACGATGTTTTTGCTGTCTGCAGTGCTTTCTCTGGTCAAGATATTCTTTACGCTTGCCAGACCGGCAAATCAAATCTGTTCTATAGAAAAACGAGATATAACCATCGCCTTTGTGAGCTGAGATATAGGACACGAATTGTCCTCATACGATTGAACTGACTCTGCTGCATCCTAGTCTGGAACAGCTATTATATTTACTGACAAAAACCTCTGAGAGTCAAAAGCCTTTTCGGTTTCTACAATGATTCATGGTGCTTGCGTATAATTCCTAAAGTAACCCATACGTATTACAGAACGCTATCATGGGCGCCCTTAGCATAGGTCAAGGTGGTTACGTGACGAAATAAACATTATATATATATATATATATATATATATATATATATATATATATATATATATATATATATATATATATATATATATATATATATATATATTGTTTATTTCGTTTATTTCATTTTTAAATCTTTATGTGTAGTTATTATTATTATTATTATTATTATTATTATTATTATTATTATTATTATTATTATTATTATTATTATTATTATTATTATGTTAGTATGGGACTAATATTTTGTTAGAACATAGTGTTTACTTAAATAGTAAATGTGACTCATGTAAGTACAAGATTCATATGATAGTAAATTCTTCGCAAGTAAACATTCGGAAGTAGCTATGTAAATCATTGGCTGAATCTTGGTTAGACATTCCTAATATCCAGATGCATTGCGAAATTACACGTGTCCTCCATGCATATGTACATGAAACGACGTATTAGTGTCTTTTATATGTTGAGTTATCTGTAAGAAAGTTGGAGACAAAGCCGATTTCAACATCTTAGAGAATCACAAAATCATGATGTTCACGTATATATCATAAATATAATGAAATGTATGTACATAGAATGAAATATTAGGAAAAGTATCGATCGCGAAAAAGAAAGGAGAATCTAGAATCTATCCCTTATGGTAATAGGCAAGATATTGCTAAAAATGTAATTTGTTATGCATTTGATTTAATCAAGACTTCTTGCAGCATTTCTTATTCCTTTAATAAAAGATTCACAAGTATGTATCGTATATATATATATATATATATATATATATATATATATATATATATATATATATATATATATATATATATATATATTTACATACACATATATATATATATATATATATATATATATATATATATATATATATATATATATATATATATATATATATATTTACATACACATATATATATATATATATATATATATATATATATATATATATATATATATATATATATATATATATATATATGTGTATGTAAATATATATATATATATATATATATATATATATATATATATATATATATATATATATATATATATATGTACACACACACACATATATATATATATATATATATATATATATATATATATATATATATATATATATATATATATATATATATATATATATATATATATATATATATGTGTGTGTGTGTGTGTGCGTGTATGTATGTATGTATATATATATTTATATATACATACATACACACAATCACTGTTTGAAAATATTATGAGACACGAATGACATATACATTAATACAGTTTACGGCCTAATAGAATTTCACACCTTTCTGAAGCAATGTGCAATTGGAAAAGGAATTTGCATCAAATCAGAACAAAGATAGAACGTTAGTCCTGAAGATTTATTATTCTGTAGATAAATCAACAGATTTCTAGAGTGCTGACTAAAATTCTAAAGTATATATGTGTTCCATTAACAACATGACTATGCACAGTATTTTCATCTACCATGACCGATGATTCAGTAAGGGACACAATTTTGAAAACTGATTTTTCTTCATCAAAATGGACGTATGTTTGAAAATTGATAAACTCTGTCAAAATGGATATTATTTTAAAAACTGTTTTGCCTCAAAAAAAAAATGGAAAATATTTTGAACATGGATTTAGCTAAATTAAAATGGATATAATTTTAAACAACTGATTTACATCCTTCAAAATTAATATTTTGTATTTGAAAATAGAATTACCGCAATCAACAGGTCATGACAAATACTATTTGGACAGAGTATTGCAGTTAGAATCTTTGTACTGTATCCACGAAACAAATTTCACACCAAAGATTGGTTAATTCTCCTTACAGGAGAATATATTCCGATATGTCTATTTTTTACAAATTTTACACCACGACCTTGCGATCGGGCTGACATGTACTATTTCATACAAATCGCATGCGCAATGCACTTTGCACATTACCTTTTGATGCAGGCACAATCTGCAGCAGCTTATCGCGAAAATATCCGGCTGCCTCAGTTATGTACTTACATGTGCGTATGCACTTGCAAAGCTTTTCTACAGACGCAATCTACGCAGCATTCTGGAGAAACACCAAACCAAAACCATACTGTTTTACATGACCAATTGACGAAGAGCCAAACTCGTTATCATAACTTGATATTATCTTTTTACGTGATCACAAAGAACTCGAATTAATTTTATCTCCCCATAAAATAAATAGTACGATGACAATGCTTGTTAACTACATACAACAAAATTCATAGTTTGTAAAGTCAACTTAATCTCTTCGTAATTATCAACAGTTGCATATTATGTTAAACTTCTACGCAGCATTATCCACAATGTGATACGCGGGTGCAGATAATATAATGTATCATCCGTAATATTCAGAAATTATAAAACGTATCTGCTTGAAATTATTCATTGACATTATTGTTCACATGTGAATATGAAAATATCCTTTATCAACGTATAAGGTGACCCCTTAGCATATGAGATGAACTACAAGATGGCTGTTGTTTATTTAATTGCTGAAGTCAGGTCAATGCAGTGAACACAAGGAAAGACAATGTTTCAACTCTGTTTACTTACGACATAAATAATTACCAGATCTGTCTTCCATGTCCGGTGAGAAGATTCTAATTTGTCATTCACACCATTTATTACCCTCACACAGGGTCACAACAGTTGACCTAAAGTATCCAAAATGTTTGATCACAGAGGAAGTATCGAAATGACGTAGGCTGTATGCTTTCAATACTGATCGCTCACTTGTCATCATTACGTGTAGTTAACCTCACCTATGGCATGATCAATCGAATTTGTTGGTTGATTATTTTCTTAAATAAATGTCGGGATATTGTTGGTATTACTATCTCAGCGGGATGTGGCCAATCGATGTACATAACAGAATGTATCCATCGCACTATGCCTCATGTTCCCCAATACAAATAGGCTTTAAATCTCTCTCTCTCTCTCTCTCTCTCTCTCTCTCTCTCTCTCTCTCTCTCTCTCTCTCTCTCTCTCTCTCTCTCTCTCTCTCTCTCTCTCTCTCTCTCTCTCTCTCTCTCTCTCTCTCTCTCTATATATATATATATATATATATATATATATATATATATATATATATATATATATATATTGTTTCAAGTTTTACTTTCGTACAATATGCAATTTAGAAGGATTATTTAAATTTGTCATTACCGTGTTGTATGTTACTGCCTGGAATAAAGTAGGTAAATATATTAAAGGAAGACATTTAGACATATTCTAGAATGTACAATGCTTAGAGTGAATGTCTAAGCTATTGAATATAATGTGTACTCTGCAGTTTGATGATTTATATTGCACAATTTTATAATCGATGCGATGCCTTAAGTGGTTATAATGTCCAACTCAGATACTGAAGTCGCGGGTTCGAACCCATGCAGTCATAGCAAATACAAAAAGAAATGACACTTGCAGCTGCCTCGCTTGTTGAGAACCAAGGTTAGTGCTATGGCTGTTGTCAGGATAGCGTGATATGTGTGGCTCCGAGCTAGACATCACTATAAACTGCGAAGATATGGTAGTGATATAAATTGTTAAAGCTACGAAAGAAATTCTAGATAACACACACACACGCAGACAATTTTATATTCTCTTCCTTTCAATAAAAGTGTTACTGGGAAAACGTACCATGAACAGGTACATCGGACTTTCAATAATAACGGGCCAGCTACAAGTTATGGTCAAGACATTGTGAGGTAAGAACAGAAGTAAAAATTTTAAATACTCACTAGTGAAGAAAACTTGAACAATGATGATTTAGAGGATCGTAAACCCTAATATATTGGATGGTATTAGGTCATCACTATTTAGGAAATATTGTCCATTTTGAGAAAATAGTTTTGTTTCAGTGGTCAGCCTATTTTTATTTTGCAGTCTTTGGTGAGCAGAGATAAACGGTCTTTTAATCTGATGAATCTTGTATGCGGTCTCTTTAATTAATGACTGTAACATTTAGTCATACAGATAACGATCTTCCCACTACTGATTATGGTATCAAATGATAACGGTGAGGGCAGACATCAATCTAATACTGACAGTGAATGAGTCAGACTCAATGAAAGTTTTATCAAATGTTATTGAAGAGACGTACATAATTTCTTTTTTTTTAAAAAATGCTGATAATTAGACCAAATCATGTCTAAGTGATTGATCGTGATAATTAATATTTTTCATCATCAGAGTAGTTGATGCTTAATGAATTAGGATTAGTTTCTAAACATTTTACTTTTATTTCGCATGTATATAAAAAGTATCAATTAAATTCAAGTAATCTTAAATACAATTCAACTCGTTTATCTGTGCTATATATACCTTATTAGAAGTTTTTGTTTTACTCCAATTTATTTCGAATTAAAGATATCTGCGAATGAACGCATTGTTGTCTCTTACATTACATGTGTGACATATAATCGCATTCGTCAAAGCTTCTCATTCTCTTTAATGCTAAAACAGTCGCAGATATTTTATCTCCAAGAAATGTACAGGCTCAGACATTTCAGTACAAAGGCAAGCGAAGCCCCGAGTGGCCGACTTGTCTAAAGTACTTACAGTTCTGGATCACTGCCGTCTCTGTCTGCATGGGTTCGAGTCTCGGATTCGGTCATAGTCGGTATGTGAGAAAGCTTGCCAGTAGTTTCTCACATGTCGCGGGTTCTTTCTGGGGTGGGTTCTTCCTCAGCCACTTATACTAGCCGCCATGTATAGCCTATCTTGTGCTGAAAAAATGGAGTTAAACCCTACAACAACAACAACAACAACAACAAAAACAACAACAACAATAACAACAACAACAACAACACAGGCAGGTTCAGACGTTCAGTACAAAGTGAGGCCCAGGCATAATAGTGCTTATACAGACGCACACATTTTAGTGTTTGTAAATGAATTCCTAATCTCAGATTCTATTCCTGTATACCGTGTTATATGGATGGGTATAGACGTCTGATATAAATACAAAGAACAGAGACACAGATCTTCCATGACACAAAGCTCTGGCAGATCTATATCTACGTTACTTGTACTAATCGTTAACCCTCACAATCAACATATCTCTTGGAACGTAATGCCACTTCAGATCTGGGTTTGTGTCGTTTGCATTGGGCTTTGGTATACATAAGTATATACGTTATTAATTTCACAATGAAATTTATATTTAACATTTGGATCTTATAACTTTACATTCACACCCTGTAATCTTACACAACTGAGTATATTTGACGTAAAATATGAAAGAAACATAAATTAAATGGACAGATTATTAGGTTTTGAGCACATAATATGGCATTTAGTTGATCTGTAAAATACATACTGGTTGCCATGAGATTTTCTTACACAAAAATCGTAAAGATTACAGGTTTTCTTCATAAATAGCTTATCAGAAAAATACAGCTTCAGCAATTAATCATTTACAAAATGAAAAGATACCTATTATATTTGACAATACTTGGAGAACGTCAGTGATAAATCTTTAGTTGCAAATCATTTTTATATGAAGAAGTAACAAATGGCATGCTTACAAGACGCAGGCTATATCGTCTGCATTGTATATATTATGTTATCGTATATCTATAATACATGTATAATTGTTTATCACTGTGAGCGGAGGAATATATACCTAAACTATCTTGTGATGGTCTACAGTATGACACGTATTACCAATTTCCAATCGTAAGACGATAATACGGTTCATTGTAAAATTCAGTCACAAGAAAAGTAAAAGTAATTTGCTGTGGTGCTCCTGACATTTTACTGATATAAACAAATACATTGCTTTAAAAAATATATTGCTTTGCAGACGTTTTAATCTAAAAAGCACTAGCATTACTTGTTGGCCGATAGCCAGATGAGACGTTCTTACATCAGACGTTCTACAGCGAAGACGCACTAGCCTTACGTGCTGGCCGATACACACATCAGGCGTTCTACATGGAAGACGCACTAGCCTTACTTGCTGGCCGATAGACACATCAGACATTCTACAGCGAAGACTCACTAGCTTTACTTTCTGGCCGATAAATATAGATCAGACGCTGTACAGCAAAGACGCACTAACCGTATTAAAATGGAAGATAGATACGACGCTCTACAGCAAAGGCGCACTAGCTTTACTTGCTGGCCGATAAATATAGATCAGACGCTGTACAGCAAAGACTCACTAACCGTACTAAAATGGAAGATAGATACGACGCTCTACAGCAAAGACGCACTAGCTTTACTTGCTGGCCGATAAATATAGATCAGAGGCTGTACAGCAAAGACGCAATAACCGTACTAAAATGAAAGATAGATACGACATTCTACAGCAAAGACGCACTAGCTTTACTTGCTGGCCGATAGACAGATCAACTTCCTCATGCATTTCTGTCTCCACTAAGATTACATCCGTTACATGTCATTGTTTTAAATACGTCAACCAAAGGCTTCCATTGATAGTGAATAAAAGTACGACTTACCGATACTGGCATCAGTGATACCTGAGGCAGGTACAAAAAGCGGTAACACATGATATAGTACTTGGCATCCTGCTATGGATATCAACTTAGAGGAAGAGTGAAACGCACTTCCCTTGTTTCCACTTCCTCAAAACCTATGCTGATTAAGTGTCTTAATACAGGAAAACCAAGAAGAAATTTTCAAATCGGTAAAGAAGCTTACGCCTCAGAAAAGTCCTATTTTATAGCAAGCTGCCTCCTAGGCGAGTCTCACTCATGGATGCCATGTCCACATTGTATCGTGCCAGTTCCATAACAACCAGTGCAGTTCATCTCTCCGGTCTATCAACCATTGCGTTGTCCCAAAAAGTTCGAAAATTCAATTCGCCTAATTTGAGCTTCGTCATCTTTTAATTTTCTGTCGATGTTCGACCACAAAGATGATATCCACTCCAGCTACGGCAAACTGGCCAGGGTTAATTGAATAGGCTATGATTAGGGCTATTTTTCTAGCTTTTTCCTCGTGCTATGGAGGAGAGCAGATACACCAAAGGACTTGGAGTTGTCCGGTACGAGTTTGAAGCTGCGACATGTGCTTGAACTGGAAGACTTAGGGGGTAAATGTACGTTCACAATAGTATCAGAAAAATGGGTATCAACATGGATATAAACGTTATGTATGTATGTATGTATGTATGTATGTATGTATGTATGTATGTATGTATGTATGTATGTATGTATGTATGTATGTATGTATGTATGTATGTATGTATGTATGTATGTATGTATGTGTTGTGTGTGTGTGTACACGGTCGTTCTTCCACACAGTGTAAATATGCACAGTCTCTATCCCAGCCTGGGTAAAAAGCAATTATCGAATTAGAAATGGTGGCATTTTGATAGGTTTTCCAGTCACATAAATACTGATAACACAGGCATTGTCAGTGTTATATTATTATTAATTTATGCGATAAAAAGATGGCAAAGCCTGCAACATCTGCAATATGCTGCAGGGGAAACTAAAAGTAAGATGCAATAAATGCTTGTATCGGATTACTTGATGATTGCATTGCAGAACGGATACCGCTGGGTCTTATTTCCTTTTCGTACGTATCGCAACAGATGCCACCAAACTTTCACAGAACACATAAAGCTGAGAATGAATGGAATATTAAACTGTATATAGTTTCCTTATAGAAAGCTTTTTCGCTCGCTGGATGGAAGTCTGTCTAATAAACTACTCATGCAAGAAGAAACTAAGAAGCATTATAGAGGCAGAGGAAAGGACGGTATGATGTCACTAACACAACTGCAAGCACGTAATTTCCGGAATTTTGGTGTAAATTCACGCGCTTCAGACTGGCTAAGAAGGGCGCATTTCTTAAATAAATACTAGCAATTTGGCTTAAACAAAATGGCCCCTTAATGTTATACACGATGTGTGTGCGTATATATATATATATATATATATATATATATATATATATATATATATATATATATATATATATATATATATATATATATATATATATATATATATATATATATCCAATTTTTTATCTTCTGGAATGCAATTTGATTTGTATAATCAATTTCAATTTAATTTCTAACATACCGAGTTCTGATACATATGTATGGAGTATAGTTAAATGTTATGATGTGAATTCGGTATTTTAAAGGCAGTCTTTCAAATTGACAAACGATATCTAAAAATATACAAGTCAAAGGGTACATCAATCAATTTCTGTTCTTGACCCTCAGCTTTATTTGAATCAGTCCCTTCCATTGATGCTTCCTGTCATGAAAGGTGTGCAGTGCGAACAAAGGAAACTGAAATGGAATAATTTGACTTTTGAATAAATGACCTAGAATAATTTTTGCCAGTCAGTTTAATTAAGATTTTAATTTACACATCGTGTCTTCGTAATGATGTATATCCTTACAAAGGGACAAGAGTAACAAGGAAGAGAAAAAAGGAAGAGAAAAAATATGCATAAAATAAGCATTCAATGACACTGACAGATAATGCGTCCAAACAAAAATGAATAATATGCAAGCATTATCATTATTTTACTTCGTTATCTGATGTTTGCAAAGCATAATTTATCAATGACTTAAAATCTAATACCAGAGATAAGATAAATATTTAAATCTTTTAAAATAAATGTGCATAAACTAAGAGCACTGGAAGCAAGATATGGGAGATCCGCCCACTTATCTATCAATCATTTATATGGGCGTAGTGATTTGCAATAATTATCCAGTATGCTTTGCCCTATGATCCAGCCTGACATAGCATGCAATTCAGGGACAGCGATATGATGAGTAGAATACCTATATGATCCACCATGTCGTTATATGCATTTGACGTACCCCGCAATTCAGGTACCGCGATATGACGAGTAGAATACCTATATGATCCACCGTGTAGTTATATGCATTTGACGTACCCCGCAATTCAGGTACCGTGATATGATGAGTAGAATACCTACATGATCCACCCTGTAGTTACATGCATTTGACGTACCCCTCAATTCAGGTACCGCGATATGATGAGTAGAATACCTATATGATCCACCCTGTAGTTATATGCATTTGACGTACCCCGCAATTCAGGTACCGCGATATGATGAGTAGAATACCTACATGATCCACCCTGTAGTTATATGCATTTGACGTACCCCGCAATTCAGGTACCGCAATATGATGAGTAGAATACCTATATGATCCACCCTGTAGTTATATGCATTTGACGTATCCCTCAATTCAAGTACCGCGATATGATGAGTAGAATACCTATATGACCCACTATGTAGTTATATGCATTTGATGTACCCCGCAATTCAGGTACTGCGATATGATGAGTAGAATACCTACATGATCCACCCTGTAGTTATATGCATTTGACGTACCCCGCAATTCAGGTACCGCGATATGATGAGTAGAATACCTATATGATCCACCCTGTAGTTACATGCATTTGACGTACCCCTATCTATTGATTGGAAGAGGAAAGGTTCTCATTAAGTAACTTTGCTGCGTTTGAGAAAATACCCTAAAAAAATTAAAAATCTCTAATTCAGACTTGGAGTAGTTGACATACCAAAGATAATTAATTGCCTTTCTTTCGAGATTATAATTCCTTTCGAACAGAATAAAAGTAAATAAAAACACCTAACAGAAGATGGAGATAAGGTAATAGGTAAATGATCAGAGCTTAAGGTCACTTATTAAACTTAGAATTGTTCAGTGTTTTTTTTTTTCTTCCGATGACGACAACCATTCATACAACAAATAAAGACTGATACACTTAATACCAAAAATGGCCTCCCTGTCACGATATTCTTATTTTCGTATTATGTACGCGTACCCATCCCTCATATGTGGATTTGATCAGGCGGTCTCATACCATACTACTGAAGTACTCCCTCCTACAACTCGTGCCTGACAGGACATGCCTATGCACCTTGTTATTGTATGAAAAGAAGCAACATCTTAGTGTACAAGACTGCGTCCTCAACTATTGCAATTGTCTCAAACTAGTTCAGAATATTCGTTAATCTTACAAATGAAACACAGTCTATTAAGATCTTACTTCAAGATTAAATAGTTGATCGAAGAAATATTAAAAAAACGGGTAAGAAATAATAGATATTCCTGAAGTTTGCAGACTGAAAGACTTGAAAAGAGAGGATACAGTTGGCACATTTTACGTTAGGGATTTTCATACGAATGAGCAAAATGATGACGTATATAGAGTTGGTCAGATTTTAAAGATAACATGAATGAAAGGAGACGAGTATTAACTAGTGAAATGGAGGAGATATGACAAATCATTAAACATTTGCGAGCCAGTAGAGAACATTTTGGCATCAAAATAAATGGTTGATGCACCTGAATGGTAAGACAAAATAATAATTTATTGATATTTGGTCAAAAGAACAGACAAATGTACGCCACGGTTTTGAAGAACTTACATCAGATGTTGTTTTGTCCTAAAACTTGCGTACTTATAACTATTGTAGCGGTACTGTTGAATAATGGAGAATAATACCAATTGAAGAAATTTAATGTAATAACAAACAAAGAATAACCTACAGACTGAAAATGGTCAAATAGGTTGATAGCTTAACAGATGCTGAAATCAAACTATCAGATCATACATGTTGGGTGCAAGTGTTTTTGACAGGATAGCTACTAATCAGTCGTTTGCATAAGACACCAATAAATTGTTGATAGAGTTAGAAATGTATAGACAGCATGGTTACGACACAGATGAAGATATTCCCATTAAAATTCCACTAAATCATATATGATGCAAAAGTGAAGCTATGCTGCTGGAGGTAACGGCATCGTGTTTTTATCTAGTGGGTAGGCAACGATTACAATAGCAATTTCCAGAAATCCAATGAATCATTTTAACATGGGGTTGAATCTGTTATTCATATCAAGGTGGCCAAGGTCGTAAAACGATCCTTAACAGTGAAACAAATAAACTGTACATGACAAAAAGCAGACATGGTGGGAAAAATACAAGATGAAGGTGATGTTCATATCCAAATGCTAATTATATATGATTTTCTAACTTTTTGTCAGCTTGTGGTAATTTATAAATATCAAGAGACAAAATCAACCATGAAACAAACAAAACTTTATTATGATACTCTCAATTGTAGGATCTAGTATGGGTTACCTTTAGAAAGAGTATACGATAAATACCCATGATTTTGCTTTCTTCATGGTTTACCTGTAGAAAGAGTATACGAGCCAGACGTTTACCCATGACTTTGCTTCCTTCATGGTTTACCTTTAGAAAGAGTATACGAGCCAGACGTTTACCCATGATCTTGCTTCCTTCATGGTTTACCTTTGGAAAGAGCATAAGAGCCATACATTTACCCATGACTTTTTCTTTCATGGTTTACCTTTAGAAAGAGTATACGATAAATACCCATTATTTTGCTTCCTTCATGGTTTTCCTGTAGAAAGAGTATACCAGCTATACCTTTACGCATGATTTTGCTTTATTCATGGTTTACCTATAGAAAGCGTATACCAGCCATATGTTTACCCATGATTTTGCTTCCTTAATGTTTTACCTGAAGAAAAACTATACGATCCATACGTTTACCCATGATTTTGCTTCCTTCATGGTTTACCTGTAGAAAGAGTATACGATCCATACGTTTACCCATGATTTTGCTTCCTTCATGGTTTACCTTTAGAAAGAGTATACGAGTTATATGATCTTCCTTCCTTCAAGAGAACCTGACTTCAGTGACGAAAATCTAACTTCCTTGTTTGGACCTCGGACGAAAATTGCAAGGAACACACCATCTAACAAGACAAACAACATAACGTGGTCAGAAAAGGAAACAATTTTATCCTGCACACATAAGCAACCAGCCTATCTCACTTCCAATAATTCCACTTATTGCAGATGCCCATCTTTAGATCAGCGCAAAGAAAACTGTTGGATACATTGTTCAATCTTTTTACAATTTCAAAACAATTCCAGGCCTGGAGCACGTGTAGCTGGTGTAAGTCTGTAAGTATGTGTGCTTTTACCCCGCTAATAGTTTTATTTCCATTTTATGCTGTTATCTTTTGAAAAGCCTTATATTTTATTTGTTGTCTATTGTTTGGGTTTCTTTTGTTGGTTTTTTGCCATGCTTCGGTATTTTTCTTCTGTAAATTTTTATATAATGTTTAGAACCTATACCTCTACTTCCACAATCAGATTTCAAAATGATTTTCACAACATAGTGTAGCTCTGTATATCACTTGCAACTACTCGTTATTCATATTCAGTTTTTTTGTAAATGTATCTTCTAAATTTTCGTTTTAACTAAATGGAAGGTGAACAAAAAATAACGAGATATGCCTATGGTTGAAAAAGAGGCCAAAAGGTAACTTTGCAAACAATGATCTACGTAGAACTGAACTTGGTAAGCAATTGATGAACTGTAACTAAATTATTTAAAGAACCGAGGCTTAACAACTGAAAACAGAAAAATAATTTACAAAGTCACAACCTGATGGAATCAAATTAAATGAAATGAACACAACCAACGAAAAGACACTATATAAATTAACAATTTCAATTATTTAATAAATGGTTGAGTTGCTATTTTGTGAATCCTGTTCGTTTGAACGAAATTTTATGCCGTAACACCTATTGGAAAATACGATGAATATTAAGATTGAACAATCATCCAAAGTACAAGCGCAAAATACAACCAAGACGTTATTATAATTTGATATACCATGAATGACATGCAAAAATCGTCTGTTCTGCAGTCGCAAGCTTTTCCGATATAGAAATAACATAATGTCTAGCCAAATAATTCGTATATCACCACAATTTTCCACGAGACACTTAAATATATTTATCACTTTTGTCTACATCATGAGTTTAAAGAAGATACATGAGAATATAATTAATTAAATAAATGTCAACAATGGATTAAGAAATAACCGCAAAAATGATTTTAGATTTTTAACATTTTTGTTCCTAATTTATTTAGCACACGAACAATTATTGACGCCGTTCTTAACACCGTGTACAATTGAAATTTAAATCAAACGTATATTTCTAGCAGTTGTTTACTTTTGTTGCTACGAAATAAGTCCTACTCCTTTGGGACATAGCCAGTAGGCAAAATGTTTCGCAACATAAACAAAAGTTTAACACAATTTGCAACGAGACGTTATTCTCTGCTCTTTCAGTTTCACAAAGAATGCTTTTAAACAAGATATTGGAGTTTGCAAATAGTTTTAAATCAACACAGATATTAGAAACGATAACGTTAAATATTGCAGTTTCGTTTAAGTTCAAACAATAATGAGTACAGCAATTGCAACGAGATAAATCATTTGGTCAGAAAAAACCCACAAAAATGACATTACAACGAACACAAAAAACACCGTATAACAAATGTACAGCTCATATCAAGAGATATTTTTGCATTAGATTCATTACGCAAAAACGAAATCTATTTTATCAATATTAATTAAGACATAAATTTTGGGCTCAATTGCCGAGAAGATATTGTGTTGATAGAGATTAAACATTACGATGGGCGTTGGTGCAAGTCCTTTGGATCCGTACGGGATGGAATAAGACGTTCCCGCCCGCACGAGTCTTCCAGCTATGGGTAAAACAGTGTGATGATAGCACAGCATCACTCGGCGGAAGTCTTCCTTGATGAAGTCAACGGCCAGTGCGGAATAGCTTCAATATGAACTCAACGACCATGTGCTCAGGGACAATGCGTGCCAAGTTATATCAATGGATTTCGACTGTGGTCATACAGTCGAGAGGGATGGGATCCGCCAGAGTGCATAGTTCCTTTGACATACCACATGACAACTAACATTTCCTCCATAGCGGATCGGTCGTAGCCCGGGTAAACAGATCATGGGTATAACCTCTACTTTAGGGGAAGTGAGGACAAACACAGTCGTGGCATCGGATTTCTTGTTGACAAGGACATTGTGAATTGCCTTATGGGTAGCTGCCCACTCTCAAGCAGGCTCATTAGCATCCTCCTGAGGGATTCTCATCTCAACACCACAATCATACAGGCCTATGAAACCACATTTTACTATGATGACAACATACTGGATAATTTTTATAACTAACTGCAAGATGTCATTGACAACTCACCCAACAAGGACATTATGTTTGTACAAGGAAACTGGAATGCAAAGGTGGGAGTTGATTCACAGACAAACTGGAAAAGCACCTCTGAACCCTTCTGAAATGCAGAAACAAATGAACGAGGACTCAGGCTCATGGAGTTTGCTGCCTACTATGATCATGTGCTAGCCAACACATTCAGCTGTCACAAAGCATCTAGGAGATGGACCTGGCACATTTTAGATGGACAACATCACAACCAGATTGACTACATCTTGGTTCAGAAAGACTATGCACATGGCTTAATATCTCCAGAATACAAAGTTTTCCAGGAGCAGATATTGGAAGTGACTATAATTTATTAATGACACCGTTTCGCCTCCGCCTGAAAATGATCAAAATGCTTAACCAACAAAGAAGCAGAGTTGACCTTGAAAAAGTAATAGATTCAAGAATCACAGAAGCATTCCAAGCAATGATAGGTGGCAAATTTGCACATTTTATAACCATGGATTGCTAAAACACCGACTTAGAGTCCATAACAACCACATCAATACAGCTGTGACTAGCACATTAGATCATTAGATCATTGGCAAATATTGTGGAGCAAAGAATCCTTGGATCAAGACAGCTGTACTTGAACTATGCGACAAAACAAAAGTTTAAAAGGTAAAAAGAGAAAATGAAGTAGCTATAAAATACAGAGAGATATATAATATGATCAGAAGAAAGCATGAAAAAGACAAAGAAATCAAAAGACAGTCTGAGTAGAAATGACAGCAAAATGGCGAATATTGATAAAAGATCTCACAAAACATAAACATGGGAAAACTACCACCATCTATGACAAATCAGAAAAATGCCTCACAGAAGATCAAGAGAACCTCAAGCGATGGACAGAATACTAGTCAGAATTGTACAATCATAAGACCCAAGGAGATCCAGCAGTACTAAATTGCTCTCAGGCAGAAGAACTTGATGACATCCTATTCTTCATGAAGAAATAGAAATTGCAGCTAGGTCACTAAAGAAAGGAAATACAACCGGCATTGACAACATTCCGGTAGCGCTCATTCAAGCAGGAGGAGCAGAGATAGTCACAGTCCTAACAACAATCTACAACAAGATATGGCAGAGAGGAAAATGGTACACCACATGGACTCAATTCTTGGACATTGCACTACCAAAGAAAATAAAAACTACAGCTATGCCAAAATATACAGAACCGTCCGTTTGATCAGTCACCCGAAAAACGTCATTCTGAAGATAATTTTCAACAGACTAAAGCCATAAGCAGAGAAAGTTATTGCTGAAAAGCAGGTAGGATTCCAAGCAGGAAGGAGCACCATGGAACAAATCTCCAATCTCAGACTCCTTTGCGAGAAATGCCTTAAGCAACAGCAGAATTTAAACCACATCTTTATAGATTTCAGAAAGGCATTCGATAGGGAACCGCATGCATCTTTATGGGCAACTATGAGGAAATACAAAATAGCTCAAACCTGGTGCAGGTTGTTGAGCACATCTATGACAAAACCATCAGTGCTTTTTGCATCAATGGCAGCAGAAATATTTGGTTTCCAACAACAGTTGGAGTAAGACAGGGATGTAAACTCTCTCCTACACTCTTCCACATTTTCCTGGAAAGGATCATGGAGGATGCCTTGCATGACCACATGGGCAATGTCAGTACCGAAAACGCAGCTGATAATAAACAACACCGAGGACATCAGTGCATAAAAAGGGGTCAGTGGACAGAAGCTGGCAAGAGTCAGAAGCTTCAAGTAATTGGTATCAATTAGCACAGACGAAGGCTCTAAACCAGAACTACTTTGCATGGTTGCCCGGAAAACAGCAACAATAGCACGGTTGAGACCACTATGGAAAGATACCAATATTGCTTTTGGTTTTGCGCCCGATTGTCATATCTATCTTTCTGCATGCTTGTGAAACATGGACGCTCATATCAGATCACCAAATGGATTCAAGCCTTCGAAGTGAGACGATACTGCCAGATATTGACATTTCATACATAGACCATGAAGCCAATGAAGATATCCACAACAGGATCCAACGAGCCATCTGATCCTATGAAGACCTCTTGACCCTTATAAAAAGCGCAAATTTAAGTGGTTCCTTCATGTTTCAGGGTCATCTAGACAGGCAAAAACAATCTTGCAAGGCACAGTGCGAGGGTGCAGAAGAAGAGGCAGACAAAAACAAAGGGTGGGAAGACAACACTAGAGAGTGGACAGGCTTGGTATTTGGAGATTCCCAAAGGGCAGTAAAGAACAGGGAAACTAGAGAGAATTGGTTGCAAAGTAATCTGTGGTGCCTCAACGACTTCTTAGGTTAAGGGATTGATGATGATGATGATGATGATGATGATGATGATGATGATGATGATGATGATGATGATGATGATGATGATGGCGACGATGACGATGATGAAACATTACGAATAAACAGCATCGTTTATATATTCTATAATAAGAATGAAACGAAACCTGATTACAAGCAGAGACCTCAAATGAAGAACACAAAACTATAACTAACGGCTATTATTTGCATGCATTTTACTTTTCACATCATAATAGATGTTCTTCATTAACACTTGTTCTGTAAAATATGCATGGCAATTACAAACAATTACAGAAATGTATAATCACCAGTTGGAAAATCGTCATCAAAAATAAGGATGTCAAGGTAACAGAATTTCAAGTCATGCATGTAATATGTTTTCAACATAAACTCTTTTCCGTAAGAACAAAATGCAAGGTACTATATTGTTATTGTTGTTATTGTTGTTGGGCTTAACGCCATTTTTCAGCACACGATAGGCTATTCATGGCGGCCAGTATTAATGGTGGAGGAAGAAACCGGGAAATCACCGGAAAGAACCACCGACCCACGAGAAGCTACTGGCAAGCTTTCTCACATATCCACATTCGCCGAATCCTAGACTCGAACCCATGCAGACAGAGGTGAGATGGCAGTGATCCGTAACGGACAGTGCTTTAGACCACTCGGCCACTCGGGGCCCCTCAAGGTACTATATATATATATATATATATATATATATATATATATATATATATATATATATATATATATATATATATATATATATAAATATTAGATCCAACTGAACATTTACACATTCTTATAAAAGCAGATGTGACTAATAATTAAAGCGATGTCTCCTATTGAAATCACAGCAATAACCACATAGTCAGTTTATATTGAAACGACTTGATAACTAGATGAAAAATAACTAGATGGTAGATAAGTTAGTGAGAACTGTGCTAAATATATCAAGATTTGGAGGAATCATATAGATAGTATTCTCGAAAATTGCAGAGCTCTAATTTAAAAAGATTGTAGACGTTCAAGACTTGTTTGAACAGAGATTATCTACTTTATTTACTACTAACCAAAGCAAGGGAAAGAGTAGATGAGTGAACAAACGTTAGATAACTTTTATTACTTTATAAACTGGAGAGTGACATTGAACAAATATACAAATATGTCTCTGCAAAATCCAAGGGACGTTATAGTCTAAGTTGGAGAAGGTTCAAGAGAAACTTGGATAACGAAACTAAATAGAACGTACAAGAGATTATTTGAACGTTAACGAATGCTTTTAACGTACAAACTACTTTCCTGAATACCAATATCAAAGCTAATTACTTACACGTTTTGAGAGTTGCAGATACAACTGAGTTAACAGTGGCAATGAAAACGATAACTTTATATCCATTAAAAACGAAGTTGATAAATAAATAAGCGGTAGCATTTATAGAGTTAAAATTTTCATTGTGTCTTTTTAAACTGACATGAATTTAAAGATGTGTTTAGGTGGTACAAATGACAGTGTTACCAACGAAATACATGCAAGCATAGAAGTATTAAAACCTATTTACAGCAATGAAAGGGCGTGAACTGCATTGGTCTGGGAGTTGAAAAACGAATTCGCTTAAAACAAAAATGAGTTTGATAATACGACATTATACTGATATAAGATTTCCGTACTGAGACATAAATTCGGATGGCACTAATATAAGTTTGAGCTTAGAATATGCAGTTAATGCTTAAGTACTTGGTATATATTTGTAATATTATTAATTGTGTTTAAGTCTGAATAACTGTATAACAAGAATTCATATATTGGTTATCATGAATGGATTTAACTTTGCTGTATCATTTTTTGGATGACTATTCATTTCACACAATGCATGTTTCAAACATTATGTTCTTAAAATACAAACGTCTGATATCTGAATAAAAGTTACACAAATCTAAATCTAAATCACTTTTCCAGTGCAATTACATTTGGGTTAGAGGGTAAACACCCATGCTTATTTCTTACTCATTAGATGTTGGTAAAGAACTAGTAAACACACTTTCAGAATTAAAGTAGAAACCCTAGAAAAGAACAATATTCTAATTCATTGATAACAAATAAAAAAATAAACCAAACACAAAAGCAAACTTATAAACTCACAGCTGTTTAAAATTGTCTTACTCTTAAATACCAGAAATGACGCGTTTTGCATATGGCAAGACGATGATTTATTATGTTGTCTATTTAGAGCGGAAAGTAACGATTTCGGCACAACAAATAGCTACAGCAATAATTATAACTGGAGGAGCAATAGCTAACGGTTTTGTATGTATATAATGCAACTATGATCTTGTGTATTTCATGAAGAAAAAATTTGGCGGGAGAAGGGAAGCAGTACTTAAATATCGCCCTATCTTTATAAACATGTATACAAGTTTGAAAAATTTATGACGATGAGACCAATGGTTAGTAGCGAACAAAAGACTGACATCAAGGCTGTGATGTTGATAGTATTTTAAAAGCTATCTACTCGACTTCCAAAATGCATACACGTTTTTGCCCATTGTATCCTTGTGCACGTCGTCTGTTTCCAGTTTCTAACGACACATTGGCTCACGATTCTGGCTCATCCTTGGGGAGTATACGTCGCCGTCTGATCTCATTTATTATTTTTCGCTATTTGTCTATCTTATTTGAATTTTATTATGTTTTGTACTGTCAAACAAGAGTGTGTAATAAGACTTATGTTTTGTACTGTCATAACAGAGTATGTTGATCAGTGTCAGGGTTTTGGAGATTCCTAAGAGAATTATTTTAGGCTATTGTGTTGTAAATAAACAAAGCTAATTAGATCATTCTAGAAGGTTATTTTACATTAAGTAATGAACGTTTTTAGAAAATGCTAATTTTGATCTGAGGTCAAGCAGATAACTATATTATCTTGTGACTGTGAAGATGTTATCAGCTGTGCTTTAACATCCAGAACTTTAAGTTGTATTATGTTGTGACCAGTTTGGGCTGAATTTTATTTTCTTCAAATTATTGAATTCAATTGATTAATTGCTCTGGAAATACAAACGTGCTCTGTAAAAATTCTTGAATAGAGACATTCACTGGAATTTATACCGAATTCAAACCGGGATATTACTTGAATGATTCAATAATAAAACTCTTGACACATTCAATTGTGGACCTCTTCGGGACTTGAACTTTTATTCATGACCTTTTATTACTAGGACTTGTGTCTTTCATTCTGGATAATTTTGGATTTGATTCCCAATACCTTAGGTTCTCTTTTCTTCTTTTTTTTTTCTCCTTTGTATTCTAGATAAGTATAGTATTTGTTAAATTTTACAAAGCTTGTTGACTTTACTCTTTATGTTACTTATTTTAAGAGCATAGAATCGTAACAACTAATTTTGATAATTTTAATAATATATTTTGAAAATTTGTGTTTGTTAAAAACCTGGTGTATTTATTTTTGCGCTTTACGCCTTAAAACTAAATTAACCAAAGATTATGAGATTACCTTTTTCATATAGCTTTTAACAAAGCATTTACAGAATTGTTTGATCTTTTAAATGCTGGACACACAAAGCATGAAATATATGAATGCAAATAAAGACCTCAATCGATCGAACTGGGTATATAGAGCAAGGATGTATTTCATCTAAACGATATGGTCGGCTACAATGAGGTATTCATCCGACTGCAGGAACTGTTTGAGTTCCCTTTGTTTCATTTAGTCCTTTGCTTGAAATAAAGTCGCACTAAAAGAATCAGACAGCATCTACACGTTGTCTCTTTGGAACGAATAATGCAGAACAGACGTGCAGATAGGTTTTCATAAATTTGTCAATTTCAGATTCTACAAAGGCAGACGCTTTTAGGCTAAACCTAAAGCGAACGTAATCCATGGTATGTTTAGAGAGAGGTCTTTTCAATTTGTAGTTACTTTCTAAGTGTATCATGCAATTTAATTATTTACTCTTAAAATTAATCTAAGGATATAATAATAATAATAATAATAATAATAATAATAATAATAATAATAATAATAATAATAATAATAATAATAATAAAATTATCTATAATAATAATAATAATAATAATAATAAATTAATAATAATGACAATAATAATAATAATAATAATAATAATAATAATAATAATAATAATAATAATAATAATAATAATAATAATAAAAAGAAGAAGACGAAAAATAAATAAATAAATAAGCAATTCATACCGTCCCGTTGCTTTTGATACCTAAAAAATAAAGATACAGTACTACCAGTAGTTTTCATTTATCTACCATAAAGCATTGACTAATCCATTGCTCACCAGACCATCATCCACTCTTGAGCATATTCACCTTTTGAAAGGGGGATTCAAAGACCCACATATACTACATACTATGCATGCGGTAAAGACAGTGGGAAATGGGTAAAAATGATATGTGTTTGCCTATACTTTATTTTTATCTACCTACCTACCTTTCTACACACACATTAACCTACCTACCGATCTATTTAAGGGGCCCCGAGTGGCCGAGTGGTCTAAAGCGCTGTCCGTTACGGATCACTGCCATCTCACCTCTGTCTGCGTGGGTTCGAGTCTAGGATTCGGCGAATGTAGATATGTGAGAAAGCTTGCCAGTAGCTTCTCGTGGGTCGGTGGTTCTTTCCGGTGATTTCCCGGTTTCTTCCTCCACCATTAATACTGGCTTCCATGAATAGCCTATCGTGTGCTGAAAAATGGCGTTAAGCCCAAGAACATCAACAACAACAACAACAACAACAACAACAACCAATCTATTTATACAGCAGCAGAGAGGGTGAACCCTACAACAATATATTTGCGACAAAATCGATTAAAGCCTCAGAATGCCAAATTGCTGCCGTCTACGTCTACAAATTTTTGCGACAAAATCGATTAAAGCCTCAGAATGCCAATGGAACCTTCCTACGAAATCTCATATTTTAACCAAAAAAAAAATAAAGACCCCATCTTAGCGATTTTGTCGCAAATACATTGTCATAACCACACTCAAATTGCTGCCATCTACGGTCGCAAATATGTTGTCATTTCACCCTCTCTGCTGCTGATTAATACAAATTATTTGTTAGCTTTTCACAAACAGACTAATCGATAATACTTCACCACGTAGATCAATTAAATTATTTGACTGATCGGTGAGTGTAAAATTAATTCTGGTTAGTGAATCATTTTGACATTGCATATAGACTGGATTAGTCGGATTCTCAACAATTAAAAATCCGGGGGGTGCTGTTGGTGCAAATGAATAAAGAATGTAACCCTGTCGGGCTTGATTTGATTGTTCCATATTAATTTGATAACTTCCTTCGATTACATCACACGTTAAATTAAGTGCGATCACCGATGAAATATTCACATTGTTCGGTGCGATATGTCTACCGTCGCCGTCGGGAGAATTATTATGAGTGAGGATAATAGGCTTCGGCTGGCTATCTTTCCATGATTGATAGATTTTATTAAATCCTTCGTTGATGGCAGTTCTGAGTTGATTTTTTAGTTCAGGTGCGTTATATCCTGGGAGTTTATAATTTGGATTTTCATTTATATTTTTTTTATAATCTTGGGCGGAGTAAGTTCTTGAAATTGGGTTATTTTCATCAGTGAAGAGATTAGTAATCCTCGAATTAAATATTTCCATGTCATCGATGATTTTATTACCCGCGGAGACTACACTAATGAACTCAGCTTGTGTGAGAAGACCGGATCTTAACGATGGTAATAACAATTTAAAATCCTGATTCATTAACTCAAAGACATAAGATTCAATATCTACGACTGATGGAGATGTTTCATGTATTTCCAGAATTTCACCTTCCTTTGGTATATAATCATTAAAAGCTGGATATAACCACTCATCTTTACCATATTTATTCTTACGTCGATATCTTTTTGTAAAGTTTATATCGAGGAGGGTTTTATATCCTTTTGATGGATTTTCAGGTCCTATTTCATCAGTGACGTAATCAGATTTTACAGGCTCGGGCGTGGAATTATCAGCACTTCTAGGTGGATCTTCGGGCCATCCTAATACTGTTCTTATTGAACTGTTATAAATATCTACAACGTACCCAGGAGAGCCTATTTCAATTGTAGATGACAGTGTTGGTTCATGAACTGTTATCGCAATTTTTGATTCTTTTTTAGTAATGGATTTTATTCTACGTTGTAATTCATTATTAATTTGCTCAATTTGATAGGACCCAGTTGGTATTGAAACAACGTTCCAATCTGGAGTGTCATCTTTTTTATTCCTATATGCAAATACCAGAGAATTATTAGGTCTCTGACCGCCAAATGGAACCGATCTGATATTAGGCCAACTATGATACACTCGTAATTTTGCCAACGCGATTTCCTTTACTGAAACAGGTGAGGGAAAATTCACACTGAATTTAGGGTTTGTTGACGATATTGATATCATACTTGTTTTCCGCGGAGTGGTATTTTCTGCTATCCGCTGAAGTAGTTGAATCTCTTGCGACATTATTATTATTATTTACAATGTCTAATTTTGCAATAGATGAAAAAACGCTAGCGTTTTTAATCGTAGTATCATAAATACGTATCATCGCGGAGAATTCGTCTTCGGTAATTATCGTATCATCAATCGATGATGACATCAACGAGGATAATTGTGAGTAACCGTTAGATACTGCTTGATGTTTTACTATATAGTCGTTAAGTTTTTCTTGAGAACACGATGATATTTTTTTAGTAATAGCATTTGCAAGTCCAGCAAATGTTGTCACCGCGGAAATAGCAATTGGGACAGCAATCGGAGCTACCATTGTTACTGAAGATAGTATAATACCAGCACCGGCCATTATACCAGATACCGAGTATACTGTAACATCAATTGCGGTAATTCTCCTGCGATACTTTTTAATTTTTATTTCATATTCATCAATGAGTGTTTTGAGTTTTGTTAAGAAGTCTTTGACGGTATCATAGCGATATTGCGATGATGGAATCATATTATTTTAAAACCTCAAGTGGTTTTTAATTGTTAAAAATTCTAATTTAGATCAGCTACAAACTCCATGTACCATACAAATGATGTCTTATTTAAATTAGGATCAGTGCTTGTTATTGTAAACCGTTTGTATTCAACCACGTCAATAGTCGTTGAAATCACGTTGTTGTATCCATATGAAGTCGATGATGATATATTAAACTGATTCAGTGACACTATTGTTAATCGATAAATACCCTTGTTTGACACAGTGAGGGTTACTGTATTCTTTTTAGGTTCCCAATCTAATGATCCAGAGAGAACTGTGTATATCATATTTATGATATTTCTCTCATGAGGAATCTTTATTCTTTCAAGTAGCGGAAGATTGTCTGTTTTAAATTTTGTAATATCCTCGATAGACTTTTTAATACTATTAATGCTATCTCTAATAATACTAAATCCAGCATCATTAATATTTTTAATACTGGATTTAATTTCATCAAAATTGGATTTAATTTCAGCGAGAGATGGAGAGGTTACCGCTGGTGTTCCAAAGAATTTATTAATAATATTTCTACGAAGGGAAGTATATGCTGTTATATGTTTTTCAAGTTCTTCATTTAAATTTTTTAATGCATCTGTGATTGTAGAAACGAGTACACCCGGTTTGAGTTTTCCATCATTTGAATATAACGCTATTGTATCTTCAACGACGTCACGTCTTCGTATTAAGACATCATCCAATGAAACATTACTAGATTTCAATTTGCCCTGGCGATCTTGAAATACAACTATTTCCCCAGGATCTACACTTGACAAATTTAATGTCTCGGCGATTTCATCTTCGATTATTTTTTTTACACTTTCGACAGCGAATTTGCTATCGGTTTCTGTTTTTTTTGATTCTGATAAAGGTCGTCCCCAAATATCAATCATTATACAAAAACGCTACGTTTTTCTAAATCATAACGCTATCGTTTTTGCCATTGCCTGCTAGTATATTCATTAACAACAACTTGTGGTGGTTTCCTTGGAAATTTAGATATCTCTGCAAGGAAGTTTAATACTTCACGACCGCATATCGGTGGATCATTTAACTGTTGTGTTGGTAGCGTGGAATAAAAAATTGGAGATGACTTTGTTATTGTGGATACATATCGCATGAATTCTTTTGGTGGAGCTAATCCATATGAATCAAAATAGACAATTCCACGTGGATCAATTGCATATGCGACCCAATGAGTTCCTTTTCCGCTGCTGTTATCGAGATTGATAATACCCGTTTCATTTTTCATTGGTTTTGACGGTAATTGATCTCTCATGAAAACTCCTCTAAAGTTTTTTATTGATAATGATTTTACAGCATCAATTAAATCAAAATTGGACATTGGTGAAAATCCTAGGGATTTTTCCACTAATAAGCCGTTCCTGGTATTCTTAGGCCCGTGCCCTTGTACCAATTGTGTGGAGTTCCTGGTAGTCTTAGACCCTTTCCTTTTTTTTTATAGCCTTTCCCAGTAGCTTTTTTCAGGGCCATTCCTGCAGCAGTACCAACGGCTCCTAACGCTGCCGCCTTCGCAACCGCTGGGGCAGCCGCTGCAATCAATGCTGGAATAGCAGCTAACAGCGGGAATATTCCACCCGATTTTATCATACTGGCGATAGCTGCTTTCGAAAAATCAATTTGAACTCCTCGTTTGTTCTTTAGCGCATCATTGAAATGTTTTATTTGACGATCTGTCAATGATAATTTATGTGCACCACCGGACATTTGAGTGGGTTTCAGCGTTATTGTAGTTCCACATTCTTTAGCCGACTTTGATTTCAATTTCTTGACCTGACCATCAGTCAACTGGACATTAACAATACTATATGTCATTCTATTCTAAATGTAATTTACACTTTCAATTGATCTTATTGTGAAAATCCTAACTACATGTTTTCCACTGGTGCATCAATAAGTCTCATTCGTCCGCCAACTCCTTCTAACAACATTGATTTATCACTGAGAATGACAGCAACTGCTCTATAATCGGCTATACCAGCAGGGCGTTGTACCCGAGCTTGGAAGTATATATCAACAACAGATTGTCTCATCATGTCAAGATGTTCCAATGAAAAGTAATAAATCGGATAGTGTTTTTCAAAATCAATTTGCGATATTTGCAAACCAGTATCAACATTTTGATCACGACCCATATACGACAATATTCTATGATATACACGAGCTATGTAGTTGTTTTCATAATCAAGCTGTACAATCTCTGCTGGCTCTTGTTGTCCGTTTATTCTCAACGAAACTTCACTTACCCCTAATTTATCAAATATCATATGACTAGATAATTGACGACTCACTCGATTTGCATCCTGTAACGCTATAAAGATATGACGTGGAGCTGAAACACCTTGTTTTGATGCTAAGTGCCATGTAAATGTGCCATTTACATTATCCTGCTTCGTATCAGTCGTTGTTGTTAGCCAACTTAGCAATGATTTTCCACCTGTGTCCATAAACGATAGTAATTCTTGCTCTATTGTAACTGCTGGTGTCAAGACGGGTATCCATAAAGTCAATTTATTTAAAATGACTTTACCATCATCAACACCATTAGCACGCCAAATTGCATCATTGTCATTTTCCTTTCGCACTAACACGACTGTATGCTTTGCTCCATAGATGACTTTTCTGACATTTCTACAGAATCCGAATATGTGATGTAACGGAATTGCACATGAAAATCGTCGATGTTGTCCTTTTAATGTTCCATTTCGTGTTGCAAATCCTAGATTGAAATTACCATTAACCCTTTTTAAAATGTCGAAATCAGCGGCTGGTCTATCTTCACGGTCTAGATTAGCTGCGAGTTGTTGATCAGCTTCTGCAGTAGCTTGCGCAGTTCGTACTTTAATAAACTGAATATGGTCAGCATGATCAGAAGTATCCTTAGCAAACATCATAGACGGACCAGCCGACCTTGTATAATCATCAGAATATCTCGCAAGTCCGATTATTGTTGTTGCAATATCAACATCTTGTTCTATTGATTCAATTTCTTTTCCATCAATGATATATCTTGCACTGTTAAATAGCGCCATAATGCCATTATTTACAAAACCAACTCGGATATTTTGGTCATTCCCATATGGTGTATCAGCTGCAACATTTGTTACAAGCTCTCCTTCTACTTCAATAAACGCCTCACACGGCAAAAAGTATCTACTTGTATCTTGAACTTGAAGTTCAACTCTCCCTCGTTGATTAGGCTCTCTTGCAGGATAGGCATAATACTGATAGTTAATTTTAGAATCATCTTTATTCACCGGTGCCGCCATATCAAACGCTGGATCAGCAATTTTTTTAAATGCCATTTATACTAAAACGTATCGTTTTTCTAAATCATTTTCTTTTTCGATTTCCTCCAAGACCACTTCCCGCTATCATACTTGCAATATTACTACTATCTGGTGAAGTCATTGCTAATGATGCTAGTTTTTGTTCCACTGCGTTATTTATCACTTTACTGACATTTGCAGGCATCATTGTTGTTGAAGGTAGCGGTGGTGGTGGTTTTCGTCCGAATCTAGATTTCACCAATGACGTTATTCTATTCTTTGCGGTAGAAAAGGCCGTTCCTGCAAGATCTCCAACAGCGTTAATTCCCTTATTACGAATAACATCAATGGCTTTCATCGCTAATTGTTTAGCAATTGGTGCTACTTTTGGGGCTATTCTTGTGAATAAACCAGCCATGATATTTCCAAGGCCGTCACCGTAGTATGCCTTATAAACGGGCAATCTTGAGTTCACTACATACACGTTTGTTGGTTTATTGTGATTATAGTGTACTATCATCTTATTTGAAATGACTTTGCAATTTCTAAATACAATTTCAATCGCTAAATTCCCCCGGAATTCCGTCCATTAACTCATCCAAGAGTTCTCGATACGTATGAATATCAATTATCCCACCTTGGAATAATCGTCTGCAAATATCAAATGCTTCATTAGTTATTTCGACTGAGTTATTTCCAGCTCGCTTACCTCCCATAAGAACCTCAAGTCGTGATATATCATTAATGATATTACTAGGACACATATGAGAATCATGATGAGAACTTCCATAACCCTTTCCTGAAGTACTTTCTGGTTCGGAAACGTTTTGAATTTCTGGAGCTGGTTCGGAAACGTTTTGAATTTCTGGAGCTGGTTCGGAAACGTTTTGAATTTCTGGAGATTGTCGACCTCGACCTCGACCTCGACCTCGACCTCGACCTTGTTGTTGTTCTTTTCGTTGATGTTGTTGTATACCATACGCATCAACTCCCATTTTAAAAGCTCTGTAATTCAATGTATCCTTTTTTAAATTGCCGGGTTCATTTTTATTAATTTTAAATAACCAATCCACCCATTGATCTCGTTTTATTGTGTTTTTTTTATACTCATCTTTTAAAAATTTCCCTCTCTTATAATAACTTTTGACAGCAAAGTCACCAAATTTTATATAGTCTTCATTTTTCAGCAATTGATATTGTTTGATTTCTTCTATAGCTTTATCAGTGAATTTCTCGTTAAAAGGAACACTTTTTTTAGTGGAAACACTAGCATCTTCAACGGGGTTATCATCAGTATCAATATTATCCATTTGTTGTATTTCTCGCTGAGTTTGTAACTCACCTGAAAGCTGTTTTATCCCCTCGTGAGTTTTTTCAGTTTCTGTAGCAATCTTTCCTAATACATCAATAATAGGTACTGCTCCCTCTTTAGGGATGTCGCCGTATATAGCACGTTCTGTTGCAAGTTTCATATCTTTAGTGGCTTTAGTTACAGGGGCAAAAAGTTGTTCGCTTCCAATAGAAAAGTCAGTCTGCGCTTGCTGTCTAAGTTGTAGTTTATCTCGCACGTTATCTCGAATTGGTATAAACTTTTTCAGTAATGCTAACCTCTCACGGGCTAGTCTGGTAGTTAATGCTTCTGATGTCATTATTGGAAATGCTAACGATTTTTCAATTGTCGGTTTCACTTGCATCAATCAAACGTCTTATAGATTTCACTTTCAAAGCAATCTCTGACCGAACTTGGTACTGTTCCCCGAGTTTCTTTCTAATGGCTTCAACTATACTAAATAGCCGAATGAATAAATTAATATCATTGTTATACAAAGAAGCATTAACCGCTTTTTGGATTCTTTTTATCAGTGAATACATTTTAGGTAGAACATATCTTCCATGTTTCAATTGTATATCAATTTGTTCAAATTCATTCAAAAGTCTGTCTTCATTCAAAAATTCAGAAAGTACGATTCCTTGATTTCTTAAATTTGATATTTCTGTGATGATAGATGTAATATCTTGAAATTCCATTTATTATTATTACTAATGTATTTGTATCTTTAAAATATTTTTATATACAAAAAAACAAAACATATACAATGCCCGTCTCTTCCTCATTCGAGTTTCGAGGCAAGAAAGGGCACATACATTAAAGACTTATACAATACCCTAACCCCCCAATCGAGTTCAAGGGCGGGTTATATGGGTATTAGACGTGAAATCCAAGTGATTTCTTTACAAACATTGAACATATAACATAAAGCCTCATTTGGAACCTCTTTCGCGCCAAACGACGTCAAAGAGGCCCAGAGGGGGGACAGCACATTCTTGGAACTCATTTAGTGCCTTCGCATTATATAAGCCCAAGGGCCACAAACATAGATCTCCCAATTGGAAGCTCTAACGTAACAAATGCTATATTAGGTCTTCCGGAAGATATGTTGTGGGGGGGACAGTACATTACATATAGGATGATATATATACAATGAATGAATATTTACAATGAATGAGTATTTACAATGAATGAGTATTTACAATGCGATTATAGGTTATATATACAATGCGATTATAGGTTATATATACAATGCGATTCAATGAATGAATATTTACAATGAATGAATATTTACAATGCGATTATATAGGATGGTTATATACAATGAAATGATAGGATGGTTATATGATAGGATGGTATGATAGGGACAGTACAGGACGATACAAACATGAAACGACGGGGCGGACCTACACCCAATCTGCCAATCAAAAGCAACCCAAGAAATTAACCCTGGTTGCAGTTGAAAAAATTCAACCACACCATGTCAATGGCGTGGGAGTTTTAATTGGCAAAGTGGGCTTCGTTTTAAAGCCCCAAACTTATTACGGCTCATATTATATATAAGGTGAACTAATACTGCAGTGTCAATGTGTAGGTGTGTATTTATTTTCCTAGCATTTCATAATGAATATTGTGTAGTAATTTCAATGGAAGCTAAGTATTTAAATAAAACATTAAAACAAGAAATACAACTGTTAAATAATAGCAATTTTTTTATTAATTTCTATAATATTACGATTAAATAATCGTAGTAATAATGGATTTACATGACAAGATAACTCCGTAATGGGGATCCCTGTCAATTCAGGACCTGCTATTTCTTGAATCGAGAATGATATTTTTCTGAATTTTATTACACATAGCCACACTAAAAAAACTAAACTACATGTAGCGCGTTTTACTACCCTGACCTCACTAATTTGTAATTATAAAGTAATTTCATTTTCATACAAACGCTGTTAACGCTGTCCTTGTAATTGGGATTTTTAAAAAATCTATTAATAGACCCCTGGCCTTGGATCTCTGTCAAATAAATTGTCTACCCTGTATAGGTTTTTCCAACAAAACCCTAACTGCTGTTCTCAATACAGTCTTTAGAAACAAGAAACAATAACACAAAATCAAAATCCGTACATACCTGATTACGTATACCGAGTTAACCATTAAATACGTACATGAGATCACACACATCATTAATTCAATCCAATTTCACATGTATTCTCGGACGAATTACATATCCGGGAATCAATATCGAAAGTAGGATAGTCACGTGACGATCAGTAGTAATGAGGGGAAATACGGAACAAAATAGTAATTATTAAGAGTTATCTTGTAAATAAGAAAACTTTATTCTATGTCCATTTTTCTTTGAGATAGCTGTTTGACAAATCCCTTCAGCAACTTTTCGTACTGAAGGCATACATATTTCAAAATATTTTCCTGCAGCATTCATTGAATGAAAAACTCTTTCTTCATTCGTCGCTGTATCAAATGACTGTACTGGTCTCTTTCCAACTGACTTATAAGTCCCTGTCTTTCCTTTTTTTATATTCTCTCTTTGAGAAATACACTGTAAATTGGAAATCGCGTTATTTTGAATATTAGAATCAATGTGATCAATAACACAGCCATCTTTAATCGGTCCCATATAACACTCAAAGACTGCCCTATGACAGAGATATCCCTTTCCTCCAGCAGTAAATTGCAAGTATCCCTGATTATTAACAAAACCAATTGGTTTCTTTAGTCTACAGTGTCTAACAACACCATTACGAGATATTTCATAATTAACGAGTATTGGATGTGGTCTGAATTCTTGCTCCATTTATATAATAATACTATTTGTCTAATTCATTATTTGCTTTAATTATAAATCTATTAATGTAGTCTTGAGGGGTTTTTATGATTTTGTCTTTGACAGAGTCATGGTTAGGGTCAATGATGGCGTTTTTTATTCGTTTATCATAATAACGTTTCAATTCTCTAAACCGCTTACCCACACAATTGATACATAATTGTGATTTTCCTCTCACACCCACCCCACAATTTATGCATGGGGACGGGCCTGTCGAATTATTTCTGACACTCTGTAAGTGATATCCACAGAATTCACCTCTACACGATTTATTGCATGGGGTTACTGATCCGATCATAAGCCATTTGCAGTGATTCATTATATATAAACAAACTTTTCTATTTAAATACTTGTCTTATTTATATGAATGAAGAATTCAAGAGATTATCGGCAATCAAGCCTCGGAAAAATATTAAATTCAATCTTGATAGAACTCTCGAAGACGTACCAAAAGAGAGAATAACTAATAGAATTCTGATTAGAAAAATACGAGATTGTGTTCATGAGTTTAAACAGGATGGTGCATCACACACCTGGTCAACATTTAGAATTGATGGTGTTGTTGATGCTAGAATGAATGATGAAACAGCAGCTATGATACTATCACAACTTGGCAATAAACGGTATTTTATCAGAGTGAAATTCATTATCAAATTAGAATCGGGCGAATATATTATAAGAGACAAATTTGTTCCAATTCTCAAAGATGGGACATCAGTCATTGTTAGCCGTTATTCCAGACCAGGGCTGTTAACTGGAATTGATAAACCATACTATGAAAAAGCGTATCCAGAAACAGCAGTCGTTTATGGGATGTATCCGTTAAATAACCCTGACATTGGAAAACTAGCACCAATGAAACAGTCAACGTCAGCGGAAAAGCCACTCAACTGTGTGGCACAAAGAGTCTTAGAACATTTTACAAATGCACTCCGTGGGAATAAATTAACCGATCTAAGACATAAAAAAATAGATGAATGGGAGCTAACAGTGAAAGAGAACGGAGCAACTATTTCCGATATAGCTAGATTGGAAAAGTCGTTGAGATTTCCGATAACCGTTTTAACGATAACTGGCGAAGTATTATACGAATCGAAATACAATAAAAACGGAGCTCCAATCAAAATTATTGATCATAACAAACACGCATGGACATCCGCGGTTACAATATTCCCGCGAGACAGAACAGTGAAGTATATCCCAGAAGAATTCATCAAGGATGGTATTCTCACTGAAGAAAGATTATTCGATGCTATTGCTAGTTTGTGTAAAAACGACCCTGTATCAGTATGGCTACTTCATAGTTTTGAAGATGAAGAATGTCAATTCAATCAATTTGTGAAACCTAACGGTGAATTATATCGTAGTGAAAGTCTACATAATAGGATGAAAAATCTAGCAATAAGTCTCAGTGAAAACGCTAGCGTTTTTAATGAAAAATCCGAAGATTACGAACAGTTACTTACAAATTGTTTTACAATTCCATCAGTTGCAGCTCATTTTGCAAGAAAGAAAAATAATTGGAAACCAACACGAAAAGAGTTTTTACAGGATGTTCAATCCAGCTGTTTGGAATATTATCATGGCGGTCTATGGAACGTTAAGTACAATCGTGAGAATATGATATCAGTTGATATCGTTGCCTGTTATCCAGGAAGTTTTCTAGGATATGGATTCGCTGGTGAGTATTTTAAACGGTTTGGACATCCCACACATGAAATGACTCGCGTTGCTATTAATGGACCACTGCCTGATTTTGATTTGACCGGTTTTGCTTGCGTAGTATCATTTGAATTCGCTGAAGGACTTCATCCGTGTTGTTATGTTTGGATTGGTAGACACATGGCTGAAAGGATGTGGTTACCAATAGTGTTATTGCGATATATGATTGATTGTAAAGTGTTAGTTTCGTTGATTGTCAGCGAAGCGATTATCTCATATCGAAAACAAACCAATGTCTGGTTACCAGAACCAGAATGTCTTGATAGTATAATCGATAAGTCTAGAAAACATATTGATGCTGACGAGGAGTACATCATTGAATGGTCAAAAAAGATATTTAATCAACGAAATAATGAAGCAAAGGATCTCGGCCGAAGAATAATCGGTAAATTTACACAGGGTGGAAAAAAATTTAACTTTAAAAAACAATCCTCACGATTGATTATAGATGATGCCGAATACGACTTCGTTATTAAAGATGCAGTAGAGAAAAATAGATACGCAAATTGTAAAACAGCCTTCTTGTCCAATAAAACAAAGTTAGGTAGAATTGTTACTTACAGTGATGGAGAAAGCTCTGCATATCTACATTTGAGAGCTTCTATGCTGGGTTATGCATCTATCAATTTATTTGCAATGATAAATAGATTTCCTAGTATAGCAGTCAGAGTTGCAATTGATTCAATGTATGTCGATAAAAAATATATCAAAGAGATAACTAAATTTACTAATAGCGAAGAGACTTGGGGAACATGGCGAATTAAACAAGAAATACAACGCGATTATTCTGAATCAGCAGACGTTGAGATTAAAAGCAGTTACCTGAAGAACGATAATTCTATCAGTGAAAAATCTATGTCTAAAGCACCACCGATATCAGATCCAATTTGTAGATATAAAACAGTTTATTTAAACGGTTGTGGTGGATCTGGAAAGACAACACGTGCGATAGAATTATATCGAGAGAGAACGTCCATGATTGTACTCACACCAACCCATAGACTAGCGAGAGAGATCAAACAACGAAATGTTGAAGCTTGCACGTATCATAGTTTTTTTCGATACAAGGGCGATGCTTGGACTCCTGAGCGAATGGGTGAGAAATTTATTCCAGCGGTTATTATTTGGGATGAAGCATGTACTGTTTCAGAAGATGTATTAAAAATGTTTCTTGATTGGTTATTGCAAAATAATACAAAAATTATATTGTGCGGCGATCATGGTCAACCACCACCATTTGTTGGTAGAAGTCCACATAATTGGTTAAAAGGATTTGTTGATTATTACGAAGAAATTGATACTGACTATAGAGCACTCGATGAGCAGTTACGTGAGTTTAAAAAACTAATTAGATTACAACCCGATAGAATTCAATGTGAAGTAGCGCGTGAAATAATTTCTGAAACACCTTTGAATGATTTTTGGGAAACATGGAAACCAAATGATTTTGTAGTAGCAAGTAGAAAGATAGTCAGAGACGCACTTCAGAAAAAGTTGTTTGAGCTACACAAGAAAAAATTCCCAACGTTTCCAGTACCATTGTGTTATAGACCATTGGATACACGAAAGCAGAATATTGAAGTTGAAATTCCAGGCCAGACGGAGAAACAGATTCTAGTGTTAAATGATATTGTGCTAGTTGATATCAATACTGTGGAAGATGCATTATACGCTGATAAATCACCATGGACGCTTGGTTATGTAACAACAATACACTCGTCACAAGGATTGACCATCACGGATACAATTGTTTGGATAGTTGATAATCGCATTGAATGGTCAAATTTAGTCTATCTCGCAGTGTCCAGAGTACGACGAATAAATCAACTACGAAGGATTGTTTTCGATGATGATTTTAATGCAAACGATGACAACACTGATATTAGCATCATTAATAAAAAACTCTCTGGCTACAAACAGCAGGACAAAAAAAAACAACGAGAATTTGATATTGATGCTGAAGTAATAATCGCATTAAAAGAACAACAGAATAATCACTGCGCCAGTTGCAATTGTATAATGCACTGGCAGTATTCGGATAAAGACCCTCGACAATTCACCGTAGACAGAAAAAATAACAGTCTTGGTCATGTCAGAAACAATGTGATGTTGACCTGTCTTGAGTGTAATAGACGTAACGGAGCTAGTTAAGACCATGTGGCGGTAATTGAGTATCGTCCGGAATGACTTGTAGTTGTTCGCGTGTAAAACCACGCTGAGGTGCAGTTGAATCCAATCTGTAGATTGGAGGTCTACCAGTTGATCGCGTTATAGTTGAAATTTTATGCGTAGTAACACTCGATATAGGATCAGTAGCTCTTCTTTTACCGCCTTCAAGCTCTCCTGGTTCGTATAAATATCTCACAGTAACATCACCGAGAAGTGGCTGAGTGCTAACCCGCTGCGGTTGTTCGGGAATATATTCTTTTTTTATTGCAATATTTGGTTTCATATTAATAGTTCGAGTAATCTCGTTATTTAACGCTGCAACTACACTCGGTAACCTTTGGACCCATTCACGAGATCGTTTTTCTTGGATGAATTCTTTTGCATATTGATATCCAAATAACCGTTCTGCAAGAGTTCGATTAAATCGTTCTACAATTGCCTGATCACGATGTAACGCAGTATGTCCTCGTCGTATTGTAACATTATGAGTTTTCATTGTTGATAGAACAGCACCTTGAAACTCTTTGCCAGGATCAACTTGTAATAGATTTGGCCATCTTAGAGGACCTCGTCGATAAATCCTTTCAAATGCAGAAGCGACTTCAGAAGCTGACTTTGTTTTCAATGGTTCTGCTTGTTTAAATCGACTCGCAATATCAACTACAGTTAGCGCGTATTTGTAACCATGGTCATGTGGTAAAAACAATAAATCAGCCTGATGAACTTCATTGGGTACGGTAACATCAAAATGAGAATAATTAATTTGTTTAGGCGGTGGTAGATAAATTTGCCATATAGCTTGTTTGGATAACCAATCTTTTGCAGTGGATTTTTTCACTTTTGCAGCGTTAGCGAGTTTACTGATTGCTGCTTTACCCCTCCAGTATCCTTTCGGAGAATAATAAATAGATTCCATACTATAAAAACACTGGTGTTTTCAATTACCAGCACCTAACACTAATTTGCCTTTCATAGCTGATTTGACCAACCATGAAGCCAATTTTTCTTTGAAGGATTTATCGGGAATAGCATTTAAGGCATGAATTAATTTTACATCCGCGATATGTCTTTGTTGCAAATTATTGCTTTTATATGCAACATCATGAGCATGACATGCCTTATCAATAGCATTTATCGGATACTCACCAGGCCGGGGCTGATTTTGATCATCAAGTCTGATATCTAATCTCGTTCCGGGACCACAGTAGCTATATCCTGGAAGGTGTTTTTCTCCGGGGTATTTTGCCCATGGGGTTCCGGGGAGTTTTCCAAGTTTTGCGGCAATATCACCTCCGAGTTGCTTTTTTTTAAAAATCTAAATTTTTTTGTACCACATGTTACACACTTACCAGTAAGCGCTAGTCTATTGTTTTTAGTTGTAATGGTTGTCTGATCGGTTGTATCAGTACGCTGTTTACACTTAACACAATATAGATCCATAATTTATATATAGAGTTATGAATATAATTGACTTTTCAGCGACTAAAAGAAGAGAACCGGTAAAACACCACGCAGCGCTTCCGAATTCTGTCCGTGCCATTATAATCGGACCATCTGGATCAGGCAAAACACAATTACTGCTTAATTTGATAATGCGATTTATGAAGTGGGATAAATTATATTTAGTTGCCCCATCCGTAGATGATCAACGGTGCTATGAAGTGCTAAAAGATTTTAATAAAAATGCATCAGAAATTAAAGGTGAAAGTGTAATCGACTTTATTACTGATATTGATGATGCACCATCAGTAGAAGATCTCGATGGAGACATAAACAATCTTGTAGTGTACGATGATGTAATGTTAGATAATCAAAAGAACCCTGCTAGAATATTTTCCCGAGGTAGGCATAAAAACACTGACGTGATATATGTCACTCAACGATATACTCAAATTCCAAAAGTGATTCGCGATAACTGCAATATTCTTGCTGTATTCAATGGCGTTGATACACATACGCTACGAAATATTTGGCAGACATGGTGTTCCGATATGGACTTCAATGGATTTAAAAATTACTTTAGTCATGCTCAGTCTGTCCCATATGGATTTATAACAATAAATTTACACGACCCTCGGTCACGATATCGTATTGGACTTGATCAAATATTTGGTTAAATAATTTGTATTAATCAGCAGCAGAGAGGGTGAAATGACAACATATTTGCGACCGTAGATGGCAGCAATTTGAGTGTGGTTATGACAATGTATTTGCGACAAAATCGCTAAGATGGGGTCTTTATTTTTTTTTTGGTTAAAATATGAGATTTCGTAGGAAGGTTCCATTGGCATTCTGAGGCTTTAATCGATTTTGTCGCAAAAAATTTGTAGACGTAGATGGCAGCAATTTGAGTGTGGTTATGACAATGTATTTGCGACAAAATCGCTAAGGCTCTATTGTAAAATGGGACCTTTAATTTTTTTTTGGTTAAAATATGAGATTTCGTAGGAAGGCTCCATTGGCATTCTGAGGCTTTAATCGATTTTGTCGCAAATATATTGTTGTAGGATTCACCCTCTCTGCTGCTTATACATATATCTATCTATCTGCCCATCACACATCTTATCTGTCGGTGTGATTTCCAGTCTCGGCTGAACCAATGTGGGTATGTGCGATAGCTCGCCAGTGGTGGCCGGATAAAATGTCCTCGGACAAAATGGCACCGACAAAATATCATGTGGACAAAAATGTCCGCGGACAAAATGGCACGGACGCAGATCAACAGACCTTTCATCCATATTACGAGAGACGACATGATCATCTTCGCAGCTGGAGGAAATTGCAAGCGGAAGGATTCTCGGAACGTTACAGAAATGAACCGGATTTCGCACTTCTCGTCAAATGACTTGTTGCTCTGGCATTTGTTCCACCACAGGATGTTATTGATTTGTTTTAACATTTAATCGAAAATCCAGCTTATCGTGACATAGATGTTATCTGTTATTACATGAAAGATGGTTTCATTGGTAGATTAAGAAGAGCAAGAAGAGAACCACCCAGATTTTCAATTTAACTTTGTAGTCAATTTTCTAGAGTAATCAACAACCTACCTCGTAGCAACAATGCAATGGAGGGTTGACACAATGCATTCAACAATGTTGTCGGTTTCGCACATCCGGCCACGACCGAACTTGCATGGAAACTACAACAGGAACAACATAGCATTCAACTTCGTAGTCAATTGGAACGAGGAGCAACGGCTGGGAAGAAAAAGAAAACATACATCCGCGTCAAGGAGGCGTTGCATACTACGGTTACCGACTACAACAACCGAGATCCAACCACATATTTAGGAGACATATTGCACGTGTTTTAAACATTATTGTTGTTTGACTTCATTATTTCTTAGTTATATAAAATTATTATAGTTAGACTAAATTTGAATAAATATATTAGTGAATTTTTTATTGCTTATTTAATCTTATTTTTCCCGCCTATTTTGGTACCACTGACATTGTGTCCGCATGACATTTTGTCCGTGCCATTATGTCCGCTGACATTATGTCCTCATTATATTTTGACCCTGCCATTTTGTCCGTACTATTTTGTCCCTGGACAGTTTGTCCTAGCACCCTCGCCAGTAGCTTCGGTGGATAGTCGATCTTCGTGTGATCTTTCCTGGTTCTTCTTCCGCCAAATTAAGTGGACGCCACGTACGGCATATACTATGACGAAAAAAGTATTTAGACCTCACAAAACCAAACTATGCAAATTATGTGTTAACTGGCGTTGCACTCTTTAACACTTCCCTGACAAGATGCATAGAATGCAATAAAAGGTTTTTATTGAGATCTTATTATAAATTAACTTTTCGTATCTTATATTATCTTAAATTGCCTTATGACCTAACATTTGCCCAGTCATGTTAAATGATACATATAAAGTCAGTTTGTAAAGTGAAACTTTCAGTTACTTACTGTCAAGCGAAAATCTTAAATATTTGAAAATTGTCCGCGGTTTGACAAATGAATATGTGTATATTGTTATCTGGTTAATGTTGCTTCTTCGACAAAAGTTCTGGAAAAGTATTGTACGTCTTATTCAAACTGATGCCAGTACAAAAAAATTCAGATGACCATACAGGACAAGATGCAGATGACCACACAGAACAATATGCAGATGACCACACAGGACAATATGCAGATGACCATACAGAGCAATATGCAGATGACCATACAGGGCAATATGCTTATGACCACACATGACAATATGCAGATGACCACGCAGGACAATATACAGATGACCATACAGGACAATATTCAGATGACCACACTGGATAATATGCAGATTACCACGCAGGACAATATGCAGATGACCATACAGGTCAATATGCAGATGACCATACAGGGCAATATGCAGATGGCCATACAGGGCAATATGCAGATGACCATACAGGGCAATATGCTTATGACCACACAGGACAATATACAGATGACCATACAGGACAATATGCAGTTGACCATACAGGGCAATATGCAGATGACCACACAGGACAATGTGCAGATACCATACAGGACAATATGCAGATGACGACACAGGACAATATGCAGATGACCACACAGGACAATATGCAGATGACCATACAGGGCAATATGCTTATGACCACACAGGACAAAATGCAGATGACCATACAGGGCAATATGCTTATGACCACACAGGACAATATGCAGATGACCATACAGTGCAATATGCAGATGACCACGCAGGACAATATGCAGATGACCACGCAGGACAATATGAAGATGACCACGCAGGACAATATGAAGATGACCACACAGGACAATATGCAGATGACCATATAGTGCAATATGCAGATGACCACGCAGGACAATATGCAGATGACCACGCAGGACAATATGAAGATGACCTGTATGAACATACAGGACAATACGAAGATGAACATATAGGACAATATGAAGATGACCACACAGGACAATATGAAGATGAACATACAGGACAATATAAAGAATTTGTTGAAGCAGATGCACTTGCTATAGAAAGAGACAACATCAATAGATCTTTTTTATTCAAAAACATCCTTTCTCTATATATGTTTTCCAGGGCTGGAGAACGAAGTAGTGGAATTCAGCTCGCAAACATTTTTAGATAAATTTGAGAAAAGACTTACCTTTGGAGTTGACAATGTTATGTATATTGAGTCATAATGGTTGATCTGAGCTTGTTTTATATTTTATTTTCTTTCTACTGTTCTTTTGCCAAACAGACACGATTTATATTTATGGCTTGAAATCTTTATTTCTGACACTACTGCTAAAGCGTCTTGTGAACTAATAAAATAATTCTGAATACAATTTGGTACGATTATTTTCCTGCACCAAATTTAAGCATCCAAATAATACAACTAGCTATCGATCAAGATGTAAATAAAAATTATTACCATATATCTACCTAAAAAAGTCGTTTTGTACTCGATCAAGATGTAAATAAAAATATTACTATATACCTGATTAACAAAGTCCTCTTGTACTCGATTTTTCAGAGATTCGACCATGTGCCATATAAACTGTAAAATGTACCGATTTAGCAACATTGAACAACATGTTGGTACATACTTTCTCAATAGAAAATGAGTTCTTCCTTCACTAAACATACTGGTCGCTATGTATAACTTATCATGTGCTGAATAATTATGCTAAAGCCACAAAACCAAAATCAATTAAACAAAAATAAACAAATAATTGAAAGTATGTCCAAAAGCATGATTGAAAAAAGATCGTATTAGGGAAATAATATATATGAATGAAAATCATAAAAACAACATTGCGAATTCATTTTTTAATCGTATACCCGTATTACACAAACGGAACAAGAACGTAACACAAATACATGATTTCTATACAGAATATAGCAGTATGAACAAGGTAAAACGTTGCTCTCTTTTAAGTTGCATCCAGATACAATGCTTGCAAGACGAAAATGGATTGACTGATGTCATAAGTAGGTTGACAACTAGAACCTTTTGCCATTTACAACAAAGAGGTATCCCGGATCTACTAATTGTTGAACTGGCGAATACTAAGAATTGTAGATGTTGTGTTCTAAAGAAATGAGCTCATTACAATTAACAGCTTGGTAGTTAAAACCATGGCTTTGAAAAAAAAATTATGACTTAAGTGATATTCAATTAAACAAAAGTTAGAAAACTTGGCGTAAAAATATAACAAGATATTCTCTACGATTTGAACTAAGGCAAATGAAATAGTTACACAGAGAACAACACACACAAAACAGTAGCATGTATAGAATAGTAAATGTTTACATGTTTGGCACAGAGAAGAAAAATCAATCGAAGATAATTAAAAGATCCTAACTAAAGGAAACGAACAAATTAACTAGAACTAAGTATATGTCATGGAAGGCTTCTATAATCTAAGATGAAGGCAAATGAAATTTGGTGAAAGTTGTTAACTTATTAACGGTCCTCTGTTTGGCGTGACCTTGTTAGTTTTCGTGTTGTCTGCATAAAGCTCCATCTGTAATCTGTAATGAAGGATTATCCACTTTAGCTTTTCATCTCGAATAATTACCACTACGAAAAACTCGCATTCATGTAGTAGGGTTAAAATATCACTTCTGTATAATTGCGGTAGATTAAAGGTGAAGTTTAAAAATATAAACAGTTAGAACTAGAGAAAAATGAAACCTTAGAAGATAAATCCTTCCAACCCAAGAAGACCTCGGAAGATAAACCCTTCCAAAGGCAAGTCAACATTATAGGGGTTATACATGAGCAAATATAATTAAGTTTGTATGAAAGGAAAGGTAAATAAAAATAGGAAAATAAACTTTGCAAGGCATAAAATAAAAGATATTAAGCAAACACGAAAAGTTGTAAAAGATTTTATAAAAAAAATATTAAAAAACCGTTTCAAATATAAACATGCAGTAACATCAGGAAATACTCATCAGGTCACGCATGCGTGCTAAAGTAAACAACAGTTGCGATCTGCGTCTTCTGTCTTTTTATATTCACTATACGTTTGTTCACCTTCCGGATTTTATTTTTTAAAAATGATTAAGATTTATTTCAAACATGGAGTCCTGTGCATTTTCTTTCGTTTTCTCTCTGAAATATTTGATAAAATATGTATGCAATAAATAAACGCCTTATACTTGGCAAAGCTGAAGTGGGTCTAATATAAAATGAGAACTAGAGCGTAATGTCGCAATTATGCCCATAGCGAAAAACTAGTTTGGAGACCTCTACTTTACGCTTGAATAAACCTACTACAGGTTCTCGCAAATAAGTCCAACTGCAAACAGCACACACCCAAATATATGGGTCTGCGCCGACCTTTGTTTTGAGAGTAATCAATAGAACAAACAACATAGAACCCGATCTACCCGTAATGTTATTTGCAGTTGTACTTGACTTATCCGAAATTATACAAGGTACTTTTGCCATATCTCTAATTTATATCAGCGACTGTTGGATGTGAATTCACTATATTTCTCACTTAAAGTTTGATTACAGTGTTCTCAGATTTCAGCAGTTTTAATACTAAAAAGCTGGATTTGAAGTAATTTCGAATTGTTGTGTCCACTATATATATATATATATATATATATATATATATATATATATATATATATATATATATATAGAGAGAGAGAGAGAGAGAGAGAGAGAGAGAGAGAGAGAGAAAGAGAGAGAGAGAAAGAGTTTTAAGTATACACCAGTCAGAACGGAAAGAGCTATCCATGGATTATATAGGAGAATGCTTCATAATAGTAGGTAGAGTTACTGTTTAATACAAATATTACAATCATACAGGTTAAAATACTTTTAAATCTCCGTAGAATACGGATTAAAAATAATTCTCTAACCTGTATGATTGTATTATTTGCAATAAGTATTAATTCTGCCTACTATTGTCAATCATTCTCCAATAGAATCCACGGATAGCACTTCCCATTCTGAATGGTGGATATTTTTTTCTCTATAATTAATCTTATATACCTTGGTTTATTTCCTAGGAATCCGGACTGACTGTATAGATAGATGAGAAATAATTATTAGATCGTCATGAGAGTGTGCCTGCTACATATGAGTGTATGTAACATCGACTTGCATCATTTTTGTGGATGTGTGCTTACTCGTGATGGAATACGGACTGGTGTGTGCAAGCAAGGCGATGGGTGCCGTTTACCCGCGGCTTGGGTTCGAATCTCCGTAGTTAATTAATTAAAAAGTGTCTATCCTGTATGATAGTATTATTTGTATTAAAATAAAGCAGATATTTCGAAAGCGGCGAACCATTTCATTATTCATTGCATTGCACAAATGCACAAAGAAAAACAAGTGGGTCACTTTTCTCAAAATTTCTTAATCATTATCTGCCAAAAGCCCGCTTGGAAAACATCACCTGCCATATTACTGTAAATGATCTCTATCCTGCATAAACTATAATATAATTGATTATTTGCCAGTCGCAAGAATGTACAAAAGAAGGGCAACTACAAACGTTAGACGTACAATAGGAAAACCTACAATTATTAATAGGTCATTTCAAATTTAAAATTGTTAAACCTTGTAACCCTTTACGCAAATACACAGCAATTAAAACTCAAAGAAATGGAGATATGCTGATATTAGAATTTTCATTTTAGTTTCAAAAGACGACACTGCAGAAGGCGTGCCTTAATTTCCACTTCAAACGTGCTCATGTTTAATTGTTCATGCCCCTGTAATTCAAGAACATTTGTAGTTTATACCCTCGAGAACTGACACAATTGTACTTATTTAATGCATTGAAGGAACGAGATGCAAGAAAGATCGTATTTGAACAACCGCAGGCAAAGAGGGTTATGTAATTTAATATTACGGAATTTTAGCAGCAGTATAATAGTACAGATCCAGGACACACTCCGTCTCAATCAGTTACTACAAATATATGATCCTATGATTATCTCTAAACCCCTGTGTGGATTCTGACATTCGAATGAAGAAAAGCACAACACTATCTCCTTCCTGTTTATGAACCTCCATGATTTTTTTTATTTTATGAACCTCCGTGATTATTTTGAAACTAGATCTGAAGACATTACCCACATCACTTTTTTTTAATACAACTACTGTAACAGTCAGAGGTGAATATAAAGGAAATGTATAGACCATTGTGAAATTTTAAACGACTCTACTCTTTTCTCGAGAAGTGAAACGCTCAAGCGAAACTAAAAAAATAAATTACTATACTAAAAATTAATTTTCTTGACCTTACTACATGTTTGCAATCTTGCAGATACTAGATGAATTAGAATTAACCTTTTATAAAAGGTTACTAGATTAGTCAGACTGGAGAGCCCGATAATAAAATGTTGTTTTATACGATTTTACAGCTAAATAAATATTGCATAGTATATACAAGGCTGCTTGTCGTCCACGTAAAGCAGAAGAACGCTGACTGAGTGGCATATGGTCCGATGTGGGCAGACGTTAAACATCTTTTTTTTCTGCATACAGGAGTTCGACAGTGACGTGTTTCTGGATTAAATAGTTCGGCAATGACTTGTTGCTGGATTCAAGACTTCGATAATGACCTGTTTCTGGATATAAGACTTCGACAAAGATGTGCTTTTGGATTAAATAGTTCAAAAATGACGTCGTTAATAGATTCAATAGATCGCCAATGACATGTTTCTGGATTCAACAGCTGGGCAATGACGTATTTCTGGAATGAAGAGTTCGACAAAGACGTTTTACTAGATTGAAGTGTTCGACAACGGATTGTTTCTGGATTCAAGAGTTTGACATTGACGTGCTTACTTTGCTAAATATAATATAGATCGAGAGATACATATAAATTTATACTCGTACATAACTCATACGCTTAGCTCCAAATATTCTAAAAAAACTTGCTGATAAATCATCAACGGAAACAAATGTGAAGAGCACACCATTGTAATGGAATTTCTGAGTTTTCGAAACGCCGGATTTGAAATTAACATGTGCTAGAATCTCTTTTTTAAATGATTTGTTTGAAAGTGCCATACAACTCCTAAACATAAATAAAACCCATACAGAGAAAGATATGATGGTGTAAGATTGACAAAGATCACATCTTCACTAATGTCATGTAGAATTTCTGGACTCCACGTCATTCAGTAATGCTGTACATTGTCAGTGAGATTATATGCTGCAAAAGCATGAATTTTTCTTACAAATAAACTGTTTTAATCCTGTTACCCGACACATTCTGTAATGTATTATACTCTTGTGGTTGCTGTGTTGGTGGCATCTACTACACCACATTGAAAGCACACAGATGATATGTTTCTGTCGCATTCTATTTAATTTCTAAATTGTCCATATAAAAATGGTAATTATCAATATGTAAGTGTCTTTGAGCAAACACATGATTGAAAAATCAAATGGGTGTTTAGGTACTGAAGACTTGCGCGCACTGGAGTGTGAGTGTGTGTGTGTGTGTGTGAGAGAGAGAGAGAGAGAGAGAGAGAGAGAGAGAGAGAGAGAGAGAGAGAGAGAGAGAGAGAGAGAGAGAGAGAGAGAGAGAGAGAGATTGTAAGTTTATCATTCATGTACATCGACTCACTGTGACTCACTCGTCTTCGGTAATTTTTTGTATCTTTTTCTTCGGTACTTCTTACCCTTATTGACTATGCTAAGAAAATAATAAATTTTTTCAAGTCATACTAAACGCAAAAAACAGACATCAAATAGTACGTTTGAAAGAAAGTGTTCTGTTTTGTTTATCACTTATGTTAGTATTTTTAAAAATACTAATTATTTCCTTTTCGCAAGTAATTTCGAGCCAATTAAGCGGTGACGGAAGTGTAGATCTCACCGTTATCTCTGTAGTCATGCTCCAATTATACACATCAGTATTACTGGATATTGTTGAGTTTTCCTAGCCACGGCATCTAACCGCTATCCGCGTAGGTTTAAGTCTCAGGCTTGGTATATGCGAATATGTGAGAAATCTTGTAAGTAGTTTGCTGTGGTTGACTGGTTGGCTATTTGGTAATTCCCATTAAGGCTAAAGAAACGAAACTATCTTACATAATATATCTGTGGTTATTGCAGGGTTATAATGATGGTCTAGGAAGAAACTGATGGGTTTAGAGCATTTTGAAACATCATATTGGAAACTGGGTTTCAATTTATTTGGGTTAATCAAAACATTCCCAACAAATGCTGGCTAGCAACAATATTTAAGGAAAGACTTCATCATCATCATCATCATCATCATCATCATCATCATCATCATCATCATCATCATCATCATCATCATCAATAGCTTAACCTAAGAGGTCGTTGGGACACCACAGGTGACTTTACAGCCAATTATATCCATCTTTCCCTGTTTTCTACTGCCCTTTAAGAATCTCCAAAATCCATGCCAGTCCTCTCCCTAACGTTGTCTTCCCACCTCTTCTTCTGTATGCCTCTTCTTCTTCACCATCGCACTATGCCTTGCAAGATTGTTTTTGTTAGTCCGGATGATCTTAAAACATGACCGTACCACCTCAGTTTGTGCTTTTTTATAGTGGTCAAGAGGTCTTTATAGGATCAGATGGCTCTTTGGATCCTTTTGTGGAGTTCTTCATTGGTTACATGGTCAATGTATGAGATGCCCAAGATCTTGCGGTATCATCTCATTTCGAAGGTTTAAATCCTTCTTTGCATTTCTGATGTAAACGTCATTGTTTCACATGCATACAGATAGACAGATATGACAATCGATCGAATCAGCTTCATTTTGGAACCAAAAGCAATGTTGATATCTTTCTGTATTGGTCTCAACCTTGTTATAGCTGCTGTTTTCTGGACAATCCTGCAAAGTTGTTCTGGATTAGAGCCATCATCTGTGGTAATTAATCACAAGTACTTGCAGCTTGTGACTCTTGCCAGCTTCTGTCCCTTGATATTTATTTCTGCACTGATGCCCTTGGTATTTATTGTCGTCAGTTTGGTTTTTTTTTGTCGCTAGTCTAAATACCGATTGCTGTGGAGTTTGTATCGCGGTGCTCAACCATTTCACCCAGTTCTTTTTCATCTCCTGCTCAATCATCAATATCATCTGCGTTTGTGATTGTTCTTCCTCTGATGCTGACAGTGCCCTTGTGGTCATTCAAGGCATCCTCCATTATCCTTTCCAGGAAAATGTTTAATTGTGTAGGTGTGATAAATTGGCGGCGTTCTAAAAAACACCAACCTTTCCATTACGGTTCGCTGCTAGGGAATAGAGAATGACCTCCCGCTGTGTAATTTACCCAGTGTGTATAAATAGAAAAAAGAATGCAGATCTCTGAACAAGTATATTGAAGAAATAAACACAACTTGCCCCCTTTCAATGAACAAATATAAAATTTAATCAGTTTAAAAACAGAATTTAAAATGAAAAGAAATCAATTACTTGATTACAAAAGAAGGAAAAATATACTAACATGTACTCAAATAAAAAACAATAAAAATTTTCTTTACTGATACAATTACTTATCAGTGATAAAATTTAATTCTTCATTGCCTAGGAGATGTGACCTTTGAGTGCAACGATGAGTGACATCAACACCTATCTTATCCGGACATCGAATCTTCTGTTCGTCCCTGTCTTGCCAACCTTGTCTAGTCGTCTGGACCTGGATTCTTGCCAGTCGAACATCGATTTAGTGATCGTCCTTAGACCTAATTTTCGGCTTAGAATTCGCTCTGGTATTTGGAATTGGTACAGGGATTTCCATGGAATCTCAGAAGATTTCCAGAATTTTAGGATGAGTTCAGGAAAGCTGTTTTCTTTAATAAATAAAAATGTCTTGCAATAGACAATAGGTCACATTGCCACGTATATCTATATTTTTTCATTTAAATTAGACTCAGAAAACAAAAGGCAAAAATTCTGTTGCACTCACGTTCACTAATTCCTATGTTTACATAGACGGTCATTGCCTGTCCTGACCTTAATTCCGGTCACGCTAGTGCCAAATTCCATTAAATTCCACTTTACGGCCAACATGTATGTGCCCGTATTTAACACCCCTTGACGTCTTACATTAAACTATCTAGTAGTGTTAAATTACATATGGCTTAGACCCTCAAATCTAACTATTCTACAATAGTTTACATGATCAATTAAATGTTTCAAACTAGTATAGGATATACACTCAATACATGTCATACTAGAAAGAGTTAATTCATAAAACTACGAAACATTACCCATCATTTATTAGGCTTCATTCTTGAAAATTCCCAAGCATTCCTATGTATCGAAGATTCAATTACATGCAATCTTGTCAATTCTCCAAATGAATTGATAATTAGAAAATCAATGAATAAAATGTCATGACAAAAATTTCACTAAACCACTGAAAAATGAAATCATACATACATATATCATAACATCGATACATTTGCAAGTAAATCAACAAATGAAATAACATATTGAAACTATGATTGCATACCTATGCCGTTTCTTATTCGTCTCTACGAACCTCACGTATAGTCTGTTTCCAATCTGAGACAACTATCCGGCCCCTTACTCAATAACGAAAACGTACTTGCTACGATTTCGGAGTCCCGTCTAACTTCTCTCAAGAAAGATTGAAGACTAAAGAATTTCTCCAAAGTAAAACCCTTAACTTCTTACAGAGTCACGCCCATAAATCCCTATTAACCAATCAGACTCGACTGTTTCCTAAATCTTCTACGTAGAATTTTTGATTGTCAAGACAGCTAATCATGCCGTAATTAACGTTCCTTTGAACAATCACTTATTGACAAGCTTCCCCATTTAACAGGTTGATTTTGGGACAGAGTCTTATGTCATACCCTTATACCATGGCCTGTGGCTCGGTCAAGTTTCGTCGCGTGGAACGAATTCCTTTTGACGTTCATAGATGAAATGAAAAAAAAAACATATAACTATCTCTAACTCTTTCTACTTTAAGTTGACTTTGATACTATTCCTTTAACCAATGATTCTGAGAGTTTTCAAAATTCGACACATCACAGTAATTGACTATATACTTCCCTGTCTAACTCTAACAGCTGTTAAAAACCAATCATCTCTTCTACCATTGATGAGGACAGCACTGGTGGCTTTTTCACAGATGGGGTCAACAACCTGCTCAAGGTTTGAGCTGATGTTGTACGTCCTCACTCTTGCCCATAAGGTTGCATACCTTACTATATCAAAGGACGTTTTGAAATTTATAAAGACGCGGAATAGATTCTGCTGATGACGAAGGTACTTCTCACAAAGGATTCTGAGATTGAAGATTTGTTCTATAGTGCTCCTTCCTGCTTGGAAGCCTGCCTGCTCTTCAGCAATTATTTTCTCTGCTTAGGGCTTTAGTCTGTTGAGAATTATCTTCATTATGACTTTGCTCGCGTGACTGATCAGGCTGATGGTTTTATAGTTTTGGCATAGCTGTGCCAAAACTTCATGATCAATTTGTACAACAACTGGAATCATCCAATACTACCTCGATTAAAGATGATGCATATAGAACTTTACTAACAGAATTACAAATTAAAACATTATTTGATAAAATACCTATCAAAACGGTATAAGGCTAACATAATAAAATTTCGAACATGTAATTGCTGTTAGCGGATAGAGAAGGAAAGATTGGAGAATGTGCCTAGATACCAAAGATTGTGTACGCTTTGCTTGCATAACTGTGTGGGAGATGAATTTCGTTATATCTTTGAACATAGCTATTTCAGAAAACGAATTAAGCAACTACTACCCAAAAAAATTTTTATCAGATCAAATGCACCTAAGTTGAAAGAACTATTGTTTTCTTGTTTGTTAATTTCAAACCAACTTTACTCGAAGTGTTTATTGCTTTTCCGGGTTTTTTGTTTGTTTGTTTTTTTAAATAGTTCTTTCCTTGTTTTTTAATATTTTTAAGGAACAGAAAAGTACTATAGATTCATGATTGTAAAGTATTTGCTAGAGATTAGTTTGTCTTCCATATTTAGTAATTTATAAACTGTCTTCCAGAATATACTAATAATTATATAATTAAGTTTCAACACGATCTTATTCCATTAAATAATGACTGTATAATGCAATAATGCTGTCAATCTGAGTTACATTTCATTTACTGTGAGAATCAAAATCGTCCATGGTCGATGTACACGCATGCAAAATGAAATACTAATATTTTCCTCATATGTTGCGTATTATAACCTGAATGTAAAAAAGTCCTGTCTTGTCTTGTCTTGTCTTGTCTTGTCTTGTCTTGTCTTGTCTTGTCTTGTCTTGTCTTGTCTTGTCTTGTCTTGTCTTGTCTTGTCTTGTCTTCCTGGGTTTTTCTCCAGCGTTTATACTGACAGCCGTGTATAGTCTATCAGAAATAAATTAATCTAAAGAGTTTGTAAACTAATTTTCACATCAAAGCTAACTAACGATGGATAGTACTTGTGAACTCCCTATTAGATGACTAATTTTGTTGTGTGGCTAATTGCCTTTGATAAAGGTCTTGTGATGGGACTTTTTAAACTTTGCAATATTAATGTAAGAAGAGAGAAGGCTTGTATTAAGCATCACCAATATTTATACGTGTCTCAAATTGGGGAAAAAATTAGAGTTGCATTATATCTACTGGTACATTATCAGTCAGATACAGAAATCCTTAAAAAGCAAGTGTACATGTAATTTGTCAATGAGGTAGAGAAAGACTTAAAAGAGTACTGGAAAATTATCAATTAGGTAATGACAGCCTTTAAATCGTGCTTGTACAATATCAATGAGGTAATGGAAACTTTAAAAGAAAGCCTTTAAAGAGTGCTGATACAATATCAATGAGAAGATGAAAATCTTCAGAGAGTACTGGTAAATTATCAATGAGGTTATGAAAGCCTTTAAAATGTGCTGGTAAAATAACAATGACTTTTAAAAGGCATTAAAAAGAGTACTGGTAAATTATCAATGAGGTACTGAAAGCCTTAAAAAGAGTACTAGTAAATAATCAATGAGATATGCAATGCCTCAAAAAGAAAAGTGGTACATTTTTAATAAGCTATTGAGAACCTAAAAAAGAGTACTTGTAAACTTGGAGATGCAAAATGTTCTAGTACTCATGAGTTTTCAGTTGCCTTCAAACGACGAGATATATTTATGATCCTGTTCTTGAATAACTTTGACATTATTACACATAACGCTATACACCTTCGTGTCCAGCAAAGCCAATTCTATATTAGCAGTCTATCTGTATCGTGACCTTTTCTACGCCTTCTTAATATAGTTAAAGGATCTGGTTGGTATTCTCTTTCCTTACTGTGAAAACTATTAAAATACGTAAATTTCTGACTGGTGGACTGATCGTTGACGATGGCGGCAAGAGATAGTAAACAATCAAGCACTCAGCTGCTTAGCAGACACATTACCAAGAACGCATTCTTTGAATTTATTATTGTCAATGCACGGAAAGAAATACTCAGTAAAACGGGAAAACAACGTGAGGTAAAATGTTATCTCAAACAACCCCCAATAAGGGATGATACAAGTACCATCCCCCATTAAGGGATGATGCAAATACAAACTCCCATTCAGGGATGATACAAACACAAACCCCAATAATGGATGATACAAACACAAACCCCAATAAGAGATGATACAAGTACCATCCCACATTAATGGATGATACAAACACAAACCCCAATAAGGGATGATACAAACACAACCCCCATTAAGGGATGATACACATACAAAGGAAAGGAGTTTTCAGTCTGTTCATACAGTTATGACCGTCTTGCCCTTAACACAATATCCTCTTCAAGACAAGTAGTACGGTCCTTACACAGAAAGTAAATGATTTAAATTATGTCCTTAATACTCATGCATGACGAAAACAAAATCAACTTTGGCATATACAATGTTAAAGGAGTATACTGAGACAGATGGCTAGGATAATCATGCAATTAGTTTAGTTGTACCTGTGACACTCAGTGAGGATTTAAGTGATGGCATGCAATCGGAGTTTATTGATTTTGGAGTATTCTTCTTCGGAATTCAGAAATTATGAATAATCGCGACCAGAAACTGTCACATTTGCAGCAAGAAAAGAAGAATGAACTAACATAGTTATTACTTGCACATAAGCACTTTTTTCAAGATATTCCTACAAGAACAAATTAAATCTGCCATTACCAGGAATCGATTTAGTGAAAATTATGAAATTCTTGACAGATTCACTGATGCAATTTGACAACTAATTAAACTAAAAGTGGGTTTCTTCCGTACTTGTGTAACATTTCTAGGACATATACAGTGGGACATGGACAGGTTAAACCTATAGATGCTAAGGTCAAGGCTATATCCGAATTTCCTGTGCCAATCAGTAGAAATTAACTTATGCGATTTTGGGTATGGCTGGATACTATCGGGAATTTTGTTCTAATTGTGTCCAAAATTGCTGTACCCCTGACAAATGTGTTGAGCAAGAAAACCACGTTTCATTGGTCTAAAGAATGTCAGAAGGTCTTTGATAAGTTAAAAGCAATATTTAAGAGTGTACCAGTCCTTGTAGCTCCAAATTACAGTCAATCATTCAAATTGTCTGTTGATGCAAAGTGATGTTAGGGTTGGTGCAGTATTAATTCAAGAAGACAAAAATGATGTTGATAATCCGTTGTGCTATTTCTAGAAGACATTAAAAAACACCAAAAACACTATTTCACAATCGAGAAGGAATTTTTGGCTTTAATATTGGCATTGCATCACTATGATGTCTATACCAGTTAAGGTGCAGTTTTATGTTACATTAACAGAATATTGGCATCAGGCACATCAAGGGAAAAGACTACAAATGCACTTTTATGTGCATGTAGATATATCGTTTCATGTATACTTTGTGTCATTCATAAGATTCAATTTTAAATTATTTTTATTACCACGTGTGCATTTGACTAATAGTAAAAAGAAAGCTTTATTGCGGTAATTTTTTTTCTCTATGAGAGGAAGTGTTGTGTATATTTAATTTAAGTTTTAGTCAGTTATGTTATTTTAGCTTTTTTATTTCATTACATGCTATTATAAATGTAACATTGTATGTTGAAATCGACCTTGTCCAAAATTTAGTCCTTTTCTGTTTTAACCAAATTCATATTTTTTAATTTTGTTCTGTGGTGTAAACAACTAATATATATATATATATATATATATATATATATATATATATATATATATATATATATATATATATATATATATATATATATATATATATATATATATATATATATATATATATATATATATAGATTAAAATTGGTATTGTCATTAATTAAAGTAAATACGTTTAGTTGGATCTAGGTCTCAGTTTTGGAATATCCAAAGTGAATTTTGCATAACCCGGGTACTAGGTTTTATTACGTAAACATCATGATAATGTTAGAAGGCTATTTTCCATTATGTAATGTTTTTATTTAGAATAAGCTGTGATGTGAGTCAAGTAGATAACTATATAATTCTAGCCGCTGAGAGGATTTTTATCAGTTGTGCTGTAAGACCTAGCATTTTTAAATTGTATTATTTGTTGTAGCCAGTATTTCATTTTGTGGCTGTAAAATTTATTTCTTCAAATTTTTGAATTTAAGTGATTATTTTCACTGGAAGACAAAAGTGCTTTGATAAATTTTTTTAACAGAGACATTCACTGGAATTAAAGGTGAATCCAAACCTGAAATTATATTAATGTGATTCAACAAAAGACTGCTGATACATCAACACTCTATAAGCTACATCAGATTATTCATCGTATGTATAAAATATTAACAATTATCGTTTGTTTTTCTATTCTAAGTACTATTAAGTGATTTTTAACTTTGCATGATCTCCTAACAAATTTGTGATCTATTTAAAATCCAAACCCCGAATATCTGTATACCATCTCTTTTTGTAGTTCACTATTAAGAACGGATTGCGCGATGGATAGTTAGCTATTGTTATATTGGTGACGATGATAACGAGCAATCTATCTATGCTCTTTTTTGCCCCAAGGTAAAGACATCTCCAGTTGCAAGACAATTATTTCGGAGTTATTTAATGTTTCCAGTCATGTTTCGGGTCATAAGAGAAGATAGGCATCAAAAGAAAACCGTTCCTCGAACTCGCGTTTTAAAAAAAGTAGTTACCAGTATCAGGTATATTTGTTTAATTGACTGAAATTAAAAATTTTTATTCTTCTTCATATACAAGATGGAGACAGTTCACTATCTGACAGGAGTGAATAAACCCTTATACGTGCGAGGTGTTCATAAAGGCAAACTCTTTAACAAAAGTATTCACCATTTATGTACTCAATGACAACAGCAGAGATTCCCTGTGAATGATCCCTGTATCATTTGTATCAAGGGCAATTAGTCCCGAAAATATAGCTGCTCTCATGAATAGGTCACGAAACATTATTAGCTTCTACCGAATGATCCTATCTAATTACTTTTATAATGTTTTCGATTTCATCTCTCTTAGTTGTAATGAATGACTTGTATTTTGCGATGTATAATTAGCACGCGATTTGAGAGATTACACTGAGATTTGCATCTCCTTTACCGCAAAATTGCCCAAAATTACTCCTTATTATCTTCGAATTCGAAACGGGAAAAAATGAATTATTAAAACTGTCCAGCAAGACAGAATGATAATGGAAAATAATGGAAAATAACTATGTTTTGACATCAGATAGGATCTCAAGTTGTTCTGCTGTGTGCTGAGGTTCCCCTGATAATCGGTTAGTATACACGGATTTATCCCTGTTGAACAGATATATTTACTTGCATTGTATATATAATAAAACAGAATTTCAACTATAGAAGATTGCAGATAATACATTTTAATGTTTTTCCGTTTTAAATTAAGATAGCTTAGTTCTCTGGCAAATATGTTCAAGTATAGTAATTGAGACAACAAACGTGTAAGAACAAATTCTGGATTTTTCTGGTTCATGCGTTGGATTATGTTTGCGTTGGCTAACATTATGTGCATCTAGTAAACTTAAATATAACCTAAATTGTCACCTGAATGACCAGGATATCTGCCTAAAGTGGCCACAACATTTAGTTCATCCAAACCACCATATTGGATTCCAAACTGCTTCCCATGCGAAGCTGTCACTTCTCTTGAAACGTCATTGCAATCAAGAATTAAATTCTTGCAGAAAGAAATCCTTCTTGTATTAAATATCTATACATTTTAAGGCTTGCTACAGTAGATCTATCACTCGAAGTGTTAACGTATCATATTCAACGTGGAAACAACATAACTATGAAAGTATGACACAAATCAAACCTAGACTGGCCATGAGATCCAATAACATTTGCTGGAATTAGCGTTGCCTACATCGACATCTGAGGAGCAATTCGACGATAATTTTTTCCAAATTAACTGTCCAATCTTACCTCAATCTTTGGTCTCCTTGTTCTCTTCATAGCCAGATTATATAGGATCCAGTGTAATTTATACTGCTTATTTTGAAACTGGAGCATGGGAATCTTTTTTAACATGAAAAATATGAGAGAGATAGTTTTTTTTTTAAAACAAAAGAAACAAATAACGATTTGTAAATATGATGAACACACATTTGCTACCATTGCTAAATACCTGTTTATTGGGTGCAAATTCAATTAGCTTTCTGGCAAATAAAAATATATAGACAAACATAGAACTGATGTCAGCATATACAAGACTTAAAACAGCATATATAATACAAATGGCATCATACACATTACCAATGAAGGCATATACTATTCCAATGACATGGGACGCAATAAAAATGACTACATATGCAATACCAATGACATCGTATACAATACCAATGACAGCATATACGGTAGTTTTAAAATATGGTAGCCTAAAGCTTATTGTGCAATATTTATGTGAAAGCTAAATTTGGTCAGGGTGATATATATAAAATAGTCTGGACGAAAAATATGTGAATATATATATTCACATATATATTTATCACCCTGACCAAATATATATATATATATATATATATATATATATATATATATATATATATATATATATATATATATATATATATATATATATATATATATATATATATATATATATATATATATATATATATATATATATATATATATTCACATATTCTTTGTCCAGACTTTTATTTGTTTCAATACATGATGAATGTTTAATATATGTAATAATTTCTGTAGCTGTTCCAAATGAAATTGAACCTAAAACTCTTTACACTTTGCAAAAACTCTGATTGAAAACGTCTCCCTATTGTGCTAATATTAGAACGAGATTGAGGCATGCATTTTAAGGCCAGACGAAAGAGGCAACATGCAGGTACGTTAATATCGAAGAGATATTCATGCATTCTTGTTTACTTATTGTTAGTCTACACTGTTCAAGATGAAGATACACACCAGATTGTCTGTCGGTAATGGTTTCGATCGGATTTATGTCGGGTAGTGGTATCCCTCAGAATAAATTATAATACCGATCTATTTAATTATAATCTGTGTCGGGAGGTTCGGGTTGTTCAAATATGTGCTATTTATAAACTTTTTCACGTAGTACATAAGGTGAAAGTTTGCATCGGCTTTCGAAAGAGCATATACTCGTGAAATAAGGTGCATACCATCAGCAGGTGCAAATAAACATGGGTATCTGAAGTGGAATGTCAGACAAGAACTTTTGCATTAATTTAATTACAAACATCAAAGATAATTCCACAATCAATATATCCGGATTTGTTTGATTTTTTATTTGCTGTTTATTTGCAGAAAGGGCCACTAAGTTCGTCAGTTTTCCATTTCATTCGATCTCTATTTAATATTTGTTAATTTTCCAATTTAAACTCTAAGCTTTGAAGTTGTTTTTCTATGTGGAATATTGCTTCATTATTTGAGAATTGTAAACATTGGTTTTCTTTGCTCTTAATTACAAGAGGATGCTATAAAAAGCAATCATTAGTTGACATGTGCTTGTACCATAGAACCTTTGATTGGCTGCAGAAGTAAGCTCTGAATTTCAATAATAGATTGTGGTGGTTTAAAAGCCAAAATTCAAGGTTGATGTTCTAGTGTTATTTGGCAACTTTTATTGTTGTAACCTAGTGGGATTTTGTTTTTGTTGTTGTTGTTGCTGCTGTTGCTGTTGTATTTTTTTATTTAAATTTTGATGGTATTTTTAAGTTTATCGCATTGTGGGTAGAGAATTGGTTTTAACAGAAAGATAAACGAGGATAGGCGGATGGGTGGCATAGACATTTGATGGATAGGATCTCTTTAAGATCGGGAATATTTTGAAATTTTATTTTATAAAAACCGATAGATGAGCCTAACATCTAAATTTTATATTCTATTATCTATCGTGCAATTTGTAATTTTTCACTGAATATTGAACGATCATTGCGAATTTCATTACTTCATTATGTGTAGAGTTTAAGATTCTTGCTTTGTGATTTTTAAAACAAAATAGAAGAACCAGTGGTAAACATTTTCAACCATGAGAAGTTTTTGTTGCGGTTGCTGTTGGGTGTTTATCATTTCATATCTCTCTCTCTCTCTCTCTCTCTCTCTCTCTCTCTCTCTCTCTCTCTCTCTCTCTCTCTCTCTCTATATATATATATATATATATATATATATATATATATATATATATATATATATATATATATATATATATATATATATATATATATATATCGTTGCCAAACATATCTGCCAGAATTATACTAGCAAGTAAATAAACAATCTTCATCTGATGAAAAGGTTTCAGAATTTGTGGCCTTCCACGAAACGTCTAAACCGGAGTTCATAATCAGGCTGAAAAAGTAATTCTTTTGATTTTATTAAAATTGTTTCATTTTCATAAAACAACAAAAATTTCATTCAACAAGCTAAATTTAGAAAAGTTTCCGGTTTGAAATATGTTTCATATTATTTAGTGTGTTCATTACTGAATATAGAAAACCGTATTTGAGTGTGAATAAGGAATGTCCTATTACTTGGCACGTTACTTTCCTATAAATATGACATATGGTCATATCTTTTCTTGATTTATGTGTTTTTCACGTATACTTAATTTATATCATTCAAAACTAATAGTGTTTTCACACAACTTTGCACAAAGACTGAACAAACCGTATGTTTAAAGCACAGCTAGTTGCATTGCATGAGAAAGCGTGAAGTCAGGAACTAATTTTTATCGTTGTTGTCTTTTGGGGTAGTTGGGTCTAATATACTTCATCTTATTGCTCAGTTCGAAGTGTAAAGCTTTTCTCAAGGGACGGTATGTTTTGAATACTAAACTTTGTAAACTATTTGCAGGAATGAACCATATTTTAACGGGTGAATTTTCCAAATCATTGCTCCTAAAGGAAAATGAATCAGTTTACAATAGATCAAGAAATTTATCAACCCATCTTCAGTTGCAAAACCTGGCTGTTATTATCTAACCGAGAAACATCACGTAAAGCATCACCATATATGTACTTTGTTGAATTCATTTATACATTTGAAAATATAACACGAAAGGATTTTTGAACAATTACCACATTATGCGATAGTATTTAAGATACATTACCGTATTATGCAATAGGATTTAGGATAAATTACTGCATTAAGCAATAGGATTTAGGATAACTTACTGCATTATGCAATAGGATTTAGGATAAATTGCCGCACTATTCAATAGGATTTAGGATAAATTACCGCATTATGCAATAGGATTTAGGATAAATTACCCCATTATGCGAAAGGATTTAGGATAAATTACCGCTTTAAGCAGTAGGATTTATGATAAATTACTGCATTATGCGATAGGATTACACTTTCTTATTTGTAAACACAAAAAAGATATGTCGTCTTACAGATGTTATTAACTCATAAATATTTTCAAGATCAGAACTGTTTAGTCGCATGAGTGAAAATAAGAGCTCTGTTCCATACACGATTGCATTATCAAAAGGTTGTTATGGACACGCATCTCTCAGATTACACACACACACACACACACACGCGCGCGCGCGCACATACATAATGTTTCATGAAAATCTGTCAAGAAAACAAAAAACATTATAGCAGATTTAAAAAACAAAATGATGCTGATATTGTTTAAAAATTAAAAGTAAACTAAGATATGATGGTGCTGTTGTGCGTGTCATGCCGTCTCAAAGGTGTACATTGAAAGACCCATAATCAGTAAATATAACTATTCCGAAAGATTAATGGGCGTTTTTCAAGGATTGACCTCACGCTGCTCAAACCATGATCATGAACTGGATTATTTCCCATCTCAGAGAGCTAGTCGAATAATTCACATGTCAGGTTGATTCTATCTAGTACCTTCGAACTTGCATCACATAGAAAAGATGAGATTGACAAGATTGAAGATTGCAGATCTCTTGCTAAATACAGAATGCCCATGATTTTCTCTAATTGCATAATTTGGTAATTATTTCGCAGCAATTACTTTTATATGTTTACAGTATGCTATTTGCCAAGTGATTTTATTTTTCCTCAATATTATTTGCGGACCTTGAATAACAAGACTTCGATTAGCATCACACATTTTATATTGACATTACCTCTGACAGAATGACATTATTAAATAAAGGTAATTTTCCCCAGCACAATTGACTAAATGCTTATATAGTTAGTTAGAACAACGGTCAAGTTTTAGCAAAACTTACAATGAAGTTAGCAATCACTCATCTACTACAGATCTTTGGTGTCATTCTATAAAATCCTCTCATATATATATATATATATATATATATATATATATATATATATATATATATATATATATATATATATATATATATATATATATATATATATATATATATATATATATATATATATATATATATATATATAAATATATATATAAATATATATAAATACAAATATATATATATATATATATATATATATATATATATATATATATATATATATATATATATATATATATATATATATATATATATATGTGTGTGTGTGTGTGTGTGTGTTTACGTACGTACGTACGTGTGTGAGCATGTGATGTAAATTCAAAGCATGCCGTCTTCTCCCTCGATGTTCTTTACAGTATTACTCTGTTTTATACATCTATGCTGTTTGGCTGCATTCTTTTGTGATCACTAAAGGTTCTTTTTTAAAACCAGATGTAAAATTGTTTTACACGTTTCAAAAGAGAAGGAAAGTTCGTCCTTATGAAGAAGAAGAAGAAGAAGAAGAAGAAGAAGAAGAAGAAGAAGAAGAAGAAGAAGAAGAAGAAGAAGAAGAAGAAGAAGAAGAAGAAGAAGATATGAAAAAAGTCATGTAGTTATAATTTGTGACATTTAAGGACTTGTAATGTGGTGTCGACGTACATTAGTTTTTCTTTTGTAAGCAATGTTTCTTCCGGTTAAGAATCCTGCTTTAACGGATGATGGACGAAGGATTAAAATAAGTTACAACAAGCAATAATTCGCATGATAGAAATTACATTTACATGCTTAGAAAGGTTCTTCTGTTTTTTGTTGTTTTTTTTTTTTTGTCTCTCGCACCGACAGGGGCGACAGCAGTGATATTTTCAGGCAGTGAGAAGAGTGTAGTGATGTAATGATCAGTTCTAACATTTTACAGATAGAGTGATCATCTATTACATTTCACAGATATAGTTATCTGCTATTACATTTTACAGATGTAGTGATCAGCTATTACATTTTAAAGATATAGTGACCAGGTATTACATTTTACAGATGTAGTGATCAGCTATTCCATTTTACAGATGTAGTGGTCAGTTATTATATTTTATAGATGTAGTGATCAGCTATCACATTTTACAGATGTATTTGTCAGCTATTACATTTTACAGATGTAGTGATCGGCTATTCCATTTTACAGATTTAATGATCAGCTATTACAGTTTATAGATATAGTGACCATGTAATACATTTTCCAGATGAAGTGATCAGTTATTATATTTTATAGATATAGTGATCAGATAATACATTTTTACAGCTGTAGTGATCAGCTATTCCATGTTACAGATGTAGTGATCAGCTATTCCATTTTACAGATGTAGTGATCAGTTATTACATTTTATAGATGTAGTGATCAGCTATCACGTTTTACAGATGTAGTTGTCAGCTTTTACATTTTACGTATGTATGCCAAAACATATTGTTTATATGTGAAATCTATGCGTGGGCGTCCATATGCCCAGATGAAGGAAAGGTAGAAGGTGAAAGTACTTATATTTTAATGTTTGAAATATAAATTGCAGATTTAATACCAAGATGTTCTCTAGATTTGTAGGTATATTTGCATCAAACGTGTTGAACGATAAGTTGACGCTGTTAATTTATCTTGGCATGAGTAACATAAGATGGTTCCCAGAAACAAGGGATTCTTAAATGAGAGAAATCTGTTGCATCGGAAGTCTCGTTCAAGCAGGCACTTGCATATCTACGCGAGCTCCCTGACGCAAGAGCCTGATAGATTGTGACTACTGAATTGGGATAAATTAGGAAACTTGTTTGCTGTGTGTGTGTGTGTGTGTGTGTGTGTGTGTGTGTGTGTGTGAGAGAGAGAGAGAGAGAGAGAGAGAGAGAGAGAGAGAGAATTGCTCTTTAAATTTATCCTGAGATTTGTAATTCCATTCATTCTTCGCTTCTGACAAAACAAACTGAATTTATGGACATGTTCCACAGCAAAAAAAGGAAAGAAAAGAAAAGGAAGTTGGAAGATGGATAAGAAATGCAAAATCGATAAGTAATTGTAATTGACCACATACCGTTAAAGAAAAAGACAAAAGAGATAGATCAAAGTTTCTTCATAATTAAAACACTGTCATATTTCTGAAATTAATAGAGCAAAGATTATGACTGATATAGAGAAAACAGTAAAGTTAATATTAAATAATGATTAAAATATTATAATAAAATCTTATCACAAAATACTTCTGAAGTGCACGTATATTAAAACAAACATTTAAAGAACAAGCTGGAAAACAAATATTGCTGCACGAAACAGAAGTTTGTAAAATCCATATCTTATCAAAACCTCTCGACAAAAATATTGATATTTATTAAATTAAAAAGCACCTTTCTTGATAATCCTTTTAATAACGTGATTGTTCTAGTTAAGTTTAACATTATGTCGATTTATTCAAATCACCACGTCTAGCTACGCTCCTGTGGCCTAGTGGTTAGAGCGTGCGACTCAGATGCGGGAGGTTTTGGTTTCCATCCCTGGCCAAGTCATACCAAAGATTTACTTAAATGACACTAACAGCTGCCTTGCTTGGCACGTAGTATTAAGAGGTTAGTGTTAGCATTGTCTGCAACATGATGCCTCGTTGCTAGACATCATTATAAATTTCCATACTGCAGACATCATTAGCGTGATGTGATGTGATTATGATTTTTACGTAGCTTTAACAATTTTTCAGTCATATAGCTATGATGTCTGCAGTTATCAAACCCACGACCGCCTGCATCCGAGTTGGATGCTCTAACCACTAGGCCACTGGAGCGGTTGACATCATTGGCGATATGACCGATTTATTTTAATGTTTTCTATGAGTACCATAGTAATTTTTGCCCAGTCTTTCTATATGTTCATGATTACGTTGTACCCAGTCTATCCTCATAATGTGTTCTATATGTACCTTTCTATCTTGTACCCAGTTTACCATCTCAAATTTTTTTTTCTAAATACATTACTAGCCCGTGCCCCAGGGCCAGATAAAGGGTGGAGGTGGTCGGGGATTCGAGACCCCTTCCCGGCTACACAAATGTACACACACGCACACACGTATAATCACTTTCACTTGAAATATGACTATCGTTTTATTCCTGCGTACTTTAATCGAGTTGCATGCACTTTGAGTAAATAGCCATACAGACTTTTGCTTTGGTGCCCAATCGAAATTTTAGAAACACCCGGCCCCCACCCCCAACACTTGACCTGATACAGCCCTATACCCAGTCTACTTTCACAATTAAGTGTACATTACCGCCCTGTACCTAGTCTACTTAAACTATGTCATATGCCCATACCAGTCTGTACCAAGACACCGCCCAAAAATGCCCTTAATAGCCTGTACCCAAACACCGTCCAAAAAGGCCTTTACTAGTCTGTTCCCAGATACCGCCCGAAATATGCCCTTATTAGTATGTACCCAAACAACGCCTGAAAAATGTCATTACTAGTCTCCAGTACCCAGACACCATCCTAAAAATGCCCTTACTAGTCTGTACCCAAACACCGCCCGAAAAAACTCTCCTAAAACGGAAGCAATTTATTACTGACCCTTCGTGTTACTGATGTGACATCTAACAGAAGTAAAAAAAAATTGTGTGAAACTTGATCCAGCCTAAAAGAATATATTTTGTAACAAATTAAAACTGGATAAAAGCAGGCAGATCTAAAATATATACCATTTGCCGAAACAATCCGGTTTTGAAAATATGATACGGCATTTAATTTAAAAAGGATCCAAGTAACGACACTACATTCTTTGTCATCATGAATGAAACAAATTTTGGCACGTAAGAAACTTCCTAGAACTGGTAGCAAGGTGGAGATGGGGTCCTCTGTCTCCGTTTTACCTTTCACAGATCTCAAGAGAAAAGGGCTAGTTGTGGACACATAGCCAATAATATTATATATATAAAGTATTTCAGTATGTTGATGAAACGATCTTTTGGATATACTAAGTGAGGACATAAAATTTCTAAACATTACCGATAAAATCAGACATCAAGTATTTAAAGGCTGCTGAAGGAGACGGACTGATTGTGATAATAATGTATAATCATCGATGCATTAGTCAGTAATAAGAAATGATAATCCATGATCATTTAGCTATTGTTCGATTCAAATAGCCTTTTTTACTGTCAAGAACATTTGTAGTTTAGAGGCAACCATCAAATAATAAAATTCTTCATAACTTTAAATATTTATGAGAAAGAAGCTTAACTTCTGGATTGTGTGTAGAGTCATTTTGTATTTATTTTGCTCATCCACTCTCGGTGGCTGCATCTGGCTCTAAGTGCCAAATTGCAACATGCACGTCAATCCTATGAAATAACAGCCATTTCGTATAGCATAGCAAGGGACATTGAGAGAAATAGCTGCATTTATCTCAGTTATCTAATAACATTTTACTTGTCTTACTTCTATATTTTTCTTATTCACTCGGCCTATGTGTGTACGTTAGAAAGCTTGCCAGTAACTTTCCGTGGGTCGGTGTTTCTTACCTGAGTTTTCAGGGGTTCTTCTTCCACCATTAATGCTGGCAGTTATGTTTAGCCTATATTGTTCTGAGAAATAGCGTTAAACCACAAAAACAAAAACCAAATAAAGCAACAACTCTCATCCAAATTCCTTGCAATCCATTCTCCCATCATTATATATGCCAATTTTCTCAGGTCACTTTGCCATGTATTAACACTCATGTTTTGACTATCCACTTTTCTAGTGTCCGAGCGTTGTCACCGTCTAAAAGATTCTCCCACAGAGAGAGAGAGAGAGAGAAAGAGAGAGAGAGAGAGAGAGAGAGAGAGAGAGAGAGAGAGAGAGAGAGAGAGAGAGAGAGAGAGAGAACAAAATACCCCGTTCTCAAATAATGCATTTCCTTTGTAATACTGTATATACTAGTTTATAAAAAACGGTCCAACAGCAAACAACATATACCTGATCTACCGTTGCTTAATATACCGTTAGTCAGGCTTATGTTTGTTTGGGGTTTTCGTCGGGGTTTTTAGTTGATTTTTTTTTTCTTACCAGCACTTATCCCTAATAAAACTTCCGAGACATTGATCTGACAACATGCTATGCGTCGGCAGATATGAGTCTATTAATTTTACAGCCGTACCCGGTCTATAAGTGAGTATATTCGGTATCTGATTCATCATCTCGTGTGAATAATTTATGCACGGGAAAATCATTGTATATGCAGGACAATATTTCTTGTGTATTTCAAAGTACGGAAAAAACAGGATATTTAATATCTAAATTTGAAAATGACACCACCGCAGAGTAATCAACAAATGGAGTTAGATCATAAAGGTTACACAGCAAAAAGCCCGTTTTACAAAAGATTTTCCACAATAATCCCTCAACCAAACTCTCCTTCCCATCCACCATCTTCTAACACTGCAACTAACAAAAGGGCCTACAACAGGTGTTGTGAAAAACAAACAAGCAATACCTGGATGGAATTCTGCGTACAGTAAGCCTATGTGATACAAATATTTTCCATCATCAACCCTTCTCCATCTCCCTTCTATGCCACCCTCAACTCCTACTAACACAAGGTGACCAAAAACGGTGCTAGGGAAAACATACTAGCAAATACCTGGTTGGAATTTCAGCAACATCAAGCCTTTGTCGTTGACAAATTTTCCATCAAGAATCCCCTTCCCCACCCTCCTCTCCCTTCTTTCCCCACCATCTTATCTATACGATGCACCACTACATATAACTATCTTGATCATTTGGACTCTCCGCCATCAAAAAACAACAACGAAGACTAACGATGCGATGCAAAATCACAGGGTTGCTGACATTCAGCTGATTGGTATAATTTTGACAATGGAAATACGCTTAGTACACAAAATTCTAACTACATAAAAATGATATTAGGCAATCTTCAACTCAGAACTTATGTCAGTTGCACATGTGGCTTACACAAATACTGGGGATAAGGAACGTCCATTAGAACAACTGAACAAAATTTGACTTAGAATCCCCGTACTGTTGGTCTGGGAGTTTTGGAGAGTGGACGACATCAACGGTCAACGGTTGGCGTGTCCCGTCGGTTGTCCTTCCTCCTTTCCGCCTCCTGAGGAAATTGAAAAGTACGGATATCATACGTAAACGCAGTGTTTTCTGGCATCATTCCAAAAACACCGACCAATTAAAATAGCTCAGTCACTGAGCATAAACTAGTCACAAGAGTTCTAAGATAGCGTAGGCAACTGTAATAATTGTCAGTCAGTCAGTTATCTCCAGCCAAGGAATGAAATTACAACTGTATGCCATTCTATAGACATTTATGTGCTCACAGCCAAATTTATCATTAATATCAACATTTTTTTTCAACCTTGAATATTAGTATCCGAGAGAGCAATAAATATTTATCTCACCTTTTCTGTTTGACAACTCAACCTATATAATAAATTTGCATTTTGTATTAGCTTTTATAGTGACTTCTATAGCAAACATATAAACTCTATTAGTCAATATGACATATGTCTTGTTATTTCTAACAGCTAATAAATAACATTTTCTAATTATAATGGGGTGGTATTTGAGACATACGAAGGCAAACTAATTAAGTCGAATACACTTGAATGATTCCATAGTCAGAATGCATCTAGCATATACTTTTCTTCTACACATATAAAGTATTTTCTATCTTTTGCCAGCCTAAAATGGGCTATAATTATATCAGCTTCATTTGGAATGAGAGCAAATTTGCAATGAAGTGAATGACTTTGTAACAATGAAATTAATTCCGAAGTCGCAGCACATGACGTAATGACATAATGTGTGACGTCTTGATTTGTTGTTACAAGTGTAACAAACAGAGGATATCAAATGCGTAATGATTTAATATTGAATTTTGAAAACGAGTTTGACAATGTCCAGCTTTTATGCGAGCCTTGGCTGGCCAAAGCTGGACATTTTTCAACGATTTTCGTAAAATTTAATATTAAATCATTACCAATTTGAGATTGTTATATTACATAGTTTTTACTGAAATTAGTTGGATAGAAAGAAGAATGAATAATTTCATTCATTCTGAAAGACGATATGCCTTTCAATTATTGTGCAAAAAAGTAGTCCCTAAGTTGATCTAATATTAACGTTTAAAAGTAGATTATACATTTTATAAACAACAAAACCAGCAAGAATCATCCTTCCAAATAAATACAGCATTTTACACAGCCAAAATCATTTTTCAACACAAACTGTCCATTATGATGTCACTTTATTTTATTTTCCAGTATTTGATTTGGAATAGCAGACTATAAGAGACGTAAACAAAACAAATTAGAGTCAGAATTACATCACATATTTACCCCGTTGATATGCAGTAGTTGGATAAAGGTCTGTCAGTTGGGAAACCGGTTTTCGTCCACATTCTTCTGTGAAAAGAGGCGAGTTTGTTTACTTCTGTAAGTTAACATTTAAAGCAAGCTTGTATATTAGGAGGATTCTATGTTAATATATTCAACCGCTCCGGTGGCCTAGTGGTTAGAGCGTCCGCCTCTGATGCGAGTGATCTTGGGTTCGATCGAGTCATACCAAAGATTTTAAAAAATGGTACTAACAGCTGCCTCGCTTGCCGCTTAGCATTAAGAGATTAGTGTTAGGATTGGTCGGCCTGGTGTCAGGATAATGTGACTGAGTGGGACATCACGCTACATATCTGCGGCATGATGCTTCAGTTCTAGACATCACTATGAACTGCCACATTGCAGACATGGTAGCGATATGACTGAAAAATTGTTAAAGCTACGTTAAAATCATAATCACATGACGTTACATATTAAGATATACCGCCACCTTTCACCGCACACACCCGCTATCAACTGAGCAATTCACTTAATTTTGCTTCTTATTGTTGTTCTTCTCTTGAGGTTTTGCACCATTTTTCATATGATGATATGTATTACATGACACAAGAAGCCTCTGTTGGAGTAAATTGGCCATATTGAGACAGAGGAAACCATTTATTTCCAGTTCCTTTTCATGACTCGAGTCGAAAATGGCGGACACGATTTGCATTGAAAACAAGGACAATAAAATTCACAAGGTGGGGTTAGAAATGTTTCTTTACGATCGTTGCCAATAAGTAATTGGAATACTGCAAGACCAATCGGAATCGCATGAAGTGATACGCAATACGTTGTGATATCATGTGGGCCATGTGTTATTCATATTCAGTTTGGATTTATAATTTTTTAATTATTTTGTATATTATATGCTACGTATTATTGTATTTTGGAATGGACCTTGTCCAAGATCTTGTTCAATTTCTACCTAACCCAAATCGTCCACATTTCAATTACTTCTGTAAACAATTAATATATAATCAGTGATTCCTCTATAAGTGTGGTTTACTATTGGGATCATTATTAATAGAAGTAAATATATATATATATATATATATATATATATATATATATATATATATATATATATATATATATATATATATATTTTTTTTTTTGAGAGAGAGAGAGAGAGAGAACATATATATTTGAGTCTGGATCTAGGTTACTGGAATTCCCCTATAAATATATCTGGCCAACCTGATGTACTCCACATTCTGTATTATAATTTTGCAACAGACTTTCTAATTATAAGTAAGATTTTATTCTGCAAAATATTGGTAATCTTCTAGAATGATATTTCTATTAGGCACAATTTTTTTTTAGAAAATGTTAATTGTTACCTGGGGTAAAGTAAAGATATATATATATATATATATATATATATATATATATATATATATATATATATATATATATATATATATATATAGATATATATATATATATATATATATATATATATATATATATATCCTAGTTTATCTATAAGGTGTTAATTCGTCATGTAAGATCGCGAGGCAGAATTATTGTTTCATCTAGTATTTCATTTGGGCTAGATTTATTTATTCAAATTATTGAAATCAATTAGTTCTTCTCTGGAAATACAAAGTGCTCAAAAAAAATATTAAAAAAATAAAAATTTGGATTTATGGTGAAATATCAAATAAGGATATATTCATGGATTGTATTATTGTGATTTAACAAAAGACTGTTGGCACATCACCACGACACGCGCCACTACAGGCACATCAACATTTATTGGATAATTTATCTTGAATAAAACTAACGTTTATTGATAACTTTATTAAGACTTGTGTTAGAAATTCGGCTATTATTTTGGATATGATTCGCAATTTCATTTTACATTTTTCACTTTATATTCTCTTCCGCAATAGAACATTTCCTTAACAATAATATTTTCTAAAATATAGTCCAAAGTCCCTGGACTATGTTTTGCACATGATTTCTGTCTTTTACATCCCTGTACTGAACACTAATTTCGACTAGGTTTGCTGTTGTTGTTGTGTCTTTAAAAGATCAATGGAGATAATATTTGTGTCTTGCTTATGCTATAAAGGATTCTGCTAATATTTATAATTAATAAATGTATTAAATGTGTTAATTCAACTGGAAATTTGTAATATCATCTATACTTTTTTAAATACGAATGTATTAATGATTTCCATCTGAAATGAACCCCTCTCTCTCTCTCTCTCTCTCTCTCTCTCTCTCTCTCTCTCTCTCTCTCTCTCTCTCTCTCTCTCTCTCTCTCTCTCTCTCTCTCTCTCTCTCTCTCTGAGCAGCATCAAGCGATCACTCGCCTTCCAAATCAATATTTTTTAAAAATCGTATTTTTTTTTCATTTTATACCTTTGGATGTATACATTTTTTTGTGTTTTATTTGTATATTTATACAGCTAGTTTTAATGAATTTTCAGTACCGGTGTCAGAAAGAAAGGGATACGGCTTTTTCTTGGTATCCGGAAGCCATCGATTTATAATGTGATCAGCGTTCCGAGTTTCCGTCGCAATTTTTTTGGCCTTTGCCAGAAGTTGTTAACAGAATGCGGAAAAGTGCTTACATTCTAAGGCAACGGTCAATAATGTTACTTAACTACTGCTTATACCACTAGATTTTGACTAATAGCAAGACAGTTTTTTAGTTCATTTATATTTTATTGCCACCATATGATACTATGTTATTGGGCACATAATGATATGATACAATGGCAATATAATATGATACAATGTTATTGGGCAATATAATATGATACAATGTTATTGGGCACATTTAACTGTAATAAGAAAACGGTCTTTTATGTCATGCTTAATCATGTTTGTAGCCTAAAGTGTATAACAGACTGACGCACTCGATTCATAAGGTAATGTCAGCCGTAGGCTCTAAATTCTCTTGTGTTTTTTGCACTTTCACGCACAAAATGTGAGTTGAAACAAAGTCCTGTTTCGGCATACATAGCTTCAAATGCCTTTTTAAATATGTTTGATTGAATCAGACGAATAAAATGATTGCATTAGAACGGCAAGAGAACGTTAATTTCCGGGAAATATTAGTCAGCGACTAATAGATTTAGTAATCTTCATGTCATAAAGATGGTAAAATATTTATCAAACTGTCTGTGTAACACAAAAGATAACACTGGTCGGTTAAATGTCTAACTACCTATTTTGGTGATAAGCTAAATTTAAATGCCGTAGATGAAATTGAACCACAGACCTGCATCAAACTTGCACGAAATTTTATATTTTATGCATGATATGGCGCAAGTTGCGATTAGAGCAGATGGCGTTCTATTGTTTATTTTGTCTGGTAGAATGACACCACTAAAATGACACCACACTTCTCTGGTTGCAGTTATACTACCAGCATAATAAATTACAAAGATTATATATATATATATATATATATATATATATATATATATATATATATATATATATATATATATATATATATATATATATATATATATATATCGTGGGAAATCCGCTGATCTCGAATAAGAGCATCTCTCTCTCTCTCTCTCTCTCTCTCTCTCTCTCTCTCTCTCTCTCTCTCTCTCTCTCTCTCTCTCTCTCTCTCTCTCTCTCTCTCTCAGACGCATTATTTAGGAGCTGGAGCATAATAACAACAGCTTATAATTGATAATTCACCAGAACCAATCAGACGATACTTTTCAAATACATTGTTTTTGTAACGCATGCAAATGAGCTGAAATTTCCGCCCAATGAAATTCTGCTTCCCGAAATGAAAACTCCCCTTTCGTGTAAACAAACTTTCTGGCAGACCAACAGTGCCATTAAACGAAACAAGATTGTCTTCTTGAAGCTAGCTAGAGAAAGGAAATTTGACAAATTGTTTGAATAGCATTTATTACGTAGGAGGCAAGAGAAATGCTCGTCTTCGATGCGCGAAAACGCATACTCGAGACAGCAAATCTTAAACTTTGTTTTAATCACACGATTTCTCTCTATATCACTTATTCGAGACTCGTGACTGCGTATTTGAGCCTTTTTAAGCTGAATATGTGTTAGATTTTGAGCAGGCAGTGAGAAGAAAAATTCTGTCATATATAATATTTACCTGACTGGCTCTCTGCTCGAGGTTTGAGAACATGCATTCTTGTTGTTTTGAATCCTGTGATTTAAACGACTTTTTACAGTTGTTCATTCGAGATTGCATATTCAAGCCTTTTACACGCGCCTAATGGCTGTGGCATCCCCATTTTGCGAAGGCTACTGTTTTGATCTCCGTTGCCAACCGTCTTCCTTCCTTACGCGCATCCAAAATGTAAATTGTGTGAAGAATTACCCATGTTACATTAGATTTAGTATCGGCAGTGTTTACTAGATTTAGAATTGGCAGTTTTTACTAGACTTAGTTCTTAGTAACTGGTTTTCGATAGATGTGTTGCCTTACAGCTTGTGGAATGACAGTGTAAATATGCTAATCTCTCATTTACCGACAGGTTGAAAAACTAATCCACGCGTTACACAAAGGTTATTGTGACATACTATGAACTTTTAAGTGCAAATTTCATTTTAAAACAATTGACCTCTCCCACCCCTCAACTCCGCGCGCCATTGTACTCACATTCAAAAATTGTAGCCCAGCTGACTTACCAGGTAGTTCAATTTAGCGAAGTGGCAATTTCGATCTTTGGAACATGTAATGAGGAGCTCAATTGCGCGAAATGGAAACATTTCCATGTCATTACCACGATGGCTTGCTATAAACGTCCGTAAAGATACTCGAGTCAAATAAAATGAAACCATGGTGGCATGTTTTTCATGTGCATTGTCTCATGTATATTAACGTTTGTGTGGTTTCAACTACTGAAGCTATCATGCATGTTTCTTGCAGCATCCTGCACTAATGTCTTAACCTAACCTCTTTTATTTGAAGAAATTCAATCCATCATAAAACAAGCCATGCAAGTGTTGTAGACATTAATAAGTCTGAAAAATCTGTCCTTGCCTACCAGTATGCAACTTCACCATTTTAAACAGACACGTGTTCATTTTTAAATTGTATCAGATTTTACAACAGCTGGAATGGAAGCCGTATACGTCTCGATAATTATCACTCCAGCGGAGTGACGCAATGAAATGGAATGCAAGCCGTATATGTCTCAATAAATATAACCCGAGAGGTGAGACGCGACAAAAACACCAGCAACAAGATAAATATAAATTCCAAACAAACTGTAGACAATTGTTTGATGTCTTGACACATGGGAACAAAAGCAAACATTGAATAGTTATACTCCTCTCTCTCTCTCTCTCTCTCTCTCTCTCTCTCTCTCTCTCTCTCTCTCTCTCTCTCTCTCTCTCTCTCTCTCTCTCTCTCTCTCTCTCTCTCTCTCTCTCTCTCTCTCTCTCTCTCTCTTTTGCGCGCGCGCGCACACACACACACACACACACCACACACGCAGGTAATGTTATCCACAATCCAATATAATGTTTAATAAGAACAAATAAAACTACCCTCTGTTCTAACCATTTTCTGACGACTGAACTTACTTGGCTGACGTATAACTATTTTTTTAATCAATGAAAGTGACCAATGCTCTAATTAAAATTCTGTTGATTAATATGTTAATGAAGAACTAACGTCAAACAAGATAACAAGAAAAAACGAAAATAAAGAAAAAATACAAAGTCGAAATAGTTATATTTTTCGATGACCGTTACAGTCGATAGAGACATTGTTCTCCACACATTCGGAATTCTCTTGCATGTAATAGGCAAAGGGTTTGGTATATGTACCGTGTTCTCCCCCCCCCTGACTCTATCTTTGTGGCATTTTGTTATGCTTTATAGTATGCAAAACACGAACAAAAATAATACTAACATGTCAAATTGTGGGATGAAGCAGATCTGCCACCTGAATAGTTAGCTGAACCCTAAGGCGCCTAATTAGCGTATACAATTAAACAGTTGTTCAATATGGGGAATCCCTTCTTGGAAAGCCATTGGCTTTCATAGTAACAATATATTTTGGATATTTCCTGCCCAAAATAACAAACGTCATTCAATAATGCAAATTAGTTGTTCACAAGAACGTTTTAAATTAATTTAGATTTATTAGTATGTAGTATATTTAGCATTAACAATATTTAGTACATTTAGCATTATCAGTATTAAGTAGATTTAGTATTAACAGTATTTAACATACTTAGCAATAACAGTGTGCAGTAGATTTAGTATTATATTACGTGACAAGGGCTCGTACTCAGCACCAAAGAAAACATTGAAAGCAAACAAACTTTGTAGATTTCAACAAAACAATTTATTTCCCTAGACAACAATGAAAAAACTTGTAAATAGGACTTAAAATCTGTAAATTTAATCCAAACATGATTCCATGAATAAAACGACAAGTCCTATGACTAATTAATACTATAAGAATCCAGGTTCGTGTCCCGACGATGTATAAATATGGAGAGCAATAACGTCAGATGTAGACCAAAATATGAATGATTATAATTCCTCATTTGAATCAAAGTCTTTCTTTCCGAATAATTCCAGAATTAATTCCCTTGAATATCGTTTATAATTTTAATATAAGAAAGCCAACTTGTTGAGGGTCCTGGGAAAAAAATATTGATTCAAAAAAATCAGACAAAGAATAAAATATTCTGATAACAAATATAAAAACAACACCTTGTTCCTTCAAGGTTTTGAATGACTGGCCAGACCAACATTAAGAATACGTATTTAAAATTTAAAAAATATCACTTTAAATATCGCGAAATTGGTCATATGGTCTCTTAGGACGCTATGTATATCACGTCCTCAGTATAGACCGACTTAAAAGTCAATCATAAAAAAAGGTTGTTTACAAACAATGATCACGCGGAGAAAATATGTCCATGACGCTGACCAATCATTTTTACTTCCTGTTGATTTGTTGCTATTGTAAGGCGAACTAAATGCCAACCATCACGAATTAATATTTCGTCTTAAATAAACAAAGTTTCTGCTAAAATTATATCTCACTACTAAAAATAGAATATCGAATTCGAGAAATATATTCATTGCAATTAAATACAATGAAACAAAATGAAATAAAAAGAATTTTAAACTTTGCACAAAAGCAATTTAATCACATATACGTAACACTTTCCCCATAAAGAAAAAGAAAGACTTTTATAACAAAGCTTACTTTTTTTACCATCTGCAATATATATATATATATATATATATATATATATATATATATATATATATATATATATATATATATATATATATATATATATATATATATATATATATATATATTTATGATGTAAAGAATATTACATAAGAAAATTGTTATGAATTATATAATGTATATATGAAATAATATTTCTATACCAGGGAAAGTGCATCTGCAGTCATACTGTTTTTACCATTAATGTGCCTGATGTTCAGATTATCCTTTTGCAAAAACAAACTTTACCTTTATAATCTTTGGTTATTATTTTTCACCTAGTCGATGAATGTAAAGGAACTAATGTAAACCTAAAAGATGTTGTAATGACAAAATTAAAGCTAAACATTCCTTATCGATTTTTGAGTAATTTCTTTGGTGCCTATTTAATTTCTTGGAGAAATAGCACATTGGGTGATTAATGCCATTACTGTCTTCTTGAATTAATACTAATCCATCCCAACATCACTTGCATCCAGAGACAATTTAAATAACTGATTGAAATTTGGATCTGTAAGAACCGGCGCACTTTTGAGTATTGCCTTTAACCTATCCAAAGCTTCCTGACATTTTTCGGTCCAGAGAAACGTATTCCTCTTACTTTACAAATTTGTCAGAGGTTCAGAAATATTGGATAAATACACAACAATATCATTAACAGCTTTTTACAGAAAAGGAAAATCAGAGATGTTCTTCACCTTGGCATCATCTTTTAATTGATCATATCCCACATTATGTCCTAAGAAAGTCACACAAGCACTGAAAAACTCACTTTTAGATAAATTGATTGTCAAATTATCATCAATTAATCTTTTAACTAATTTCTAAATTGTGGCTAGATGCCCTTTCGAGTTGTCGTTGTAAAAAATGATGTCATGAATATAAGCGTTATAATTATCTTGACCTACAGTTATTATATTCATCAAATGTTGAAACGCACTTGGAGAACCCTTCATCACAAAAGGCATTACTTTGTACTGGTAGAGTCCATCTGGAGTCACAAAGGCCGAAATTTATTTCGCTCTTTCCGTAAGTGGAATTTGCCAAAATCCTTTTAGATGGTCAAATTTGGTGACGACTTTGGCATTTCCTATTTTATCAATGCAATCATCGATCCTTGGTAACAGATATGAATCTGTCTTTGTCACTCTATTTATCTTCCTATAATCAGTGCACATACGGAAAGTTTTATCCGGTTTCGGAACAAGTATGCATGATGAACTTCAATCACTTTTACTGGATTATGAAATTGTTCTTCAGATAATACTGAATTTTCATTTTCAAGTATTCCTTTTTGAGAGGGTTCATCTTGTATGTGTTGTTTTACAGGTTTTTAAATCAACAATTTCAACGTCATGAGCAATTTTTTTGTCATTGTAGGAATATCCAGAAACAAGTGTTCATATTAAAATAATAACTGTTTTAAGTTCATTTCTTTCTTCTTGTTGCAAATGTAAACGTTTCTGGTCTAGATCGTTCATAATTTTCGAATTTTGAAGGTTTGTTATTCCAAATTAAACGGTGTCCAATTAAATTTCTTCACATAAATCCTCAGTTTGTGGGACAGGTACCACTAACCTAATTTTATGATTTACTTGGCTATCTCTTTTTATGTACTCCTTTAACATATTAATGTGGCAAAGTTGTTTTTATTTTCGCCTACCATGGAGTATTAATGGTGTAATTTAAATCATTTACTTTCTTTTCAACTGTGTCTTGACCGTAGTACTTGGCCTGAAGGGGATATTGTGGAATGGGAAAGAGAGCCATAACTCTATCACCAGGCTGAAAACTCCTAGAGATTAATTTTTTTATCATATCTTGATTTCATTCTGAATTGAGTAAAGCGCATATCTGCTTACAAGCCTTTGGCAATTAAAATCTGAAACATAGTCAAGAAGATTGAGCTCGATATCTTCATTTGAAAGAAGTTATTCCTTCAACAATTTCAAAGGTGCATAGTCAATATCAATAAGACAGAATTATGTTATATAAAGTCTGATGAAATCTTTCTAAGGCCTCTTGGCTCTCAGGATAATAGGCAGTAGATTTAATAATGTTTAATGCCCAAATCGTGTATAGCGTGCTGGAAAATTCCAGACATGAAATTTGACCCTTGATCCGATTGGACATATTTGAAAAGGCCAAATTGAGTATAAAAATACTTTAATACAGCTTTTACTATACTTTTGGCTTTAATATTCTTCAAATCAATTGCCTCTGCAAATCTAGTTGACGCACTCATAATGGTCAACAAATATTGTTTGCCTGACTTGATCTTAGGTAAGGGACCAACACAATCTACCATAATTCTGCTAAATTGATCGTCAAATGCAGGCATTGGTTGTAGATGAGCCTCAGGTATCTTCCGATTGTGTTTTCCTACCATTTGTCAATATGACAAGATCTACAAAATTTGGAAATATCACTTTTGATGTTTGGCCAATAGAAGTAAGTTAAGATCTTGTTACAAGTTTTATTTATCCAAAAATGTCCAGCCAGATGAGTTTCAATGGCCAAACTAAGCATTTCGTGTCTGTGAGATTTTGGAACTACCATCTGATAGTTCACTGACAATTCGTCATTAGCAGGTACTTCGAGAGGTCTCTATTTTCTCATAAGAATTCCAGTTTCCATGAAGTAACATACAGGTACTTCAGTTTGCTTCAGTTTCACCAATGGCCCTTCTGAAACAAACAGGAGATTCGGGAACTTTTTCCTGTTGACCATAAGTGATTGTTGTTTATCACAAACATTAGATAAGAGAGCATGAGTATTTTAAAGAGGATGACTGTGATCAATACCACCCGATTGATCCAAATTAGAAGTTAAAGTGACCTCATCAAAAACCTGATAAATACACGTGTCAGCTAAAGGAATGTCTTCTTTATGAAAATTTTTTTCAAGAGCTTTCTTTGACATAGCTCCGGTAACTTCACAAGCTCGATAAAGCTCAGGTTATACTTTTTAAATTGGATCAAGTTTCTGATCCAAAGAAGGCTTGTCAGTTACAAGTGGATCAACCACAACCCTGTCTCCAGCTAGGTCGTTGCCTAGCAACAAATGAATGCCCTCAATGGGTAGGATATACACCATGCCGACTGTTACAGTTCTTGAATCTAAGTCTGATGACAAATTTACAGAATGAAGAGGAATATTTAACAAAGCCGCACTTTGCTCCCTGAATGAGAACGCTCTCATTAGAACAGGACTTCTCAGAACTAGGCAAAACACTTGACACTAAAGGAATCGGAGAAGCTCCTGCATCCCTTAAAAAATTATAATAGGGATAGAATTGGCCGAATCACCCAAAAGTGATATAAAACCCTGCGACATGAATATTTTTTAATTCTCCATAATAAATCAGACTGGGGTTTATTAGACCCAACAAATATATTGCTTTCAACAAATGACAGTTACCTTGACCTCTTAGAAATAAGAGCATTTGGGATAGGTCTATGTTGATTATGATGAATATATTTCAATTATAGCAATCAAAAATGACGTGTCCTTTCTCTTTGTAATAGGTACACGTAGGCAGAAGCAAGAATTACGAATCAAGCCTCTAAGAGGCTCGAGTTTTTAAATTTGTGCCAGATTGATTTTTACTAAGAGTCGTATTAGGTTGAAATACGTTTCTGATAGTAGACTGCTGAGTAAATGTTTTGCTTACAACAAGAACTTTATTAGTTAATTAGTTAAGGAGTACTTTTCATCAGCAAGATCAGCATTTTTCAAGGTTTCAATCTCATGCTCTTCAAGATGATCCTTGACGTCACTATGAACACAGTTCTTGAACTCTTCAAGTAACACAAGTTGTTTGATAATTTCATAATCATGCTCAACATTAACCACCATCTCTCGATTAGCTGTTCTCTTTCTCTAGCAAATTCGACATACGTTTACACAGCTTCTATTTTATAATTTCTGAAATTTTGCCGATAAGCCTCAAGGAATAAAGCATAACCCCTTATGCACTCCTTAACCAAATCTTAATCCTAACTCTGTTGTACTGACAAGGAATGGTAATTATCACTAGCTTTACCAACCAGTACACACTGTAGTAACTGAGTCAAATACTCCCTTGGTAATTTCAAATTTTCTGCAGATTTTTCAAAACGAGAAAAATATTTGTCTACTTCTTTTTTCTCTAAAAGGTGGAACTATCCTTTTATTTTTTGCAATTATTTGCAATGTCGAAACTTGAATCTGTATGTGAAGTGGAATCGTGCTTGCCACTTGCCAGCTCTCATTCTTTCATTCTAAGTTGAAATTCCCTTTCATCCTTCTCTCTTTGTAATTGCATATGACTGTTTCTCTCCTCATTTTCAAATTGTAATTGTTTATCGTTCTTCCACTCCTTTCTCTCTTTCTCCTTGTCCTATTTTTCAGATTGTAATTGTTTATCTTTCTCCCTCTACTGTTTATCTTTCTTTATCTCTCTCTCCCTCTCCCTCCCCCTCTCTCTCTCTCTCTCTCTCTCTCTCTCTCTCTCTCTCTCTCTCTCTCTCTCTCTCTCTCTCTCTCTCTCTCTCTCTCTCTCTCTCTCTCTCCTCTTTCTCAAATTACAACTGCAGTTGCTTTTCTTGAAACGCATTTGTTTATCTGTTTCTCTTTTTCCTGAATCTCAAGCCTACTTAAGTCTACTTCCATTTTCATTTTCATTTTCATTACTTAAATGTCATGGTCTGTCATAGACTTACTGACTGTTGCCAATACACTTTTATCAGAAACACTTTTTTTCCAACCAACTATTAGATCAAAAAGTTTTATTTTCTCGTTTCGTTAAGGATGATTTTGTTTCAGAAAAATCGTACTTTCTGGCAAGTTCAAACACCTTTAGTTCCTTAAGGATATCCAACTGCTGTTCAGTTGGATTAGAAGGAAAAGTTTCCACTTTGATAACATTGCAAATGAAAGCCTGTTGTTTTCACTTAGAATCTAAAAAAAGTAAACTAATACTTGGGATTTAGAGACTAGGGAAAATTTAAATTTCAAAACAAATTCTGAAATATTTTACCAAATTTCATATATCCCGGACGAGCCCCCAATTTATTTATTGCGTGACAAGAGCTCGTACTCAGCAATAAAGAAAAGAGTGAAAGCCAACACGCTTTTTATATTTCAACAAAACAATTTATTTCCCTAGATAACAATGGAAAAACTTGTAAATAAGACTTAAAATCGTATATTCCAAATATGATCTTACAAATAAAAACCAAGTCCTATCACTAAATAGTCTTATACGAATCCAGGTTCTAGTCTCGATGACGTACGAATAACATTAATTCCTCACTCGAATCACAGTTGTTGTTTCCGAATAATTCCAAAATTAATTTCCTTGAATATATTTCATAATTTTTTATAATAAAGTCAACTTGTTAAGTGTCCTGGAAAATAAAATTGAAACTAAAAATCAGACAAAGAATAAAATATTCTGGTAACAAAGTTAAAAACGACACCTAGATCCTTCAAGGTTTTGAATGACTCTGACCTAACCAATATTAAGAATACGTCGTTGCACTCATAAACATCACTTCAAATCTCGCGAAATTGATCATGTGTTCTCTTATTATTTATTTATGTCACGTCTGCAGTACAGACCGACTTAAAAACCAATCATAAAAATAGGTTGTTTACAAACATTGATCACGCGAGGAAAGTATGTCCGTAATGCTGACCAATATTTTAACTTCCTGTTGATTTGTTACCAAGTTAAGGCGAACTAAATGATAACCCACACGTATTACTATTTCGTCTTTAAAAAGAATGTTTCTGCTAAACTTATATCTCACTACCAAAAATAAAATCCCGAATTCGAGAAATATATTAATTGCAATTAAATACAAAGAAACAAAAATGAAATAGAAGAATTTTAAACATTACAAAAAAGCAATTTAATCACATATACGTAACAATTGGCAGTATTCAACTGACATAGCAATATCAGTGTTGAGTAAATTTAATATTGGCTGTATTGCGTAGATCTAGTTTTAGCAGTACTGAGTGAGTAGATTTAGTATTAGTAGTACTGAGTGAGTAGATTTGGTATCAGAAGTGTTGAGCAGAATTAGCTGTTAAAAGGCATGCTCAGTTTTCGATACACCATGTACCAACGGATTGCATTTTTATCCACCGTTTATCGACTGTGTGAATTCACAAATCCATCATTTACCAACAAAAGATGTGATAACTGTTCTTAAACACACCAACCTCTTCCACTACGGTTCCTTGCTAGGGAATGACCTCTGCAGTGTAATTTACCCAGTGTGGATAGATAGAAAGAAGAATGCAGATCACTGAACAAGTATATTGAAGAAATAAACACGAGGAGCCCCCTTTCAATGAACAAATATAAAATTGAATCAGTTTATCAAAAGACTTAAAAATGAAAAGAAATCAATGACTTGGTTACAAAAGAAGGAAAATGTTACTAACATGTACTCAAATAAAAAGACAATACAAATTTCTTTAAATGTAAAATTACTTTCAACGCTAATATACTATCTTCATTGCCAATGAGATGTGATCTTTGAGTGCAACGATGAGAGACTTCATCACCTATTTTATGCGGACATCAAGACTTCCGTTCGTCCCTGCTCCGCCGATCTTTGTCTAGTTGTTTGGTCCTGGACTCTTGTCCGTCGAACTATGATTTAACAATCGTCTCTGGTCTTAGATTTTGGCTTAGAATTTGCTCTGGTCCTGTGATTGGTTTAGGGATTTCTCAAGTGAATTCAGGAAAGCTGTTTCCTTCAATAAATAAAATGTCTCGCAATAGACAATAGGTCACATTCCCAGGTATATTTATATATTTACATTAATTCGGCTCAGAAAACAAAAGGCATAAATTCTGCCGCAGTAACTCATTGCTCCCTAACTCTTATGTTTACATAGATGGTCAAGGCTTGTCTTGACCTTAATTCGGATGACGCTAGGGGTGGTTAATTAAATTCAACTCAGCCGTATGAAAACGTATGTAACACAACCCCCTTGACTTCTTACTCTACCAATCTAGCAGTGTTAAGTTACATATGGCTTAAACCCTCAGATCTATCTATTCTAAAATAGTTAACTCGACCAATTAAATATTACAAACTAGTATATAGATATACACTTAAGTGATCAAATAAATATTACAAACTAGTATATAGATATACACTTAATATTAGATCATACTCATTTTAAACAGAGTTAATCCATAAAACTATGAAACATTACCCATCATTCCTTAAGCTTAATTCATTTAAATTCCTAATCACTCCTATGTATTAAAGACTCAATTACATGCAATCTTGTCAACTAATCTAAAGAAATTTTAATTATGTTCAATCTTGCCAATTCTCCAAATGAATTGATAATTAAAAAATCAAAGAATTAAATGTCGTGACTAGCATTTCACTAAAATCCTGCAAAATGAAATCATACATACATACATACATACATACATACATACATACATACATACATACATACATACATACATACATACATACATACATACATACATACATACATACATACATACATACATACATACATACATACATACATACATACATACATACATACATACATACATACATACATACATACATACATACATACATACATACATGCATACATCATACCAAGAATACATTTGCAAATAGATCAACAAATGAAATAACATATTAAAATCGGGAAACTAAGATTGCGTACCTTTTGCCATTTTCTTTATTCGTTTCCACGAACCTCACGTATAGTCCGTCTCCTAAATGAGACAACTATCTGGCCCCTTACTCTATAACGAAAACGTACTTGTTACGAATTCAAATGTAGTGTTTGTCTACCCGCTGAGACAAAACTCCCGCTTTACTGCCAAATCACGAGATAACGTCTTACACGCTACCGGGGTCGACCACTCTTTTTCAAGAAAGATTGAAGACTGGAATTTTCCTAAAGTAAAACCTTTAATTTCTTGCAGAGTTACGCCCATAAATCCATATTAACCAATCGGAATAGACTATTTCCTAAACCTGTTCCGCAGAATTTTTGGATTGACAAGACAACTAAACAACTAATCATGACGTAATTAACATTCCTTTGAACAATCATCTATGGCCAGCTCCCGCCCTTTACCCGGTCGATTTTGGGAAAGGGTCTTATGTCATTCTCTTGTACCATAGCATATGACTCGGTCAAGTTACGTCGGCTAGAACGAATTCCCCTTTGACGTTCAGAGATGAAATGAAAATAATCATCTATCTCTAGCACTTTCTACTTTAATTAAGTTAACCTTGATACAATTCCTTTAACCAAAGCTTCTAAGAGTTTTGGAAATTCGACACATCACAATAAAATTTGTAATATTGAAGTTTTGTTTTTTTTGTGTAATGTTTGGTATACCAAAAGTATAAGAAGGTGCCAAAAATTTGCACTACTAAGCACCATTGTCCTCGCATTGCCAATTTTTATGTCTATGTGGTGGTGTAGTGATGATGCAAATATTGTCCATTGTATGTCTACGTATTGGAATAGTGATTATACTCATATCACCCATTCTATGTCTACAGTGTGGTGTAGTAATGATGCTCGTATGCCCATTTCATGTCTGTGTTGGTGTAGGACACACGGTACTAATTGTATTGAAAATTGGGAACTAGCCTAGAAATGGGTGAACTTTAAATAGAAGGTTTGGATGGCCAGGATTGGTTATTAATGTAAGTTACGTTGTAGGGAAAAGAATCGTTTGAGACTTTATCCTAGTTGAAAGTGAATAAAAATAGAAACATTGTATTATTGATTGAATTTGAGCTCTTTTATAGTCTTGAGTTTGGTACACTCATTAATAAAATTAGCACCTGACTCTTTGGTAAGGAATTGAAAGCACATGTTTCAAACATATGCAGCTCCAGAAAATGCCGCGGCTCATATCCTATCCTCTGCATATAAGCTGGTTTCCAGGTTTCATCTATACTGATAAATATAAGTTATAATTTTTAATATCATGGTGTTTGCATAGGTTTATTATGAGAACTGAATTAGTACCGTGATTCCTGTAGTGATTATAGACGTATTGCCCATTGCGTGTCTATGTAGTGGCGTACTGATGACAGACGTCTTGCACGTTCCATGTCTTAGTAGGCGTTTTGTGATTATACAGGTATTTCCCATTCTATGTCTAGGTGATGATGTAGTGTATGCACGTATTGCCCATTCTATGTCTAGGTGATGATGAAGTGTATGCACGTATTGCCCATTCTATGTCTAGGTGATGATGTAGTGTATACAAGTATTGCTCATTCCATGTCCTGGTGGTGGTGTAGTGATTATATACGTATTGCCCATTCCATGTCTGGGTAGTGGTGTAGTGATTATATACGTATTGCCCATTCCATGTCTGGGTGGTGGTGTAGTGATTATATACGTATTGCCCATTCCATGTCTGGGTGGTGGTGTGATTATACAGGTATTGCCCATTCCATGTCTAGGTGATGATGTAGTGTATGCACGTATTGCCCATTCTATGTCTAGGTGATGATGAAGTGTATGCACGCATTGCCCATTCTATGTCTAGGAGATGATGTAGTGTATACACGTAATGCCCATTCCATGTCCTGGTGGTGGTGTAGTGATTATATACGTATTGCCCATTCCATGTCTGGGTGGTGGTGTAGTGATTATATACGTATTGCCCATTCCATGTCTGGGTGGTGGTGTAATGATTATATACGTATTGCCCATTCCATGTCTGGGTGGTGGTGTAGTGATTATATACGTATTGCCCATTCCATGTCTGGATGGTGGTGCAGTGATTATAAAAGTATTGCCCATTCCATGTCTGGGTGGTGGTGTAGTGATTATATACGTATTGCCCATTCCATGTCTGGGTGGTGGTGTAATGATTATATACGTATTGCCCATTCCATGTCTGGGTGGTGATGTAGTGATTATATACGTATTGACCATTCCATGTCTGGATGTTGGTGTAGTGATTATATACGTATTGCCCATTCCATGTCTGGGTGGTGGTGTGATTATACAGGTATTTCCCATTCCATGTCTACGTGATGATGAAGTGTATGCACGTATTGCCCATTCTATGTCTAATTGATGATGTAGTGTATACACGTATTGCCCATTCCATGTCCTGGTGGTGGTGTAGTGATTATATACGTATTGCCCATTCGATGTCTGGGTGGTGGTGTAGTGATTATATACGTATTGCCCATTCCATGTCTGGGTGGTGGTGTAATGATTATATACGTATTGCCCATTCCATGTCTTGGTGGTAGTGTAGTGATTATATACGTATTGCCCATTCCATATCTGGATAGTGGTGTAGTGATTATATAAGTATTGCCCATTCCATGTCTGGGTGGTGGTGTAATGATTATATACGTATTGCCCATTCCATGTCTGGGTGGCGGTGTAGTGATTATATACGTATTGCCTATTCTATGTCTGGATGGTGGTGTGGTGATTATAAAAGTATTGCCCATTACATGTCTGGGTGGTGATGTAGTAATAATATACGTATTGCCCATTCCATGTCAGGATGGTGGTGTAGTGATTATGTAAGTATTGCCCATTCCATGTCTGGGTGGTGGTGTAGTTATTATATACCTATTGCGTATTCCATGTCTGGATGGTGGTGTAGTGATTATATACGTATTGCCCATTCCATGTCTGGATGGTGGTGTAGTGATTATATACGTATTGCCCATTCCATGTCTGGGTGGTGGTGTAGTGATTATATACGTATTGCCAATTCGATGTCTGGGTGGTGATGTAGTAATTATATACGTATTGCCCATTCCATGTCTGGGTGGTGGTGGAGTGATTATACACGTATTGCCCATTCAATGTCTGGGTGATGATGTAGTGATTATATACGTATTGCCCATTCCATGTCTGGGTGGTGGTGTAGTAATTATATACGTATTGCCCATTCCATGTCTGGGTGGTGGTGTAGATAGTATATACATATTGCCCATTCCATGTCTGGGTGGTGGTCTAGTGAGTATATACGTATTGCCCATTCAATGTCTGGATGGTGGTGTAGTGATTATATGCGTATTGCCCATTCCATGTCTGGGTGGTGTAGCAGTGATTATATACGTATTGCCCATTCCATGTCTGGGTGGTGGTGTAGTGGTTATATACATATTGCCCATTCCATGTTTGGGGGGTGGTGTAGTGATTATATACGTATTGCCCATTCCATGTCTGGATGGTGGTGTAGTGATTATATACGTATAGCCCATTCCATATCTGGGTGGTGGTGTAGTGATTATATAGGTATTGCCCATTTTATGTCTGGATGGTGGTGTAGTGATTATAAAAGTATTACCCATTCCATGTCTGGTTGGTAGTGTATTGATTATATACGTATTGCCCATTCCATGTCTGGGTGGTGGTGTAGTGATTATATACGTATTGCCCATTCCATGTCTGGGTGGTGGTGTAGTGATTATATACGTATTGCCCATTCCATGTCTGGGTGGTAGTGGAGTGATTATATACGTATTTCCCATTCAATGTCTGGATGGTGGTGTAGTGATTATATGCGTGTTGCCCATTCCATGTCTGGGTGGTGGAGTAGTGATTATATACGTATTGCCCATTCCATGTCTGGGTGGTGGTGTAGTGAGTATATACGTATTGCCCATTCAATGTCTGGATGGTGGTGTAGTGATTATATGCGTGTTGCCCATTCCATGTCTGGGTGGTGGAGTAGTGATTATATACGTATTGCCCATTCCATGTCTGGGTGGTTGTGTAGTGATTATATACGTATTGCCCATTCCATTACATACCAATTTGGACTACATTAATTAAATTATTATTTAGAGATGTAAGCGATGGTGGTTAAAGGTAAATGATTGATTATTTAAGGTAAATGATTGATTATTTAAGGATGCAAGCCAATGATTATTCATTGAAATAAGTAATTGATTATGTACAGGGGAAAGTGATCGATTATTTAGAAATGGAAGAAACTGATTAAGTAAGTTATTATTATTCGGATATGCAAACGATTGATTAGTAAGAGATGTAAATGATTATGTAAAGATGCAAGTGGTTGATTATTGAGAGATGACTGATTATGTAAAGATGCAAACCGTCGATTATTCAGAGACGTAAGATTTCAATGCAATTAATATTCATCCATTTATCGTAGTTGAGTGTTCTCAGTAATGATGATGAAATTCCAAAGATTGTAAAATCTCTGAGAAAACAGAAAAAGCAAGGGAGATATCTTCTAATTAAAATTATTACTCTATGCACAGGAAAGTTTAATGTGATGCATAAGTGAAATGAATTTTTATTTTGTGTTTGCTGTTACGAACATTAGTTGTTTTCTTAATACAAGGGTGAAGGCCATTTAAAAAAAAATTGCAAAGATCATAGCAGTTATTATTTCAGAACATGTCTCTCGATATTCCTTCAACAAGATATTTGAAGAAACAAAGTTAATCAGTAGCGCCTTAAACAACAGACCACACTGGTTGCCTAAGGGATTAGAGTGCCCGCCTCGTATACGGTAGGTTGTGGGTTCGAGCCCACGCTAAAGACTTATAAAATGGTACTAACAGCTTCCTCGCTTGGCGCCCAGCATTACGAGGTTATTGCTATGACAGGTCGACTATAAATTTTGTCAGGATAATGTGACTTGGTGGAACATGTCTGCGGCATGACGTCCCAATGCTAGACATCGCTATAAACTGTCACACTGCTGACATGGTAGCGAAAAAACTGCATGTGTTAAAGCTACATTAAAAATCTCTCTCTCTCTCTCTCTCTCTCTCTCTCTCTCTCTCTCTCTCTCTCTCTCTCTCTCTCTCTCTCTCTCTCTCTCTCTCTCTCTCTCTCTCTCTCTATATATATATATATATATATATTTATATATATATATATATATATATATATATATATATATATATATATATATATATATATATATATATATATATATATATATATATAACAACAGTTAATACATTGGGTGCATTATTAAATCACAGAACAGCATAGGCACAAAAATTGATTATATTCTTTATTTACTCTTTCGGATATTATAGAAACCATAAGATTTATATATTTTGGAATAAACATAAAATGAGAACGAAAATACTAGTTTTGTATTGGAAACATAGATGTTTAAATTCACTGATTTATTAAAAAGTTAACAGCAGGTGTTTTGGTATGCTGTTTGTAAAGCAACAGTGCCTGAGATAACTTGTAATAACGACCTTTTCGTCCATTATTGCATATTATGTAAGAAACATATACATATTCCGAAACGTTAGGTTCTTTTTTTACTAGATATATGTGATATGTAAAACTTTTAATAAGCATGTGAGAAACTAACACAATTTCATACGATATAACATATAGGCTTTCTTAAATTTAAAATGGTCATCACAGTTTTTCACTTATTTGTAAGGTACTTGATGAACTTTTTAAAACAAATAAATTCGTTTTGATAATTATAACTGTTTCTCAATAGATCAATTTTAATCATCTACAAATCTAATTGAATTTAATCGCCTGTAAATGAATTGCATATGCAAACTGCACAGACCTAGATCAGCAACAGCATAATAGGCTGGCAGATCTCTGCATGTGCAGTTTGTTTGGAATAATCAATAGAACAAACAATATGAAATCTGATCTACCTAGGTGAATAGACGTTGGCCAATCAAGGTAGATAATGTTTTTAGCTGAACTCGACCTACAAGCAAATAAGTAGGTTAACTTTCATGTATATATTTTACAGCATTCTATAAGTATAACCAAATGACATGACATGGCTTGATAATTACAGTTTATTCTGCCTTTAAGCTTTTTTTGACGCAAAATAATTACTTCTGTGAGATCTGCCTGTGCGTGTGCGAGGAATCAAAATCGGAATACTACTCAGTGTTTTATGTATTGTTATGCTATTGTTAAGTCTATGCTCTTAAAATAATTAACAGAAAAGAGTGAAGTCTACAAGCTTTGTAAAATTTAACAAATAATTTGTTTCCCTATAATGCATCGGTAAAAATGAGAAGAAAAATATAAGAACTTACGGTATTGCGAATTAAATCGAAAACTGATCAAAGAATTAAACACACAAGTCCTAGTAAAAAAAAGTCTAGAATAAAACTCAGTTCAAGTCCCGAGGAGATCCAAAATTGAAGGCGATGAGGTGTCTATTAAAACCTGAGAAGAGCTGATTTGTCAACAGTCTCTTGTTGAATCACATAAATATTATTCCAGGCTTGAATTCAGTATAACTTCCAATTAATGTCTTTATCCAAGAATTTTGTCAATGCAATTTGGTATTTCCAGAGAAAATAACCACTTGAATTCAATAATTTGACGAATTTAAAATTCAACCCAAACTGGTCACAATATAATATAACTTAAAGTACTAGATGTTTAAGCACGACTGGTACAATCCTTACAGTCACAAGATGATATAGTTCTCTGCTTGACTTCAGGTCACAATTATCATTTTCTCAAACCAATCATTATCTAATGGAAAATAACCTTCAAGAATAATCTAATGAGCATAATTTATTTACAACACAATATCCTATAAAAATTCACTTACAAATCTACAAAACCTTGAATTTGATGAACATATTTACTCCTTCTTGTTTGCCTGAAAATAAAACTGATAATAAGCTCATACACATAGAGAATAAGGAAGCTATTATTAGTTGTTTACATAAATGAAATAAGCAAAAAAAAAAATAATAGTCATTCAGGTCAAGCAGAAATGAACTCAATTTTGGACAAGGTCAAGTCCAGCATATAATGTTACCTTACAATAGCATGCAATGAAATAAAACTATTCAGCTAACAAACAAAGAATTAATAAATAAATTTACATAGCAATATCAAGATTTGATGTGCATATTGCATTTTCAAATCGTTGGTTTGTTACTTTGATGCAGTAACCATGTGCCATTAATATGCAGTATGTTTGTTTGTGACCTGAGATTCAAAGAAAATAATGAAAACAAAATCTTTTTGATAAATAAACAGATGCCATAAAATAAAGAAATACTGGATGATTTGAAAATGGAATCAATAGTATTTTAGTCAAGAACTGAGTTTTCTTTGAATTGTGGAAATATTTTCCTCAAATGCTATAATATGGACTAATGGATAACTATAAGTCGTTTTAAGGGCTGCTGTACTATTTGCGCAATCACGATACAACGATTTCATTCATTGCTGATTTGTAATTAAACATTTAACGGGATGAAAATATTTCTTGTTTTTCTTCCTTCCTCGTTATTTTTATGTTACGTTCCTTTTCCATTTCCTGTTTATTTTTGTTTTCCTTGCACGGCAGGAGTGAGAATAAAGTAAATATTTACATTTTGGAATTGGTAAAATTAGTTGATCAAGATAAGAATTTGATAATACACTTATTTATGTAGCAATGTGAACAGAAATAAGTAAAAGCTGATAAATGTGTTATTGGAATCAAATTGTAGTTGTTCTAGTTTGCGTCTAATGAGTTGAAAATATTCCATTATTGATTATATCTCTTATCTTAAACGATACCATTATTAAAGACTTTGCAGAAAATTGTTTACATCAAAATTACACTTTATAATGAGAAAGTTTTGTTTGCCTGAGCGAGGATGTTGAAAATTAAATTTTGTGAGTGACAGGCACTGAATTATTTATTTTAATTTCTTGGCAATTAGGGAAGCGTTATCTACAAGATTATTGACATAATTATTGCATAATTGCTTGTTCCTCTTAAATTTTATCAAAGTATTTATAAAGTGTGCTAATAAAAGTACGGAATATATATAATCAGGAAAAAAGAATCTTTAGCTCTCAAGGGTTTCTGTTTATTGATATGACTGATTTTATGGGGCATGTCTTTTCCAATCAAATGTTTGTTATAATGGTGCAAAACATATCAATGTGGTGTAATTGGTATATGTAAGAAAACGTTGGAGTTCCTATATATTGGGGTTTTTTTAATTTGTTATTCCTCTGGGTTTTTTCTTCCAAAAGGCAGCATCTTGTAGAAACGAAAAGTGTTTATATGTACGTATCGCTTACATTGAATAAATTAAACATGCCTTAATTGTACACACTATTGTAAAAACAACAGAAAGAAAAATGATCTCTTAAAGTCTGGCATCATTTGCAGCTTGCAGAAATGACCGATCATAATTTAAGTTGTTATGGATATCGTGTGTCAAATTCCCTGGTTCCAGTTGTATTATAATAATAATAATAATAATAATAATAATAATAATAATAATAATAATATTATTATTATTATTATTATTATTATTATTATTATTATTATTATTATTATTATTATTATTATTATTATTATTATTATTATTATTATTATTATTATTATTATTATTATTATTATTATTATTATTATTATTATTATTATTATTATTATTATTATTATTATTATTATTATTATTATTATTATTATTATTATTATTTTACTTCTATTACCACTAATACTCCTACTAATCTCACTACTACAATTGTTTCTGCTGCTACTACTGCTATTAGTTAGAAAGGATCGCAGATTCAACATTTGCTAATCTCATATATGGCCTCACGTCAATTATTTCAAAGGAGACTCGTTAATATCATACTTTTGGCAACTTTAAGAAAAATAGTATATACATAACGTGTACTGGATAGTTTAAATTTGTATTATAAAGATTTTAGAGTTCCATCTGAAGTGATATGTTGCACAATGTTTCAAATACGATTTGTTTTTACCATCTGCACAAAATATTGTAATAAAAAACATGTCTAATTTTTTTTTAATATGACAAGACAAAATCTTTAACATCATTTTATTCTTTAGCTGGAAAAATTATATTGGAACTATAAGGGACGAATTATTATTGATCAAAGACAAAACCATAACTAATAATAGATGCCATTTGCAGAGCTGTTTTAAGACGTTTGGGGGCTCTAGGCACAAACACTAAACTTCTAACATAACCGACATCTAAATTTTGTTTTGGGGCCGCCGCGGGGCCCAATGATGCGCGGTGTCATCGGAACCTGCCTTGCGTTCTAATGCCTTAAAACGACACTGACCATTTGATAATGGCCAATTTTCATCTTATTACTCTTTCCCGTTCCGTATTTCTACAACAAATCTCTAATTTCCTCATTGATCGCGCGTGCGTAGATATGCTTTTATGTTTGGGGATGGTTTTTTGAATAATCAGTCAAGATGTGAAAATATTCCTGTTCTGTCTCTATCCAAGCATACAAAGGGTCATTACAAAATATTACAAAAATATTCCTGTTCTGTCTCTATCCAAGCATACAAAGGGTCATTACAAAAATATTCCTTGCATAGGAGAAGATTGTATACGTGAATGTCGCGAGGGTGTCTTAAAATGTAATGCTAACCATCCTTATTTTCTTTTATCTTTTTGCAAACAGTAACTTCGTCTGTAGCTTAAGAGAAAAAAAAAATAACATAACCAAGGCACGATAGAGATAATCGCTTTGAAACAAGCTGGATCATAAAAAGACGAAAACAAAACGGAGACAAAACAGAGTCCGACTTCACCAAAATTGATTCGTTTCTTTGTAACCTGCAAGATTAGGGGTATTAATTTCAGATATAAGTGGTGAGAGTTTGACAGATGACGTAAAAAATTCTACAAACCATTACTGATACAAAAAATGAAGTACCAGTTTTCAAAAGATAAGACCAAAGTTAAAATGAAACAATATTTTCCAAATGATAACACCAAAGATAAAATGATGCAGCATTTTCCAAGAGGTAAAAGATCACAGTTGAAAGTGATGCATTACGTTATGGATATGCTACATATATCAGTTAAATGATAGCTAATAAAAATAAGCTAACTACTAATAGTGAAATATTAAAGATGACGAAAAAGTTGATAGTTTAAAAAATTTTCATCTTTTGCATCTAAAGCACATGTTCAATATTTCAGATATCCTAGACATTTTCGATATAATAACAGGAAACTACTAATATTACTACTATCACTACTGCTATAATAATAATAATAATAATAATAATAATAATAATAATAATAATAATAATAATAATAATAATAATAAAAATAATAATAATAATAATAATAATAATAATAAAAATAATAATGTTAATAATAATAATAATAATAATAATAATAATAATAATAATAATAATAATAATAATAATAATAATAATAATAATAATAATAATAATAATAATAATAATAATAATAATAATAATAATAATAATGTTAATAATAATAATAATAATAATAATAATAATAATAATAATAATAATAATGTTAATAATAATAATAATAATAATAATAATAATAATAATAATAGCAATAATAATAATAATAACAATAATAATAATAATAATAATAATAATAATAATAATAATAATAATAATAATAATAATAATAATAATAATAATAATAATAATAATAATAATAATAATAATAATAATGAGAAGAAGAAAAAGAAGACTACTGTTGCTGCTAATACTACTATTACGACTATTACTACTAATAAGAAGAAGAAGAAAAAGACTACTAATGCTGCTACTGCAACTACTACTTCTACTACTACTACCACTACTTCCACTACTACAATTAATGCCACTACTACTACTAATAATGATGATGATAATAATAATAATAATAATAATAATAATAATAATAATAATAATAATAATAATAATAATAATAATAATAATAATAATAATAATAATAATAATAATAATAATGATAATAAAAATAATCATAAGAAGAAGAAGAACTACTGATGCTGCTAATACTACTACTACGACTACTACTACTACAATGACTATTACTACTACGACTACTACTACTACTAATACTAATAATAATGATAAGAAGAAGAAGAATAAGAAGAAGACCACTACTGCTCCTGCTACTACAACTACTACTTCTATTACTACTACCACTACTAGTACTGCTACTACTACTAATGATGATGATGATGATGATGATAATAATAATAATAATAATAATAATAATAATAATAATAATAATAATAATAATAATAATAATAATAATAATAATAATAATAATAATAATAATAATAATAATAATAATAATAATAATAATAATGGAGTTAACACTTCAACATTACATTGTTCTTCATAAAAATTATTGACTTTGATGCTATTATCGTACATTCATTGTCATCTATTTCCAATATGAAAAACAGAAATGCAGGTAGTAACAAATCCTATTTCATTTAAAATTTGATTGAAATAATGCTTTGTTTTTAAAAAAATCATTTGCTTTTGAAAGTACATCCTTGAATGAAATTTGTGATATTAATGTCTGTTAATGCCTGTAGTCGATGCTTCCAAAGGCAATTAATAAAGAGGACATGGCAATTTATATAAAGGACAGTTGTAAGATGAAGACCTTCGTTTTAGTTCATATTGATTAACGAAACCAAGGAAAAATCATTAAGAATTACATCATTATTGCATTGATCATTTCTCAGCACAAAATAATCTCAGCTCGACCACAAAAGCATCATTCTGTCAAAAAAATGGACAATATTTCAGGATCACTTGAAGAGTACCAGTATCAATTCTAACGGCAAAGAATAAGATTTTCTAGTCACTCGTTACTAAAGACGGTAATGTTCGGGTGTATTAATCTCCTGCTAATCGGAATATAATTGAAGCATTTATAGTCTTTTTTTAAAAAAAAAAATCAAATAAGTACATTTTATGTCCAGGCCACTGGCTATCATTAGAAATATTTTTGCAACCTGCCAAAAACGAAGGAAAATTAACAAAAATTTTTAATACTTGTTGCAAAGGAAGGCAGATGGTATTTTCTTAACCAGTAAAGTAAAATAAAAAGTTTTTGTAAAATTTAAGTTATTTATTTAAAAACAATCTACTAAATATTTAACCTTAATACAAAAAGTACAGATTGGGAAGGGGGCTGGTTAACGGCACTTTTAACACATTTGGTTTTATATCACAACCAAATAAATGAACTATATGCTTTTACAAAGAAAGAAGGTAGCCGATTCAGGATGGGATGTGCAGGTATCGAAAACGTAACCATTGGATCACAAGTAAAACGCTATCTAACGGAGGTTTTGAGGTTAAATTGGAAAAATAATTTTTTAAAAAAACAAATCAGAACACAAATTCTCTTTAAATGTCTCCTGTAAAGTCGAATATTCGTTCTTATATTATATTATATTATATTATATTATATTATATTATATTATATTATATTATATTATATTATATTATATTATATTATATTATATTATATTATATTATATTATATTATATTATATTATATTATATTATATTATATTATATTATATTATATTATATTATATGATATTATATGATATGATATGATATGATATGATATGATATGATATGATATGATATGATATGATATGATATGATATGATATGATATGATATGATATGATATGATATGATATGATATGATATGATATGATATGATATGATATGATATGATATGATATGATGTGATATCATATCATATCATATCATATCATATCATATCATATCATATCATATCATATCCTATCCTATCCTATCCTATCCTATCGTATCGTATCGTATCGTATCGTATCATATCATATCATATCATATCATATCATATCATATCATATCATATCATATCATATCATATCATATCATATCATATCATATCATATCATATCATATTATATTATATTATATTATATTATATTATATTATATTATATTATATTATATTATATTATATTATATTATATTATATTATATTATATTATATTATATTATATTATATTATATTATATTATATTATATTATATTATATTATGTTATTTTGCATTACATTACATTTCATTTCCTTGCATTGTTTATTTATTGCTTTATGAATAACTGTTTCATGTACAGATTAAATATCTTCCTTATCCAATGGTCTGGTTCATCGTGGATCAAAGGGGGGGGAAAGGAAATGGATGCTCTACATTTATATTACAGAAAATCAGAAAACAATGGTGCATCTTAGCAGTTCTGGTGATGCTCAAGAGAAAAATGCATTTTACCCATACATAAATGTGCAACCACTCCTGGTGATACTCAAGAGGGGATCATTTTCATACCAAGACACAAAGATGGAAGCAGGCCCGGTGATACTCACTTGAAAAACGATTTTTATATTTAGAAGCACTATATAATTTATGTTGTCTGATCTTTCCACGAAAATAACGGGGAACACCCCCCCCAAATCGATATTATTGGCTCATTTAAATTTGGTTGACCTTCTTCAAGATATATTTAACAAAATACCTATACTCTTGATTTTGAGATTTCAATTCGTTTTGAACATTAGTATGATGTCTTTAAGTTTAGTATAGAATCAATCCGTGGAAAATGAATATTAATTAAGTTCAGAATAAATCCGGGGAAGAAAATGAATGTCAATTGATTATAGAATCAAGCCGTGGAAAATTGATGTCAATTTAGTAAAGAATAAAGCCATGCAAAATGAATACCAGGTAAATATAGAATCGAACTGTGGAAAATTAAATATTAATTAAGTATAGAATGAAGCCTTGAATAATGAATTTGTAAATGGTATAGAATAAATTAATAATAATAATAATAATAATAATAAAAATAATAATAATAATAATAATAATAATAATAATAATAATAATAATAATAATAATAATAATAATAATAATAATAATAATAATAATAATAATAACATTAATAATAGTAATGGAGTTAACACTTCAACATTACATTGTTCTTCATAAAAATTATTGACTTTGATGCTTTTATCGTACATTCATTGTCATCTATTTCCAATATAAATGAATGAAAATGAATGTTAATTAAGTACACAATCAAGATGTGGAAAATGATTTTGTATATAGTATATAATCAAGCTATGGAAAATGAATATCAATTAAGTATAGAATCAAGCCGTGGAAAATGAATATCAATTAAGTATAGAATCAAGCCGTGGAAAATTAATGTCAATTTAGTAAAGAATAAAGCCATGCAAAATGAATACCAGGTAAATATAGAATCGAACTGTGGAAAATTAAATATTAATTAAGTATAGAATGAAGCCTTGAATAATGAATTTGTAAATGGTATAGAATAAATTAATAATAATAATAATAATAATAATAATAATAATAATAATAATAATAATAATAATAATAATAATAATAATAATAATAATAACAACAACAACAATAATAATAATAATAATAATAATAATAATAATAATAATAATAATAATAATAATAATAATAATAATAATAATAATAATAATAATAATAATAATAATAACATTAATAATAGTAATGGAGTTAACACTTCAACATTACATTGTTCTTCATAAAAATTATTGACTTTGATGCTTTTATCGTACATTCATTGTCATCTATTTCCAATATAAATGAATGAAAATGAATGTTAATTAAGTACACAATCAAGATGTGGAAAATGATTTTGTATATAGTATATAATCAAGCTATGGAAAATGAATATCAATTAAGTATAGAATCAAGCCGTGGAAAATGAATATCAATTAAGTATAGAATCAAGCCGTGGAAAATGAATATCAATTAAATATAGAATCAAGCCGTGAAAAATGAATATCAATGAAGTATAGAATCAAGCCGTGAAAAATGAATATCAATGAAGTATAGAATCAAGCCGTGAAAAATGAATATCAATGAAGTATAGAATCAAGCCGTGAAAAATGAATATCAATTAAATATTGCATCAAGCCGTCAGAAATGAATATCAATTAAGTATAGAATCAAGCCGTGGAAAAATGAATATCAATTAAGTATAGAATCAAGCCATGGAAGATGGATATCAATTAGGTATAGAATCAGTCCGTGGAAAATTAACATCAGTTTAGTATCAGCACGGTCCTTGTGGTCTTAATGAGCGAAGAAGAAAGTGAGGCTCATATCTATATTATCTTAATTACTACATCAGATTAATTAACATTTTTCGCGTAAATTGTTGCATGCATACCTGTTTGAAGGGAAAGGGAAATTTCTCAAGATAAAAGATGGAGTATCAATAGAAAAGTTTGCATACGTTTTATTTATAGTCTCGTTGAAAATATTCAGTGCAAAGCTGTTTTCCATGGGCAGTATTCTATTAGAGCACTTGATACGGTTTTGCATACTTTATACAATTTATGCATCTTTCTTTAAATGCAATTTTTGTCAGTTACGCAAAGTAAAGTTTGGCTCCAGAAGATGATGATGTGACAGCTACCTTGTTAGTCAAAGGTATGCTCTCAATATACAGGACGACGGGTAAATCAAAATCCGTATTTATTCGCTTATAGGTTGAGCCCGCCCAACTTCAAACCTCATAGAGCTGATTTACCATAGTATATTGCTCTGCTCCTGCAAATAAAGGTATATATATATATATATATATATATATATATATATATATATATATATATATATATATATATATATATATATATATACATACATACATATATACATATATATATATCATACATACATACATACATACATACATACATACATACATACATACATACATACATACATACATACATACATACATACATACATACATACATACATACATACATACATACATACATACATACATACATACATACATACATACATACATACATACATACATACATACATACATACATACATACATACATACATACATACATACATACATACATACATATGATGCAACACAATAATTCTTTAAAAAATCTATAATATTTCACTCTGATGTTCCTTGACTTCAAATATACAAATTGAACAAATTATATAATATATTTTATTATTATTATATTTATTATATTTACTATTACTAATGTTGATATTATTATTATTATTATTATTATTATTATTATTATTATTATTATTATTATTATTATTATTATTATTATTATTATTATTATTATTATTATTATTACACCAAATATTTCTTATCTGCTTAACTATCGGAATAAAATATATGCATCATATATATATTAATGGCATGTTAAAAGTATCCACATAATGATATGCATTAAAACTTTATGGTTTTAATTTTATTCTTGGTGTTCACATGAGCCAGTTTTATTCTTTGTTACTTTTATCAGAAAAGTGTTAAAATAAAAATGTTATTATTTTTAAAATTCGATTTTTTTTCTTCATTTTTTTTAGGTCCTTTTTTATAACATTATTTCTCGTTTCTTTGCGTTTCCGGACGTAATTTAAATTTAATTAATTGAATGATTTAATTGCTGTCTGATAAGTGAAATAATGTCTGTCATACCGAATGACACTGACAACAATAGCAAAAGTGACAATACCGTGTCTCTTGACAAAGGCGACAATACCCTGTCTCTTGACAATAGCAATAGCAACAATACCCTGTCTCTTGACAATAGCAATAGCAACAATACCCTGTCTCTTGATGCGGATCTTTTGGAGCAATATCAGTAACAAGGAACTATAGCGTGTACATGTATACAATTTACCTGGCTTGAAAGAATCATCATTTTTGGTCTGCACGAAAACTTGATTCTTCAGCTTGTAAAACACAGAAAACGTACATATAAAATAAAACTTAAAATGGACGAACGAACAGTTAGTGATACCTAATAACGGCGCTGGTTCATGAAAGGAAATATTAATGCATAAAAGTTAACTACATATTTTTTAGTTGTGAAATTTTCATAACATTAAAATTACCCTTCTCGAAAATCACGTTTGGTCCTTTGTCATAATGGTTGAACCCTTAAACACCGTAATGTATTAATCAGTTGGTTTAGTTTAGAAGGAGAAATATTAATGACACGGTTCGATGACAGATGTCTGTATGATTGCCTTGATAAATTGCTTTATCTCAGTGTGATACTAATACTAAGTCCGAAACGTTTATGTTCAAAAGGCTAATAAAAAGACTTGCTTGTTCCCATGTCCAAGTTAAACTTATCTTAACTAAAGATAACACTGACTAGATCGGTCCAGAGGTAACGATTCCATGCACCTTTTTAGATATTTCTTTATTGATCAAACGTTTCGAAGGAGCTCAGGGTCAACTGGTTTGATCCTTAATGAAAATAAATGGCTGTAGGACAAATTGGAATATGTTCCCTGGACAGTGATGGTTGATATGAAAAATACTTTTTACAAAACGTAAATAGGCTTGTAATTTTGTTTATACCCAACTCGAGAAATTGAACAGTGTTCTTTTTTCGGCCAGTCTGAGTACAGGTCTCATGTCAGAAGTGAAAATAATGGTAACGACCAGTATTTTGATGTGGAACATATAAATATATCAGATTTAAATCAATATCTAACTGAGCTAGACGCTAAATGTATACTCGTTATGACAAGTTCAATTGTTTTGTAACGACTCAAATTGAACATTGTCTTTCTAGGATGAAATTTCAAGGAAGACTTTCAAATATAAAGTACGAAACAATGCGATAAATAAGATAATGACTAGCTGCATCATATAATATTCAACCCAAGATGATATATTATTATAAGAAGCAATCATATCAATGAAAATCGTATTTGGACTATTCTTATGAGAGGGGGGGGGCAGAATAAGTAGAGGTAATGTAAACAATATTCGCCAAGCTGATGGTAATTTGCAAATAAGACTTAACAAACTTTTTCCATTACTAGATGTAGGTAAAATGTCTTGAAAAAATATGGATTTTATGTTGAACTGCTACGAGAATTATTTATAAAAAAGGAAAACAACAAAGTTTCTATGTAATGAGCAATTTATACAAATATTTTAATACAACAATTGTACATTTTTGTAAAACTTGTCTTATATGTATTCTTCTGGGGAAACATACAGCGAAAACAAAAACAAATTAAATGTGATTACTCTATTCCCACAGAAGAAAATAGAGACAAATTTCTTCAGCTTCTTTAATATTAGCCTGAGATGGAAGCAAAAGAAACACGATGTTGAAACCAAAGTTAAATGTGAATTTCTTTAGGATTATAAAAACTGAATTAAAATTACAACTAGAAATACTGGATATACGTGCTATATATACATCGATACACTATGTCTCTATATATATATATATATATATATATATATATATATATATATATATATATATATATATATATATATATATATATATATATATATATATATATATATATATATATATATATATATATATATATATTGGGAATAGTACCAGTGTGCGCTCAAATACGAACTTAAGTTCCTGTCTCACTAGACAAAGATACAAATTTCAAACATTTTAGAGTAAGGAAAATATTTGTTTACGAACATGATACGCTTACTCTGTTATTAATTGTAACGGGCACCAGATGATCTGATATGTGCACTAGGCTAATGCTGTAACTGTGTTCCTATATATGTGCATTTAACTTTGATGATTGGCGGCTTGTAGTTTGTGTCTGTGTGAAAGTTTTCCAGATCTACATGCCACTGTACATATCTTGCGATGTGCCCCGTTATCGCTTTGGCGTCCGGAATCTGCAGTAAAGTTAGTGTGCATAATGTGCACTCGGGTAATGTTGTAAAATCTCTCTCTGTCTCTCTCTCTCTCTCTCTCTCTCTCTCTCTCTCTCTCTCTCTCTCTCTCTCTCTCTCTCTCTCTCTCTCTCTCTCTCTCTCTCTCTCTCTCTCTCTCTCTCTCTCTCTCTCTCTGCCAGTAAAGGATGTTGTTATTAAGCGCAATTTACTGTGAAGCACACAAACTACGGATATAATAGAATATGCTAGTGATAAAAAAATTGCCAGTAAGAACAAGAGATTAATTTAATAGCAATAACTACTATGTAAATACATTAAGAAAGCAATCATTTCCATGAGTATCTACAATTTAGTCGTAATCTACAAAATGGGCGTATGTTTTGCTGACATTGTCAAATCGAGAATTCATATTAGTTCCTTAGGGTCACGAATTTTATTTCATTTAAAGAATTTATTGTCTATCGTTGTGATATTAATGATTCTTGTTACATTAGTTTCATTTTCTTTGTACGATTTCATCTGAGATACAGTTATTGTATGTGTCAAGTACATTTTATCTCATTTTTAAAGCGTATAACTTTTTTGGATCAATTGACAATTCAAAAAGTCAATTTAATAGTCTTAGTGTATATTTGCATCACCAACTTCCAATAGAATGTGCCAAAATTAAGTGTATATTATATTATATTATATTGTATTATATTATATTGTATTATATTATATTATATTATATTATATTATATTATATTATATTATATTATATTATATTATATTATATTACATTACATTACATTACATTACATTACATTATATTATATTATATTATATTATATTATATTATATTATATTATATTATATTATATTATATTATATTGATTGGTCAAGCGTCAGCGCTTGTGGGGCAGAAAAATCAATAGTAAAGAGTACAAATAATTAGTGATTACATTAAGTTCTTTTCTTGTCACAGAGACGTTTTTGATAACTTTGAGATATAACTATCGGATATATTTTCCATTAGGATATATTTAAAGTTTTGTGCATTTTTTATTGATAATATCTGTTTAACTGGTTACACAATATAACTTTCGTTCTCAAATTTTGAAATAGAGCATTGTACTTCATTTGAAAAGGACTATAACTGGGAATTCATTATAAGAGGTGATGGATATTTTCAGTACTGAGTATTATAAACTATGTACGTATATATGTGCACATATTTTTATGTGGTTTTTTTTTGTTAGACATATCGTGTTTTTTGGATATGAGGGATGACAAACCATATATACCTGGCCTACAGGTAAGCCATAATACCTTGCCCACAGGTTAGCCAATATCATAGGCCGTTATCTAATAAAATATGTTTCCTGATTACTAGTCGGGTAGTGAAGTGCATGGTACGAATATACGTAACCAAAGAGTTTTGTCCAACACACTAAAAATTTATTTCAGTTGAATACAAAGTGAAAATTTAAAAAGAACCAACATTATTGTGAATTAAATAAAAATAGTTCTTAAAGTTATATCACAAGTTTAAATGTATAAAGTTCCAATTGAATTCCAGTGGTATTCCAGATAAATTCAAATATTGGAAGATGTGATATGCTAACAGTCTTGAGGGTAATAATGTGTCAATGGCCTGGAGAGTGAATATTTATCACAATAATTTATTCCAAAATGTTCTTGTATGAATTGACTATAATTCCAAGTTAATGTTTAAGTCTAAGACTATTATTGTGAAATTTATAATTGCAGTAAAGAATAATTTGAATATCCAAACCAAAATTGAATGCAACAGTAAGACTGATTCTCCTTCTCCTGTTAAAGCAGGAATTATTAATGTTTAAAGTAAACAAAATTATGTAAAACGCAAAAGAATCTAACATTTAGGAAACTTATTTGTTTTGACTGATGTGTTTTACTTTTGTCTACTATATACTTTAAGAAGTTCTGCTCTTTTATGAGGACTTGGGGTGGAGATCTATTTTCGTTTTTCTTTCGTCTTTGTATCCTTACACTGCTTATTGTTTTCTCTTTTGTTGTTTAACACTTTTGTCAGCGTTGTTATACATTTAGTGCTTAAAAATTCGTATCAGTGTTGTGGTATGATCATTTGGTGATTAACAAAAATTGTGATCGTTTTGTGGTATATTTTTTTGTCTAAATGTCAGATTCCCCCCCCCTCTCTCTCTCTCTCTCTCTCTCTCTCTCTCTCTCTCTCTCTCTCTCTCTCTCTCTCTCTCTCTCTCTCTCTCTCTCTCTCTCTCTCTCTCTCTCTCTCTCTCTCTTTTGATAGGAGAAATCCTCTCGATAATTAAATTTATAGAAATTGGTCAATGCAACTTAGGAAAGAATTATTATGGTTGCATATAAGAAAATATTGATTTGTATTAGCGAAAACCACAAAGCAAACACAGTTCGACCATAATCCCAATTCTCTGCATAAAAGCAAAGAAAGATATCTGATTAGTCAGAACATTCAGTGTATATCACTTTGGAAAATCTTCTGTCATCTATTTTATGACGATGATTAATTTTATTTTAAATTATAGTCCATTCAACAAACTTTTGGATTAGTCAAGGCAATAAGCATTTTATTTTTGTTATGCCCATGCTCTGAATATATTTGCTACTAAAGTGTGAAAAGACTGGAGAAAATAAATCCAAACACTTCATCTTCTAACATATATATATATATATATATATATATATATATATATATATATATATATATATATATATATATATATATATATATATATATATATATACATGCAACACCATTCTCATATGCAACAAAGAAGTTATCATATATATATATATATATATATATATATATATATATATATATATATATATATATATATATATATATATATATATATATATATATATATATATATATATATATATATATATATATATATATATATATATATATATATATATATATACATATATATTATTTATACATATATACTATATATACACATATATATATATATATATATATATATATATATATATATATATATATATATATATATATATATACATATATATACATATATATATATATATATATATATATATATATATATATATATATATATATATATATGATAACTTCTTTGTTGCGTATGAGATTGGTGTTGCGGTTATTGGTATTGCATATTATTTTATAATACATTTTTTGTGTAAGTCACAATAGTTTTATGATTGGTAAATTTATCATATTAAAGGTAAGGTCAGGTCGCGTGGTGGTGCAGTGTACAAATTTAGATGATTTCCAAGTTCGTATGCAATAAATTCGGTCAAAATAGGCCATGAGCGTTGATTACAGGTCAAGTCGTTACGCTCTCGGTGCTGTACGTTTGTTGTGTAGAGATAACCCGCTTGCCCTAGTCTTTAAGCTCAATAATTTGAAGAGAGAGAGAGAGAGAGAGAGAGAGAGAGAGAGAGAGAGAGAGAGAGAGAGAGAGAGAGAGAGAGATTGGGAATTTTAACGCAGCTTTAACAATTGTTCATTCAAATCGCTACGATGTTTGCGTTGTGGTAGTTTATAGGTAGTTTATAATGAGGTCTAGCACTAGGGCATAATGCTGCAGACTTGTAGAATTATGTCCCACCCAGTCACATTATCCTGGCACCAGGCTGGCCGGTCCTACAACTCATATCTTAATCCTGAATACCTATCAAGGCAGCTGATAATACCTCTTTTATAAATTTTTGTATGCCAGGGCTGGGAATCGAACCAGCGACCCTTCCCCTCGCATCCCGAAGGGCGCTCTAACCACTTAGGCCACCGGAGCGGTCCTTATAAAGAGTCAGACCATGACTGTCAAAAAAAAATAATTCAAGTACCTGGGATATAGTGATTCAGAATAGATGACTTGAGTATATATCAATTGTATAAAGGGGACTAAGCACAACAGTTCCATTCTTCATTTATATTTCAGTCTTGTTAGATTCGGTGAGGAAACTTAATTTATTTAGAATTTGTTCGTTGAAATTGCGGAGCGGAAAGTCATTTATTCTAAACAGATATACCTTTATAATTTATTGTGAAAATTCAAGAACTTGGATCTTTAATAATTTTGTTGGAAACCTGTGAAACATTGATATTATACTTATGTTCTACATTCATTGGATTCACCTTGAAGTTGAGAATTTTGGATATTAGAACTGTGGTACTAACGCATGCGCACGTTATAATCTTCATTTGGAATACCTTTGAATCGTTTGCGGATTTGAATTGATAGTGCAATTAGTACAGTTATAAGAAAATATAACAAAACTGTTTTTATTGTGTTTACTTTCTTTTGGTATTTGTTTTTAGGGAAATAAATTTCTATTTTGGAAAGTTAAATGCTTGGTATGTTTTTCCTTCTCTTGTAAATAGAGTAAAACCCTTGGACAAATGGTGTCGGATTCAATAATCATTTAATTACATGATAAATAACAATCTCTTTCACGAAACTGATTTCAGTAACTTCGCCTAAATCATGTTATAATGATTAGAAACAAAATATCAGCATAGAGAAGTAATAGCCGAACCAATGTCCAGTATTTTCTGAATTGTTTTGGGGAGTATTTGTCAATAATCTGGCCCAATAACGGTGAGTATGTGTCAATATTCCGATCCAATAGAGGAGAGTATGTGTCAAAATTCCGATCCAATAACGGGGAGTATGTGTTAATATTCCGACCCACTAACGGGGAGTATGTATCAAAATTTCGACCCAATAACGGGGAGTATGCGTCAATATTCTGACCCAATAAAGGCGAGTATGTGTTAATATTCCGACCCACTAACGGGGAGTATACATCAAAATTTCGACCCAATAACGGAGAGTATGCGTCAATATTCCAACCCAATAATGGGGGGTATGTATAAAAATTCCGACCCATTAACGGTATGTGTCAATAATCCCACTCTATAATGGGGAGTATGTGTCAAAATTCCGACCCAATAACGGGGAGTATGCGTCAATATTCCCACCCAATAATGGGGAGTATGTATAAAAAACCGACCCAATAACGGGGAGTAGGTGTCAATATTCTCACCCAATAACAGGGAGTATGTGTTAATATTCCGACCCGATAATGAGGAGTAAGTGTTAATATTCCGACCCAATAACGGGAAGTATGTGTCAAAATTCAGACCCAATAAATGGGATATAAAAAGCAGAAGTAATTATTTCTAATCTATTTCCTCAACGATTGTAAGAAAAATAATTTTGAATATGAGGAAGTATATATGCTGACAAGAATGTGTTTCAGGAGTTCATAACTTTGGCTCAAGTTCAGACATTAAAGCAAACAAAAACATCAACTAAAAGGAAACAAACAATCTAGGCTGGTTGGAATATTTCATTGAAATTCACAAATTCAAATAAATTTTTCGAGTGCCATAAGTCAATGTTCATTATGTTATGTATAGCTATTTTGAGCATTTTTTTGGTCATGATATAGATTGTATTTGTCATTTGTAAACACTATTTTTCACAACTCACGGTTGCTCATGATTGTATATTATTCTTTAGGATGGTGATCATCTGTAATTAACATGTTGAATTGGAACTTTTAGTTCAGAATCTTGGTTTTCCTTCTTAGAAATTTTATGGTGTAATTGATTTTTGTCAGACTCTTTGCTGAATTTCATTGAACACATCTGAGCTTATTTACCAATTTGATGGAAATTTCCAATGGAAATGACTTACGTCGAGAGCATTTTTTTTTTCTCATAAGGCAGGTGATAGTTTATATATAAGGAAAACAAATTAACCTATTAATTCATTCCTGTCTGGGCATTTTGTGGAATCTCCTTTGTTGTTTTCAGATATAACTGAAAAGAGTCATTTATTGTGATTATTCATTGGAATTTCAAAGTGCTCATTTACATTTTGAACTGAAACATTTTTTTGGGACTCTTACAATACTTTCAGGGACATTCTGGGTTATATCAATGTGATACATTAAGACTGCTAGCACTTCAGGTCATTAAAGGATAATGGTATATAAGCACATTCAAGACGTAAGATCTATTCGAAACACTTTAAGTCTCGATTTGCGATATAACTTGTAGGATTATTTTAAATTTAAGTATAAAATTTTAAGTAAAATCCTTTAAATTTTTCACGCTGTCTTCTAACGAAATTATTTGTTGAATTTTACTAAACCTTGTTGGTGTTTAAATTTCTGTTACTTAATTTAGGACCATTAAGTCATAACAATGATAAGTATCGATAGTGAACTAATAACTATTCTATATATTACATTATGCACGACTATTTCATTTTTTTAAAGGTTTGCATTTATTTTATTTGCGTATTGTATCATAAAGTTTTAACGAGCAATGTCTTCCAACAAAAATAAATTAATAAATTGATAAATTCTTATAGTGGGGCATATCTTTGGCAGAATGATCTGGAGGTACTAAATTTAACTATGGACGATATGCTATTAAATTTTGAGAAATAAATGATATCGTTCAAACTTGCATGTCATTATTTGTTTAATTTTCCTTGGTTCCTGAATCGTTGTTAGCTAACTAAAAGCATCATGATCGACATTTTAGCAATGTGAAATGTTAATGGATGTAGAATATTAATGTATAATGTTAACGTATGTAGAATGTTAAATTATGTAGAATGTTATCGCATGTAAAATATTAATGTTTAGCTTGAAGAATGTTAATGTATGTATAATGTTAACGTATGTAGAATATTAACTTATGTAGAATGTTAAATTATGCAGAATGTTGTCACATGTAAAATATTAATGTTTAGCTTGAAATATCTTACAATGACGACTGAACATCGTGCTATTATTCGATTTAATATGTTCGTTTCTAAATTAATAACAAATATTTTTTTGCTAAAGCTTCTTCAATTTTACCTTTCTCTTCAATAAAGAAACTTCATTTAATTTATCCATCTATTATCAACTATCAAGGATGTCAGTTATTATTTTAATCTTACAAAGCTTCGTAAATTAAGTAAAGGATAATTCATTATTTTGATGAAATACCTGAAGAAATTCGAGACACACAAAAAGACAAAGTTTCTGTACAATGTTATTTTTTTCTACTCCCAATGTTTTATGAAAATTAAAGTAATAAACCTTATTATAAAATTTGCTTCATTGACAACATGGTTCCTTGCGATTATATATATATATATATATATATATATATATATATATATATATATATATATATATATATATATATATATATATATATATATATATATATATTCGTCAATTTTCCTGCAAACATAAGACTGATAAGCAAAACGGAAAACGTTTTTTCAATTTATATTCTTTATGACTACTAGTTCAAAACGTCTCTATATTTTTTAAAGTATTTAAATGCTATGAAAAAAGTAAAAAAAAGTAAAAACATCAAAACTTAAACAATTCTTCTAGCAGATTAATTTTTAGTGCTTTACGGTATATTTTAATTGAATTACATTTACCATTTAATGAATGTAACAGATCTACTGCGAGACTACATGGCGATGACAAGCGGATATTTTAGGTTATCTGGGAAGCTTACAGCTTGTGTGTTATGTCTGTGGGAACGCGCTTTAAGCCCACGTGCACAGATAAATAAACAACTGCAAAGAGCCAGGGTTTTTTGTTATCATGGTTACAAAAAGTATCTGCAACGAAGTTCAACATATGTTCGTGAGATCAAAATAAGTATCAATCTTTGCCTTTTTCGAGGTCAAGCTCTAATACTTGGATTGCTTTGAACGTCATTGCGTTCGTGCAGTTCATTTTTATCGCAGGATACAAATATCTACTTGGCACAACACACATATGTTTGATTTGTCTTTTTATTTAAAATCGATGTAAATACTTCGCTTAATAGAGGCAGCAAACCAGTGCCTCTGCAATTTGGGTGCAGAGGTGCATTTCGATCGCCTTTCTTCATAAAGAACTGGCATAAAGATTGCTCTTGACCAATATTCTGAATAATATCCAAGATCGAATCGTTTATTAAATAATATTTTAATTGATGGAGTCATCTTGTAACTAGATTGAATAAATTGCCGGAAAAAGCATTTACTCCCCATCAATGTCATGGTTCAATTGACTCAGTCCAAGCGGACATCGTCTTCACTGATTATTCTTTCAAGGGTATCATGAACTAGATGAATATTGGCATTTTCATGCAACAGAAAACAGAGATGTAATATTTCTTTGTGTAATGTACCCAAAGTTTTCCAAGGCACCAGAAAAAAATTCTATTTTTGTTTAGTATAATGGAGAAGAAATGTTATTATTCCTTCGTGTAAGAGATTTGTATATATTTCAATAAAATGTATTTTCATTAAGTGATGTCTTTAGTCTTGTGATGGGAACTTGGTTGGATATCTTAAGGCTTTGCTATTAGAGGCTTTACAATTTCGATTGAAATAAGACTGACCTTTAGTAAATTTTCTTGGAGATGTCACTGCAGTGTTCTGCTTGATATTGACTGGTTTAATTGTGCTCGCTGCATCGTGGAAATATCATTTAATATAGTTTGCACATTTTGAGATAACCGATCTTTGAGATTTTGGATTTTTTTTAAAAACTGCATATCTTGTTTGTTTTATATGTATTTATCTATAATTTTCTCCAAAAAGTCTTACCGCTATCTGTTCTAATTTGTCCATATAGTCAAGGGAAAATATAATTAGCATATGTGCAGATTCCAATCTATCGTCTCTGTTCAAAGACATTACATTTTTAGAAAAGACCTTCATCAGCTAAAGCACAGTTTATTACCATGAAAACATATAAATTTACATATGCCTTATTTGGTCCACGTTAACCTTAAGTAATCCTTAACCAAGTCATCTGACTTGATGTGCAACTTTCTCTCCATAGTGATTTATCTCCCTTACGTCTTGATCATCCCGGCAATAAATGTATCCGTCTTCATTATCATTAAATTTTTGAAATAGGTTTATAAGACTGTCATATTGATCAAATCGGGTTTAGTGCCCGTTTGGGCAATTTTAAATCGTGCGCAATTATTATTTTTAGTCAATAAACTTTGTTTTTAAGTAAGTTATTACATTTGCTACGACTGTATCTAACTTATCCTACAAGTGAAAGAGGAACATTCTGTTGACATATAGATAAAAAGAAGTCGGTTCCAGTCAAGCATGTTTGGATTAGATTTTATAACTAACCAAACAATAATTATTAGATACTTGTTTCTAGAGATCTTTTGAAATGTTAGGGAGTTTCTTATTGCCGTTAATATGAAGCTGATTTATAGTTTTTATCCACCTTTCAACAAAGCATAATACAGCAAAATGTCCAAAACAGTTGATTAAAATCGTATATCTTTTTTCTCGAATTTTGCCCACGTAATCTAGATATATTCCATACCATGGAACAGTTCTCATCATACGCATTTGATATGCTTTCGCTGAATCCTACCTTTCATCAAGAGCAGCATATTTTCAAAGTTTTTTTTACATACATTCATGTATCCATCTATTATTAACTTGTCTTTCCAAGTTCTTAGATTTTCTCGTCGTCGGGTAGATGTTTTCACGGGCATTTCTCATTTTGGATAACAATTCCTGAGTTAAACTACTACTACTACTACAATAACAACAACAACTACTATTACTACTACTACTTCTAATAATAATAATAATAATAATAATAATAATAATAATAATAATAATAATAATAATAATAATAATAATAATAATAATAATAATAATAATATTAATAATAATAATGATGATGATGATGATGATAATAATAATAATAATAATAATAATAATAATAATAATAATAATAATAATAATAATAATAATAATAATAATAATAATAATTATAAGGAACATACGGAAAAAGAAGTAGGCGAATTTATTTATTCACTGTAGACTACATTTCTGAACATCTGAAATAATATACAGATTTCCATTTTACATCAGCATATTGGTTTCTCTCAGTCTGCAGATTAGCATTCGGGTTTCGCAGTTGCGTATGGTAGTCTTACGTCTTACCATACAACGCATTCTAAGAATTTGTTGCTTGTCTCGAAATTTGAGCTTGACTTAAATCCAGGGACCGTTTCAGATTCCATACGCTAAGTAAACATCCCAGAAGAAAAAAATATATCCGGTATCGAGAAATTTTCCCGCACTGTTTCCATGGTGTTACGTTGCTGGTCAATTTCTTTAATCGTTAAAAGTAGTGACATGCCACACCGAACACAAGCATTATTTGTTACGTTAATACATTACTGATTATTTATTAGGGCAAGAGTTTTGTATACCTCTTGAGTTTCAAATTGATTTTGTTAATAAATCAATCACTGTCTGTAAACGTTAACACGATTTATTGCTGTTACAATTTGATTCATTCTTTAATCAGGATAGATTCCTTCGATAACTGAGATACAAATAGACCATCCATGACGACCTTTTAAATTTTTGAAGATCAGTTTAATTCCCTTTTCGAATGCCAGTTATACTTCTTTTCTATATTTAGGTTTGATTAATTTGTACTTGATATCTTTCTGGCTTGCTGTTATTATTTATCAAAGTTAGAAGCTTCGTCAAGAGCCGATTCTAATTTGAAGTAATGCAAATACAAATATAATTCATCTGAAATCTACCCAGGATTATTAAGAAGTTATAGTTAACTCTGATGCCAGCTTATATACCATATTATTCAGCCAATGGCATCAGAAAGTTAACTTCATTTCTTCTCTTTTAACACTTAATTTTTATTGCACAACCTTCGTACTGCAGCTGCATGGTTTTATCGGAAAGGTTTTATCTTGTAGCTATCTGATTCTTTTAAAATACTTTGGTGTCTTTTCGTTACTACTTCCAACAACAATAAGGATTTTGAATTTTTTGGACTGAAGCTCTACCAACACTTAATCATTTCCATAAGTGATATTAGCTTAACAAGCAAGAAAGCATTTTGAAGCAACATTCTTAGTACGTCGTTATGCTCACAACTGCTCAATTTTTAGTTTTGGTAAGCCTTTTGCATTGATTATAGATAACTACGGTTAATATATGGATTTCCTTCTACAATGTCTGACCTATTCTGGTTTCCATATCTTGCCCACTTCGCGCCTCTTCATTCGTAATTCACAAGGAAGAGAACCATAGTGCCGGTCAGGGTACCAGACTTCGTCTAACCGATATAGCACTAATTTCTACCGGTTTCCTACATGTACAGTTAAAGTTTCAACTTATATGCCTTTCAAAACGTCTTTTAATACCTTTTAACTATGATTTAGCGCATTTGTTGCCCGGTAATGACATCGTCTGTCACAATGGGGCATATTATGAATAAGAATTGACAGTGATTAATAATAGTACTCCCATATCGAATAATTGCCCTACAGGTTAAATTTGGTTCAACAAAAAGTTGTCTTCGTCTTGCAAATTAAAAAGTCTGCCACAAATTTAACCAGTTTTGAAATTTTTTATGATTGATTGATTGATTGATTAAATTTGAACGGCGCACCAGCACTTTAAGGCTATTTAGCGCCATACAGTAGGTCATATTTGTAAAAAAGTTCAATATTGACCAGCGATATAGTAAAAAATCCATAGTAGATAAATATAAAATGGTAAATGTTGGTAACAGTTAAAGATATTGGTTCCCGATCAACGGGAGATGTAAATGATGTATCTTGATGAAAAGATGTAAATAATAGTTGGTATTTGTATTAGTTAAAAATTAGTTCGGGTAAGGTCATAAAAAGTTACAGTTTAAAATAAAGATTTACTTCCTTTAGGAAATCTAAAATACTAGTGATTTGAATAGTATCAAAAAGTTCCTGCATGTCGTGTACATTGTAGTATTTATCACGCGTAAGTTGCAGGTCGGAACACGTGGTCATAAAGTGTTCAACAGTAAATGGTACATTGCAAGGAACGCACTCTGGTGGATCTTCACCTTTTAGTATGTGTGAGTGGGTAATGTATGTATGACCGATTCTGATTCTTGCAATGACAACCTCCTCCCTACGAATAGTTCTGTAGGAAGGAGTCCATTCTCCCAAGAAATTTTTAATGAAAGAAACTTATTATGAACAAGGAAGTACTTAAGCAAAAACTATCAAAGTTTTCATAAGTTTGATAAATCATAAGGAGATGGTAAACTCCTTCTTCCTCGATGGAACCCATCATACTGATCAAAACAAGCTGTCTTACACTGGGGGGAAATATTCCGCACGAATATTCTAAATAAACACTAAATCAAAGGTGTCATTTAAAAAAATGATGAGATGTAGGTGTCAAAATTAAACCACTTTGAATAACTGACTTTAAAAAGACAACATTCTAGAAAGGAGTTCTTCTATTTTGAATAACAGATTTACAGAGATAACATTCTAGAAAGCAGTAATCGGAGCAATCGTATTTCTGCAATTTCTAATTGAATTTATGCCATCTTATTAATACATTATGAAGCTTCTTCAGCTTTTTATGCGAAATTTATTCTGAGAAATAATTCATATTCCAGCGAGTACCATTATGTTGCGTGTTTAGGTTCGTTCAAAAGTAGCAAAGAAAAGAGTGAAGACAACAAGCTTTGTAAAATTTAAGAAAATAATTTATTTCCCAGGAAATTAAGGTAGAAATATGAGAAAGGACTTACGGTTTCTGAATATAATCAAACCTTAAGCATAGAATGAATAGTATAAGTCCTATCATTGCAAAGTTTTAATTGAATCATGGTTCGAATCCCGATAAAGTTCCAATATGGAGGACGATGACGTCAGATTCATGCAGTATTGTACTGATGTGTCAAGAATAATATTCCTGGTATAGAATTCTGAATAATTTCCAATAAATTTATTTGTAAAAGAATTAAATGGAAAGAACTTATGTTTCCAGGAAAAATAAATTATTTTAAATAACAATTTCAACTCAACTGGTCACAACGCAAAATACATTTGAACGCAAAACGTTATAAAATACTACTGTGTGAAAAACACTATGAACGTTAGTTTTGCACAAAATTTTAGATCACGTGATGGGGGTCAAGTGGTCACTTAATTAAAATGGTGCAAAAAACCCATAAGATAATTGACACGTACACCATAGACGAATTTGGTCTGGTAGAACTCTTACTATAAAATTTAATAATAAAAATTGATAACGATTTGTTTACAACAGAGTTAGCACGTGGGCCGAATATGACATTGATAATGACCAATGATTTTCACTCAGTTTTTAGGAATTCAGACACAAGGTCAGCTAGAAAGAGAATACAGTAATGGAATGTGTGTTTATCGGGTCAAAACAAAAAAGCTGAATTTGCCGAAAAATAAGTCAGTAAAGTTCTTGCAATAACATGGAACTGATAGAAATATAACATGAAAGAATATTTAAACATAACACAGAAGCAAATTAAATTACATATACGTAACACTCAACATAACGAATCTACTCCAATCAGTAGTAGACCGCTTTGGTTCAGTGCAAGCATTCCACCAGAAACGAGAGCTGTAGGATGCAGCCATATTTCTTGATCATACAGCAACGTGCTGACAAAGGCTGCATGTATGCACGACTTCTAATGTATTATATGCAATCTTAAGATTTATTAAACACACACTCAGTCAAAAGTTCTTCAATGGCTACACTAGTTGACTTTGATAACCAAAAACGTGTTAAAAAATATCAAATCGGGACCCCCTACTCATTTCATCTTCAATTTATTGCAAACGTGTCTTTGACTATTACCTTGAGACAAAACACCCGATGTACTACGTAATGTGCTGTATAATTTTCTCATTTTATTTATGGCGATAACGGGTTCCACGAAACATGCCTTGGACGAAGCATCAACCTGCATTATAGAAAAATTCATAAACTGAGTTCACCTGTGAGGTCAGAAAGGTCTACACGTTTGGATCGATATAATAAAACACATCCTATCAATGTCATTCATATGTAAATGGAAGGTCTAAAAACAAAACAATTATGCATCCCAGCCCCAAATTAACATATGCATTATTCATATCGGAAGGGTTTTATTTTAGTACACATTATGAAGCTCACGGCGCAGATGCAACTCTCTTTCCTACATAATAATTTTAAAAATAAAATCATTGTGAAACAGCTTGGTGCAATTGACAATAGTTGTTATCTAGGTCGTCGTTTAGATATTGTACTTGCTTTGAAACCATTATGTCGACTACATGCCTCAAAGCATATGTTTTTCTTCTTCTATTTGATGTATTAACATTCAATGGTCAACCAACTTTACCGTTATTGATAATCCTCTAACGTACACATTAACTAATGCACTTTAGTTCCATAAATCCTGCAAGGTTTCATCATAGGTTTACGGGCTTGTTTCTTTCCAATGTTAATGTACAGGACCTATTTGACCCAATAAGCTAACTAGGTTGCCGCTGAGTGCGCCATACCTTAAAAACTACACCGGGAAGAACCACAGACCAACGGGTAGCTACTGGTAAGCTTTCTCACATACCCACATAGGCGTTAACAATTGGCATTTCACTGGTTACATACTGAAGCAACTATGGAAGGTATACATGCCTCACATCAACGTCAAGAACAACACAAGCATGAAACTCCATCCTCACAAATATGACAACATCTTTAACTATTAAAAATAATAACTGATAAAGTCACATCATATCCTCAAGCTAAGAAATTTGAGAGGGCCAATTTATGAAACAATCCTGGTTACATTCCATTATGGCTTGTATATATTAATGATCATGTGATTCCAATCTACACTGTAGTTGGAAATTTGAAAGCGTCTTATGTATTATGGTTCCTTTTACAATATATATTCACAAACTCTGCTTCAGACGAATTAATGTACATTAATCGCTAAGCATTATGTCTAGGTAATTCAGGATATATTTATATATATATATATATATATATATATATATATATATATATATATATATATATATATATATATATATATATATATATATATATATATATATATATATATATATATATATATATGAGGCATCTATTGCACTACAAACATAAGTACAGGTCACACATAACGTTTCAAAATTCACTATCTATTTTTATATAAAATAACCCAGAACAAACATCAGATCAAATGTTTCCAAAGTCTACCTTTAGCTCAGTTTGCGGAATTTGCTAAGATACATAACATGGCAAAAATAAACTTGTATTGTGCAATACATAAACCAAACTATGACTTTTTCAAGCCATGAAGACGATGCTAAATATGTTTTGTCACAATTCACTTCCAAATCTTAAATTAATGTCTAACAGTTAAATGCCCTGTCAGGTACCATGGCCACAATGGTATATAAATGCCTTGTCAGGTACCTGGGCCACAATGGTATATAAATGCCTTGTCAGGTACCTGGGCCACAATGGTATATAAATGCCTTGTCAGGTACCAGGGCAACAATGGTATATAAATGCCCTGTCAGGTACAAGGTCCACAGTGGTATATAAATGTCTTGTCAGGTACCAGGGCCACAATGGTATATAAATGCCTTGTCAGGTACCTGGGCCACAATGGTATATAAATGCCTTGTCAGGTACCTGGGCCACAATGGTATATAAATGCCTTGTCAGGTACCAGGGCAACAATGGTATATAAATGCCTTGTCAGGTACCAGGGCCACAATGGTATATAAATGCCTTGTCAGGTATCAGGGCCACAATAGTATATAAATGCATTGTCAGGTATCAGAGCCACAATGCTATATAAATGCCCTGTCAGGTATCAGGGCCACAATGGTATATTGAATACCCTGTCAGGAACCATTGCGACAGCGATATAAATATATGCCAATGCAATGCATAAAAAGTGCAATCTAAAGAGAGATACCACTGGAAACTGCATATGGTAAGTTGCTTCGTAGCATAAGCGTACGTTACATGAGTTAGGGTTCACATAGGTTGTGAAATTTTGAATCTGAGAGAAATAAAATCCATGCACAAATAGTTTACGACTTATGAATCTCCTTAGTGCCAGAAATCCAATTACGATCAATAATGACAAGACATAAAAAACAGCGGAGTTAGTTATACCTACTCATAAAAGTAATAATATTTCTGCTTCAAAAATCTTATTTGTTCTTCTTCTTTTGCCCCATGCCCCTAAATTAGTTTCTTAACATTTTAAAGGGAATCAAACAATACATTGAAGAAAGCATAGACATTCTTCTCTAAAGTTCGCACTTACAGAGTGCATAATTTCATTAGGAGAGTAGACTCGGTAGAATAAATTTTCCAGCGTTGTGAAAAGAGATCATAGTTTTCTCTTGTCAACGCATTTTGCCCTTGTGCACACACATTTTATGGCAATATTATCTACCTTTTAAAGACGTCGGATTGTGGCGCCACCGCAAAAAAAATTAATGCATGCTGTCGGAGCAGATGTTTTAAAAGTTATAACAGTAACTGGACTATCTCAAAATATATTGTTTGTATTGTTTTCATCTTCATCGAAGAAAACGTTCAGATTTTGTAATTGTTGTCTATCAGTTTGCACACTAAGTTGCAGACATGAATATTATAGGTGTATGTGTATATCGGATTTAAAATTTTAATCAAAATAAGAGGGTGATTTATGTTGTTACGTTCAATATCAATACATTATAAAAGAGTGGAAATCATGTTTGTCTGATGTGTTGTTGCTTAAGCACACAAATCGTTTCAAGTGTTGAAATTAGACTAAATGTTCTTGATTTTGATTGATTGTGTATATTTGCATACATCTAGGTGAGGCCTGACTTTAAACTCTTTATCGGTTTGCAAATATCGCATCAAAGAAATGAGCTTGCCTAATGGAGGACTACGTGTGTGTGTGTGTGTTTATGTGTGTGTTTGTGTGTGTGTGTGTGTGTTTATACATATTGCTGTATTTGTATTGGAAAATATAAATTATTTTCCTCGGATTGATACTGCACGACTCATTTTCTCAGATGGATACTGCACATCCTGTCGACAAGTCGTGCAATATCCCATCTGAGAAAACGAGTTCATATTTACCCCTTACAATTGCAGTAACCTAATATGTTATATTCTTATTTTCTTATCTTACCTAAGTCTTAATTATAAAAAAATACATTTTAAGAAGCAAATTAACTGAACTTATTCTGTATTCCAAAATAATTGCACAACAGTAGACATTATATACAATAACAATATTAAAGTACACGTCGAACCGCCCAGAGACCTTTGAACCTAGTTGCACTCTCGACATCAGTTTCAAAAGAATTGTCGTTTTAGTCACTTAAACTTGGAATTTAGAATCATATTGTGAATGAATGCACATGGGATCTGATTAAATAACGATTCAGCTTAAAATGTGCTTTAATGATTATGCTGGATTGGATTTTTGGGTCCATTCAGTATAGTAAGGAGAATTTATTTCAGCTGGAAATGTACCCGAAAGTCCAGAACAGTTTCAGTGTGTATCAGGTTTTACAAGAAACATCGGTCGGATTTGAAGGACTAGGCAAGTTCATTTCGAGAAAATTCAAGAAGTGTAAATGTAATTATATTTATTGTCATTACATGCAATTACCTGTATCATACAGTGTGTATCTTATATCAATAGAATAAGATTTACCAAAATAGATACATGGGAAACATTACATATCAGCTGTTATATTACAGTCCATTTAGAAATAAAAAAAGAAATAAAACTTTTTCGTCGTCTTTGCCTACTTGCTACCAAAACCATCAGTTGCATTTTGTTTTCGAATCTAGTAATTTTACAGGCTTGTAAATTAGTACGTCTCTGATTTATATTCGATAGCCCTTGGCCTTAATATGCTTTTCTATGTTATATTTTATAGACCATAGAGAACACTAACGATAAACTGTATCAGTCTAATTGCATAAAGGTGCGAAAGTTTCTTATTACAAGCCAGGGATCTTTGATTGACCGAGCGGTGTCAAAACCCTGGCGCGACCTCCGCTAAAAGTCATAAGTTTACCCCAAATTTCCAAAGCCTTTTACATAACTTCAGATGTAAGTTAGAAAGCCCGAAGTGTCCTTTCTATACATAAATTTTACTCTAATCAATGCAAGACCACATTATTCCCAACTTGCCAAATATATATCAACCGAACATCTGCATATTTTCTAGTCATTATCTTTCCGTACCGTCAGCAGTTCACGCTGTAGAATCTCTACATCAATCTCCTAACACAGGGAACTATTTTAAATACGCCACCTTAGGCCAATCTTCGTATGGTTTCCAGGCGCGTCATGCTAATAAAAATGCCTCACATTTGCCACCATTGCAACATAAAGGGTCTCTGCCGAGTCCCTTCTTGTTTATTCTTTTGAGTAAGTTACTAGTTTCCTAGCATAAATAATGCCACTGCAGTCACAAAACCAAAGTACACCACTAGATTTTATTAAGGACTTCATCATGACAGGGACAGTCATGCGGTTCTAATCGGAATTCGCTACTCATTGATTATGGCATCATGGAAACTCACTAGCACTTTCTTTCTGTGATGCTAATTATTTCGGGCTAAGGAATATTTCCAATTGCACTGAATTCCAATAATCAAACAAGTAATCACACAAACCAAAGAATTGCTTAAACGGGGCGCTATAACCAAATGCGTATCTTCTTAATTTTATTACATTACCCCCGTCTTTTTTTCCCGGGTGGCACAAATGTCACACTTTTGTGATCCAATCAAAATTTATTATTTTTTCCCCAAAATCAACCACCAACCCGATTAATGATCCCCAAACGTGATTAGAACAAAACAGTATTTTCAATTACTGTATCTCTCACGTTTGTTTTTGTTCACGTTGTGAATATCGCTCATTCATTTGCTTGTTTGAAAGTTTCATTTCTGACTTGCTGAACACGTCCACATCGTTAATTTGATTTTCTATTCTATCAAGAAGAAGAAACAGTAATTTTAATTCATCAGCAAACAAAGCTTCTGAACTAAAACCTAAAACGCTACATGAGTATACATAATTTGTTTACAATGTAGTTTCTGATACTCTATACCATTTTTAGGCATACTCTTCTCTGTTGTGGTAAAGAAACTATATCACAAAAACATTTTTTTCGAATACTACCATATCAGATATACATGTATTACTCTATTCCTTTTTATTACTCCATGTCACCGTTTAAGAATGACGCAAATTTTGTACAAGATAGCTTAGATTTACAATTGTTATCTGGTAAAACACACTAGACGACTGGTAAATGACAAAACACACAAACCTACAGGTAAATGCTAAAAAGCACAAGCCGACAAGTAAATGGTAAAAGACGCAAGCCGAAGAATAAATGAATATGATTTAATAGTGCAATAAATTGTTATTGACAAAATGATGCTAAACACTCCTTGTTGCAGCGTTTGTGCTAGTGTGAATATAAAAAACATCGCATTTAGCGTGCGCATGCGCAATATTTTGCATCCACTGTAATTAAGAAATTATACGTAATTAAATTTAGTTTTATGTACATCCAGAAAAAAGTACGTCATTATAATTGCTGGAATATTAAAGAGCTATTTATTTTGAACATTTCATAAAGTACAATGTCAACTCAAATTTATCACTTGCTTACCTCCCAACCAAACAAAATATCAATTAATTTTAATGCAATAGTTGACCTGCTTAAATTTTAGGTCTAAAATAGATAGTGTTCAAATATAAATACTGTAATCCCCTACTTCTTGTGCAGAAAAGTATTTAACTAAACGATGGTTGTAATACTCATGCAACACAATTCCAAAACCACTGGGTCACAGGTCTGGAACTCACACTATATTCCAGTTACAGTTTTTGTATTATGAAATATGTTCATTAACAATAATGTAAACTTCTCTGAAGTTCAGCCTCCACTGGCTAACAAGTTCAGGTAAACCAATGAATATTTATATTTATCATTTGAAGGAAAAATAATACCTTGCTTAAATTATAACGAAATTTTGAAACTTTTGATGAGTGGGAATTTATTTAGGCTGATGCAGTTTACGTGTACCACGAAATTTTTGTTTTCAAAAGCAAACCAAATATGTGTTTTTCCAACTTCTATCTGAGATTAAATTAATTTCGTATTGGCATGGAAATTAAAATTCTGTAAATAATATACTGAGTTTGGTATATAGACAGTTGTTTGCTGAAAGTCATGAAATCGAGATCTCTCAATAACATGGTTGAAGAGGTAGAATTTTTTAAAAGCTGAATCATTAGGTGTTTGTTTACAACTATACCGCCAACTATTCCATACTACTTTACCAGCGTAAGAAAACATTTTCTGAGTTTTAGTATATGATTTTAGATATAATTCACTATTTTCAGTGTTCCAAAAGCTAATAATCCTTCAGAACTTCAAAATTTTGAAATACACGAGAGCAGAATTATGTAAGAACGTAAAAGCAAAGACCGCTTTTATTAATATACAGTGATTTTAACAACTACATCGTCTCATTTCAAAACTCTTAAATGGACGCTAATGAGACAATGATTTGGTAAAACATATTTGAAATAAAATCACTATTGCTACTCTTTTATATCAGCAAAAGTCTCAGCATTTAGAAAAAATACGGAAACTTCATCACCACCATCACCCCAAACCCGATCCCCGCGGCACAGCAGTAAACAAAACCTGGAAAAGACAATTGTATTGTATAATTTTAGGATCAACGGAACCGACATAAAACTTCTACTTTTTTCATAATATTAATTTTTGTAAAATGTGTTTTAAAGCGGTTTAATCGAAATAAAGTTTCATCAATAAAAATCACTAAACATTCATGCATTTTACAGTTTCAATTTTGATCTCATTTACCCCTAAGAAAATAGTCTACATTGATTCTAGATTTGGAAAGTAGATAAAGTTAACTGTAAAAGTATTGTCACAAAGCCATTTCATATCTCGTTCTAAATCTTCATATAGGTTCGTTCCATAATGATAATATCTTTATCGCTAATATATAGTGATATGTCATCAGTACGTACTATGGGAAATCATATGATAAAAAGAGCCGGGCGAGAATTGATCCCTCTAGTACTCCAATGTGAATTTCTTTAGTATCTGAGACAGCTTCTATCAAACTCACAGTTTGTAATTTGCTTTTGAGATTGGATGTAGATCATGGAAGTATGAGCTTAGAATAATAAATGACTATAATCAAAGCTTTTAAAGACTATGGTAAATAATATCAAAAGCTTTATTTGTCGTGTATGTTCATTATCAAAGCAACAGCAGTTTAAATAAGCATAAGTTCAATATTAATCGTTTTATACAGTTGTTAGTAAGTACTCCAATTATGATATTCTCCCTCGCTTGTTATGTGCATAAATTATTTTGTGAGCAATAAAAACTATCAAACTGAATCAAACCAGCAATACATTCTATTAACTATACCAAAGTTTGGTAGAATTACATCAGGTTTCTTTTATTATGCGAGAAAAACAACGATGACCGATCCTATCCTTAATGGACTGCACGATGTTTTCCAGTTGCAACGCTTGAGCTATAATGTGTTTTTGATCTCGCCACCTACAGTTCAACCTCAACAATTCGACAGTACATTCTGAACTGAATAACATTTTGTGACTATTACGTGCCTAGGCTCGTACAAAAGTAACAATAAAAGTGTGAAGAAAACAAGCTATATAAAATTAAACAAACTTATTTATTTCCATCTAAAAGCCAGGTAAAAATGAGAAAAAGGACTTACGATTTACGAACGCAATTCAAATTAATCCAATAATTAAAAAAATAAAATCTGATCAATAAAAAGTCCTAAGTGAATAACAGTTCGAATCCCGAAGAAATTCAAGATGGAAGGCGATGACGTTTCAGATAGCTAGCTTTGTCTTAATGGGTCAATGGTTCTTGTTGAGTCATAAAGAATAATATTCCAGTTCAGAATTCCGAATAATTTTCAATAAATGTCTTTGTCCAAGAATCAATTTAGTACAACTTGTATTCCAGGGTGAATAAATTAGTAATTCAAAACAAAAATTTTTAATTGAAACTGTTCACAACAAAACACCTTTCAGCTTCAAAGGTTTAAAGCACAACTGGCTACGTCTTATGTAAAATGTAAAAAAAGCTATCCAGTAAGCTAAGATGCAAAACAGATTCCCGTATGAGGGTCACGTGATGATTTTCCCAGAACAACGAAGAAACTGTTTCATGCCCAACATCACGCACGCTAGTATGGCCTTAGCTAAAGTCAATGGTTCTTAAAACGTCGTTTACCAGACTCTATCTGATTTCTGAATCAAAGTCAGAATATAGATCCAATGTTTCAACTACTGGATGTTTATCAGGTCAAATAGACCTTAAATAAATATCTAAATCATAGGAAATCTAGTAGACAAAATTATCATTACAATAACGGAATAAAATAAAATACAAATATTAAAAGCTAACAAACTAATAATTAAATTACCTATACATAAGACTTCCCACATAAACGCCTTCTTTTGACCAGATAAATTATATGAAGCAAAACGATTCGTAAGAATAACTCTTATGAATTACAAGACAAGCACATAAATAATATTTCTATACAAGGAAATTGCATCTGCTATTAAATTGTGTTTTCTCTTGATGTTCTTGATGTCAATATTCTATTCCAGTAACAACGATCTCGACCCTAATAGTCTCTGATGTTGTTTTTCATCTAGTCGATCAAAGTAAGAAGGTTTTCATCACTAAACACAATAATCACAGAAGGAGCTCAACTAAGGTAACATCAAACTGGTGTAGTGCCAATATCAAAGCCAAACATTCCTGCTCGATTATTAAAATGTTTCTTTGATACTTATTCGATTTCTTCAAAAAATAGAACAGTGGTTGATCAATACGATTTCTATCTGCTTCAATCGATATTGCTCTAACCACAAGATCACTTGCATCAACATATACTTAAATGACTGACGGAAATTTGAAGCTGTAAGAACTGGTGCACTCTTAAAAATCGCCTTTGAATTGGATCAAATTTTCGGATAGTATCCAGCCATACCCAAAACTCTCATTAGGTCCTTTTACCAATAAGAATAGGGAAGTCAGCTAACCAGCATCTATGTCCGTGTTCCACGATATGTCCTAGAAATATTACGAAAGCACGTCAGAAATCACTTTTGGAAACATTGACTGTCAAACTTGCATAACTGAATCTGTCAAAGAATTTCGAAGCTGTTGCTAAATGCTCTTGCCATGTATCTTTGTAGATGATGACATCGTCGATATACGCATCACAATTATATAGACCAGAGGTGTTCATATTCACCAAACGTTGAAAAGTACTTGAAGAACCCTTCATCCCAAAAGGCATTACTTTATATTGATAAAGTCCATCTCGAATCACGATTGCCAAAATTTCATTTGTCCTTTCCGCTAATGGAATTTGCCAAAATCCTTTCAAAAGGTCAAATGTGGTGACATACTTGGCATTACCAATTTTATCAATGCAGTCATTGATTCTTGGTAATGGAAATTAATGTTTTAGTCACACTGTTCACCTTCATATAATCAGTGCACATGGTGAACTTCAGTAACTTTTATTGTGCTATATGAAATCATTCTCTAATAAATACTGAATTCCTTTTTTCAAGTATTCCTGTTTGACAGGGTTCATCCTGTATAGATGTTGTTTGACAGCTTTGGAATTTACAATTTCAATGTCGTGAGAAATTTTGTTTTCTTTCACGTAGGAACATCTGAAATAAGTGACCATATTCAAATAATAACTGTAAGTTTACTCATTTCTTGTTGATGCGAATGTAAACATTTCTGGTCTAGATTATTCTTAATTTCTGAGTTCCTAATTTATTTTACTCTAAAATCAGTAGTGTCCGATTGTATTCTTTCACGTAAATCCTCACTGAGGGGGACAGGTACAACTAAATTTATTGCAAGATTTATCTGACTATCTCTCTCAGAATACTGGTACTTATTTAGATCCCAGGAGTACTATTATTATAATTTAACTCGTTCATTTTCGTTGTTACTTTTTAAAGGCCGTAATACCTAATTTGAAGAAAATTCTAAAGAACGAGCAAGAGAGAACGTATTCTATCACCAATTCAAACGTTCTCTTCATTGAAGTTCTGTGAAACCATAATTTCACTATTGACTTGAATTGCTGGATGACAAATTCAAGCATAACGTACTGTAAAATTCTAAACATAAAATTTGACCTTTGATTAGATTGGAGACATTTGGAAAGGCTAAATTAAAAAAAATAACTTTATCAAAGCTTTTGCTATAGTTTTAGCTTTAATATTCCTCTAAGGAATTTACTCAGGGAGTCTTGTTGACGCACACATAATGGTCAAGGGACCAACACAATCTACCATTATTCTGCTAAATGGTTCGTCATATGCAGGAATAGGTTGCAATGAGCATTAGGTACCTATTGATTGAGTTTTCCCACCATTTGACAATTATGGCAAGATCTGCAGTATGTACAAACATAACTTTTGAATTTTTGCCAATAAAAGTGAGATAAGATTTTTGTTATACTTCCTATTAATCTTTAAATGACCAGTCAGAGAAAAGTCATGGATCAGACTAAGAATGTCCTGTTAGTATGATTTTGGAATTAATGTTTGACAGTTCACTGATCACTCCTCAAAAAGAGACAGCTCAGAAGGTCTCAATTTTCTCATAAGAATTCCACTTTTAATGAAATAACAGACAGGTCTTTCAGTTTTCAGTTTCACTAATGGACCTCTGAACCATAAAACGTTCTGGATCTCTTTTCTGTTCAACAAGTGATTGTCACTTATCACCATGTTTCTAATAAAGTGAATGAGTAGTTTAAAGAGGATCACTGTGCCCAATACTTTTTGAATAATCCAAAGAAGGAAGACTGACCTCATCAATGCCTTACCAATACATTTTTTCAGCCAAAGGAATAATTTCCTTATCAACATCATTCTGAAAAGCATTCGTTGGCATGGCTGTATTAACTGCACAAGCTGGTTATAAGTCAGAGATTCTTTATCAATAGGTTCAATATTTTGATCCAAAGAAGGATTTTCAGTTACAGGTGGATTAACCACAGCCTTGTCTCCAGCTAGGTCGTTGCCTAGCAATACATGAATGCCCTCAACTAGTAACTAATACACTGTTCCAACTGTAACTCGTCTTGAGACTATCGTCCTGAGGCTACGTCCGATGACAAATTTAAAGAATGGAGATGAACATTAGAAGAAGACTTATCAGATAAATGTAAAGTACCTGATAATAAAAGACTGAGAAGCTCTTGTGTCCCTTAAAATATTGAGATTTAGACGGCTCGTATTAACAGAATGCTGAGTAGAAGACTTGTCTACAAAAGGAACTTTATGAGTTAAGGAATACTCGTCAAAGGCAAGAACAGCCTTTTCAAAGGTTTCGATCGTATGCTCGTCAATATCAGTTTTAATGTCACTATGGACAAATTAATTCAAGAATTAATAAATATATATATATATATATATATATATATATATATATATATATATATATATATATATATATATATATATATATATATATATATATATATATATATCACTAGCTTTACCAAGTACACATTGTAATAATAGAGCCCAATACTCCATTGGCCACTTCAATCCTTCAGTCATCTTTTTTTCAAAACGAGGAAAATATCTGTCTACTTCTTTTCTAGAAAAAAAGGTACTAAATTTATATTTCTTTAAATGCCAAAAGAAGGGGAGTGTTTTCCTTTTGCAAGCTATAATTCTTTAAACCTAATTTGAAATTCCATTTCTTCCTTTTCTCTTTGTCTTTGCATTTACATTTACGTATCTGCTTTTCCTTTCTCAAATTTCATTTGAACCACTCCAGTGGCCCAGTGGTTAGAGCGTCTGCCTCAGATTCGAGAGGTTGTGGGTTTGATCACCGGTTGACTCATACCAAAACTGGTACTTGCAGCTGCCTCGCTTGACTCTCAGCATTAAGAAGTTGGTGTTACGACTGGTCAGCCTGGTGTCAGGATAATGTGACTGGGTGGGACATCATGCTAGATGTCTGCGGCATGATGTCCCTCTGCTAGATATCACTATAAACTGCCATACTGCAGACATCGTAGCGATATGACTGTAAAATTGTTAAAGCTACGTAAAAATCATAATCACATCGCATCACATCATTGCTTTCAGTTCTCTTTCCATTTGTAACTTTTCTGTATGAAACTGAAACTGTCTTATCTCTAATTCCAATATTTTAGTTGTACTAAAAAATTTCCAACCTCTGTTAGCTAAAATTCAAACCATTCTCTACTTTTGATGATATGGTGAAAACGCCTTTTGATTTCACTATAGATTTCATACAAACCATATATCCCAAACTACGAACCCCCATCTTCTTGTTATGTAGCATGACGCGTACAAAAATGAACAGGAAAAATTGAAGACAACAAGCTTTGTAAAATTTAACCAAAAAAAAATATTTCTTTAGAAAAACCAGGTAAAATGACAAAAAGAACTTACTATTTACGAATCAAATCGAAAATTAATTCAAGAATTAATAAAATGAAAGTCATATCAATTAAAAGTCCTAAGTGAATCATAGTTCGAATCCAGATGAAATTCAAGCAGGAAGGCGATAACGTCTTAGATAGTCAGCTTTTTCCTGATGTGTCAGCAAGTCATTGTTGAATCACACAAAGAATAATATTCAAGTTTTGAATTCTAAATAATTTTCAAAAAATGTCTTTGTCGAAGAATCAATTTAGGAGCACTTGTATTTCAGGTTGAATAAATTAGTAATTCCAAAACATTCAAACTGATCACAACAAAACACATTTGAGCTTCAAAAATTTAAAGCACAACTGGCTACTTCTTATGAAAAAATAGTTATACTGTAAGTTAAGGCGCAAAACAGATTTCCGTATGAGGGTCACGTGGTCATTTTCCCAGAACATCGTAGAAACTGTTATATGCCTAACATCACGTAGGCTAGTATGCATTTTTTTTAAAGAAAGAGTTGTTTACTGAGCTCTATCTTTTTTCTGACTCAAGGTCAGAAAGTAGATACAATGTTTTAACTACTGGCTGTTTATCATTTCAAACAGAACTAAATGTCATTTCTAAATATATCCAGTAGACAAAATTATCATTACAGTAAGATGAAATACAAAAAATTTATAAAAAAAACTTTTAAACTATCTAATAATTAAATTACATATACATAATAGTGACATAAGCCATGAACAATCTTCGTATACTCAAACAATTTTACACAACGGAGTTACTTTAATTGTGCATACGATATTTTATATAGGTTAGAGGTCATTATACTAGAAAATATAAAAACTGATGTTTTGTAATTTTTTCTCCAAAGTGGAAGTATGGTTTTTAATAATAAAAAAATGGAAGAGAAAGAAGACTGAAATTAGACTTTTCATACGAACTGTACTTACAGAAAACAAAGTCTTTTGTAGTATGTTTATTTGAATAAAAATATGTGTGGAAGTTGCTTTGTTTCCAATTAGCTTTTATTTTTAGCTTTTTTTTGTAAACAATCATGTAGATCGTACCTTTACAGTAATATTTTATACCAAATTATATTTTATACAGAATTATTGAAACCGAAAATTATTTCCAATAGTAATTGGCTAGTTTTGATATGCAGTGATTATACGTTTATACATTCATTGAGTTGATAATATTACATTTCATTATAAAAGTACCACAGAGCTTTTGTTACTCGAATTAAACAGAGAAACAGAATAATATTTTATAGATGGCCGTGTTAGTAATAATTAACAAACAGTCAGTCTACTTACATCAGCCCTGGCTGAAGGAGTGAGATTTAGTCATGCCTTCGCAGTCCGTATTGAATTGATTCAGCTATTCAACTTAGGTGAGCCCAATGTTTTGGATGAGTGTTGTGAGTTTTAGGTTTGAATATGCTTTTCTCCTTTCTTTGTTTATTTGTTGTTGGATGAGTGTCGGGGAAGGGGGGGGGTAAAATAGTTTGAGGAAAGATCCTACAATCTACCTCCAAAATGGGATGTATTGTACTGATATGACTATGCATTATCGTGAGTATGGCAAATTTTAAGGCACACAGAGAGAGAGAGAGAGAGAGAGAGAGAGAGAGAGAGAGAGAGAGAGAGAGAGAGAGAGAGAGAGAGAGAGAGAGATTTATATTATTAAAGTATATTAGCATAAATTGTGCACCAATTCTCGCTGACGATTTCTTAATGGAAATAGGACACGCACGGATATGAATTTATACTTAGAGACTACGGATATGAACCCGTTCAGACTCTATGGTCTTAAACTTAGTAAAACTCCAAAAAGCAGCACATTTTGTAAAATTTAACAAATTCAACAAATAATTAATTTCCATAGAGTACAAATTGAAAAGTTAATATGTTCTCATAGTTTTGTTAATTAAATCCAATGACGTAAAAATGTATGAGGTCCCATTCGAATTTCAGTCGTATTCTAAATAAATTCCAATATTTAATGAGTTGATGTGACTGCAGATTCGAATACAATAATGTGCAAATGGCATGGGATGTGTCGATAAGCTAACAATATTTAGATCTATTATAATAACATAATCCAAAATATCTTTGCCTAAATAAAGACTGAACCATAATGCCAAATTAACATTTTAGTCAAAGAGTAAAACTGAGTACTTTGTTATTCCAGTGAATAATAAAATAAATCCATCCAAATTAAATACTGAACACAGCAATAAGACTGATTCCCTTACGGATATTAAGAAAAGACGGATCAATTTTTAAGTAAACACCGTTGATTAAAACAAGTCTAAAGCATAATAATAAAGCCAATTCTCCAAAAACATGCAAAATTTTAAACAAGTTTGGAAATAACAAGTGAAAACTTATGTCTTATATTCAGATACAAATAGACATATTTCCCCTAATTAACAATGACTGAATATTTATTCTATTATCATAGAGAAATATTACCCATATAATTACGCTACTGACAATCGTATGTAACAGGTCATGTACATCAATGACTTAATTTTGGACAAAGGCCAACTACAAAAGAAGATATACATAGCATATATCCATTTAGTAAAGCCAACAATACAAATTAAATATACACCACACTAGAAATCAGATACAGACTGACACGATTTCTCACTGGAAATAAGATAGAGACGGATATGAAATCTCACAGAAAATTAGATACAGACAGATGTAAAGTGATAATAGTTTGCCATCTGATTAGTACAATTTCAGCAACCTCAATTATTCAATTAAGAATCTAATCTGTTTTAAATACATGACATGGTATATAATATGTTGTGACATGCCTGGAAAATATCGGACGCAACTTGTTTGGGTTAATCAAAACGCGTTAATAACACTGACTTTGATTTACTCCGACTATATAAATACTTCATTCCAAGCTTCATTCTATTAAACTGTTGGACTAATTGACCCTAAACGTGACCTCGACCTTGATATTGTCCATATCGCAAGGTACCAAAAATGATATTGCCGAATTGAGGGTGGCTTGTAGATATGGATTAGAAACTGGACAATGAGCATGTTCATATAATTCAGGTAATTAATACTTTATTTTATTTGATTCAAGATTAATATCATTTTGTCATTGAATCATGTAAATATTTATGAATTTATTAATACGGATTTCTTCGTGAATGCTTTGGGGTGACAATGAAAGTGATTGATCATACTAAATGCAAAACGAAGCAAAATCTTGTAATAAAATACAACAACATCATTGTCTGAGAGGAATATAAACAGAAAAAGTTCAATAATATTGTAAATATTTCATCTTTGATTCATTTTCTATATCGTGATTTTAGCGTATTGTTATAGGCACACCGAGGACCTTTAAAAATATTCATTTTTGGTACGCCATTTACGTCGTCTTGAGGAAATTATTTTTTCAATGGTAAATGATGAAGAGAAACATTTAACGTTGCAACTTTGGTAGATTCAGCAATGTATGTTGTTATAATGTCAATGCTCCATAGAATCACTCCTATGAACTATGTATTCAAAAACAGAATTGTTTAACAGTTAGTACAATACACTATGATGCTTACGCACAAATCGCTGAAGAAGTAGACACACCACATGGAAAATTAGTGAAGAAAATACGGTACTTATAATAACGATAACAAGACTCATTAATTACTAGCGATGACGCAAGGGACGACCTGCTAAAATTAAAACAATGCTTGCCATCTCCCAGACAAAACTTTCCATACAAAAACATTCCATCACAAAACTTTCCATTACAGAAACATATTCATTACAAACGCTTTCCATTACAAAAACCTTCCATTGCAAAAAGTATATCAATTACATCACTGCATGAGCAGATGGCAGATTGTGAAGTGCTGCAGATGCGATGTTTCTACCTAAATGCATTCTGTTTTTCTCTCATCCCAGTTAGAACTCATGCTTTAATCTTTCAAAATTAACATCCTTTACGAACAAAGGTCGTGTATTTAATTTCAAACTTTATTTATAAATTCAAGCAATATAACAACAATGGTTGTCTTTTTCTCTCAAAACTAACGTTTGTATAAATTACATCGGCCTTTTGAATTATAAAAATAGTGAGATAAAACACAGACCATCATTTCTCTTTGCGATTATCAGATAAGATATGTTATACCAGAAGTGAAATGTTATGTAGCTAAAGCGTTATCATCTGTAAATTATTTTCCTTTTGGATATGCATGTCTTGTACTACTGCATAATTTGAAACTGCAACAAGATATGCAGCACTAAAAACGCATCAACCTAATTGCTTCAACTTCTTTATTTGCAGTTGATCATACCATATTCGAGAAAGTACCATTTTGCAAATTTTGTTCACTGGTTTCGTTTTCAGTTAATTACTTGCCAATTTTTCCAGAGAGCTTTTCTTTTTTAGCTTTTATATGTTTCAATGACACATAACTCGCTTTTTTTACCGAATTCTTATAGAGTTGAATGTTATGGGATTAGAGGCTTGCCGCCATGATTCCTTGCCTTAGATTCACATCATTCCAAATCTTAATTAAAAAGCTTGCTTTGTAACGCTTGCATGGGGAGCCATATTTCTTTTGTTTCAATTCAGTCTTTCTTTTACAGTACACACTTTGCTTAACCACATCTTATAGATGGAAGCCATTGGAAAAATTTTAACCATAGATTGAAAGATGAAAGTTGTGGGATGAATCTTAATTTCGTAAGGTAAACAAAAATTAAGAAGAGGTATAGATAGTCAGATTGGATATTACATAAAATGCCAAAGTAACCAGCACTGTTGACAGCCTATCAAAACATAAGAGGTCCTTGTTTGTTTTCTTTGGGAGGGGGTCATTTTTTCACTGCCCATCAATAGATATTGCTAACATCATGACCAAGAAAGTTAGAATCTCCACTCGTGCAAATAGAGTTTTTCACAAAATATATTCAATATTAACTCGGAGCAAGTAAATATCCTCTTTACGAACAAATGCTACACTTGTTCTTTCATTATGGTCTGCATCTTTTTTTGTTTTTGGATTCTTTTGGCCTTTTATAATTAATGCGTTTTAGTTTTTAATATGAAACATGGTAGAATTTTATCTTTTATCTTTCAGAGTCTTTGTCGTATTTATGAGCATTGAGGTTTAGCATTGTTCCAATTTAAGTCATTTAATATATAGATAACGATTCTGCTAGAATCCGTTGTTCGTATGGTTTACAAAATATGTTTAAAAGAAAGATTTTCCCATGTCATGGTGATGGCACTTAGTCCTTCAGAGGTAGATCTGTTGCATTGGTTGATGTATGTATAGGTGTCCATGACAACATTTCACTCAGCCATACGTTGAAAGCTTTAACTAGACAACCTAAAGACAGCGTGGAACATTATGTCCACTCCTTTCTTGTTGTAGACGACGTGAATGCCTTAAGGTTAAATAGGAATTTAATTTAACAGGTATTACTCCAACTAATTAATATATTTTGTATTGCTATCCTGTTTTTTTTAGTTTTCATTCCTTTATATTTCTTTTAACCCGTTTACATCACATTTCTTCATATTTCCACTGGAAAATGCAATCTTGACACACATTCAAAGAAGTAAGTGAAATTCTTTTATTACTTATTTCATCTCATCGAGCCCCAATTATGTTATATTTCTCGTGAATAATTGGTCGTCGATATTCAATATAGTTAGAAAAGAAAATGAAAGCTTTCACTTCGATTTGATAAAACAAAAGTTTGGACTTTTAAAACGAATGGGCTCTTTTGACGTTTAAAATGAATGGGCACTTTGGACAGTTGAATCGAATGGGACCTTGTTACTTTTAAATCGAATGGGCTTTTTGATATCTCCTACATTTTCTAAACCCATATAAATATTCGGAAAATGTACGAAGTACTTTTATCATTCATAATTTCACTTTGATTTATAATTGTAGAAATTCATTTTTAAAAAAGATTCTTAGTTAACAGCAAATTATTAATTATGAATGATACACGGAAATGGATACAGAAATTTACTTTTTTCCGCTTTCGATAACACTTTTTGAGCATCTTGTCAATTGCACAAA